>VWZP01010888.1:126863-217415 GCA_013396995.1 Dicaeum eximium | reverse complement strand
CCCCATGCCCGCGCTCCCCGCCGCGCCCGCCGCGCCGCGCACCGGATGATGCCCCCGCGGGGGGCGGTGGGCTCCTGCCGCCGGCGGCGCCTGGCGCCCCTCAACGAGGACAACGGGCGGTTCCTGCTGCTGGCCGCCCTCATCGCGGCGTACCTGAGCGCCGGCGCCACCGTCTTCTCGGCCCTCGAGAGCCCGTCGGAGGCGGATGCGCAGCTCCGCTGGAACCGGACCCTCCACAACTTCAGCCGCATCTTCAACATCAGCCTGCCGGAGCTGCGCGCCTTCCTGCGGAGCTACGAGGCGGCCATGGCCGCGGGCATCCGCGTCGACGCCCTGCGGCCCCGCTGGGACTTCCCCGGCGCCTTCTACTTCGTGGGCACCGTCGTCTCCACCATAGGTGAGCGGCGCCCCGACGGCCCCGCGGCGCAGACCCGCCCGTCCGGGGGATGCCGCGGTCCCTGCCCCGTCGTTATAGCGACCAAAGTTTGGGGAGAGGCGCCGCCGCGTTGCTGTGGCAACCGGGGCTACGCGGCGCGGCCGGGTCCCTCTGTCCCCTCTGTCCCCTCTGACCTCTCATCCCGGGGGTCGCGGTCCCACCGCCCTCCCCCCGCTACACGAAGCCGGGGACCGGCGCTGCTCCCGCCCCGCAGCGCTCCGGCTCCCGCGGGTTCGCAGGAGCGCCGGCCGTCGCGGCTGCGGGAGCCCCGTCCCTCGCTAAACTTCTGCTGCCGGCGGCTGGGCTTCTTCATTCTGCCGGCCAGAAGGAGCGAACGGGGCTGGCGGTTGCGCTGCGTGCGCCGGGATGCGCCCGCCGGGCGAATGGCTCGGTACCGGGAGAGGCGGCGCGGGGACCGGCAGTAGCGGGGCTGGTGGAGATGCTGAGCGACAGCCGGGCTTTCGCCGTGCCTGGCCGCTCAACTTGGTCCCGGCTGTGAGTGCTGGCAAAGTTAGGATGTGTATGTGTTGACAGACGCAAGGCACACGAAGTCGTGTGTCTTCCCGCTGTAGCACAGTACAATGTTCTCAGTGCACAGCTGCAGCCGGCTGCAGTTTTTCATATCCCGTAGGTGTTTAGGAAGAGCAGCGCTTTGTAAAGCAAATGATGAGTTTTGGCGGAAGGATTTTTTTTTTTTTTTTAAACTCTGTGGCTATCTACTACTCTTGGACTAATGCTTGAGCCTGTCCCGAACCCAAGATCTTAGTGGTCTTAACTCTGCCAGTTTTTAAGTTCTATAAGAAGCCAGGTGTCTTCTGAACATAAATGTCGTGTTTCCCCTTTATTGTAGAAGAAGAAACTCACAGCTCATTACTGCATTTACATTCATTAGGTATGGAAAATGTTTTATCAATAACGAGTAATCCATATAATGGAGTAGTGATGATGAGTACAGCAGTGTTTTCAGATATTGTTACTTTTTGCATTGAAAAATACAGTTTTGCTTTGCAATGACATTTGGTAACCTGGTCATTAAAACACGTTTTAATTAAGCATTAAGATTTCTTCATCACAGGAATGTATATTTAAAAGAGATCATTTTGACTGATCAGAATGAATGAACAAAAAAAGCCAATGTTTTAACAAAATCATTCTTTCATTACACCTGCTGTGGGAAACAGAAATCTTCAGGTAAAGTATAAACACATTGCTTCCCTGCCAACTCTGGCTTCTCCTCTCTGAGGTTATTGACATGTAAAATGTTTCCTTTTACTTTGCATTTTTTCCATCTCCACTGCCCCATCTGCAGTCATTTGTACGTGGGCAGAGGGACTGAGGAACTCAGCAGGAGGTTTTGCTGGGGGTTGACAGCCGTAAATGGCAGAAGCAAGAGTTGTGTTTCTCATATTCCTGTAGCACGAACTGAGTGCTCTCTCTTTAGTCAGTAATGTCACATCTCACCTGTGAGGTGGAGGCCGAAGACTTTTTTTGATGTGCAACAAAGGCTGGATTCTGACAAGCGTTCCCCAAGTCCTCTTGGAACGCTACCTGCCAGTGCTTACTCCTGGAGGCTTGGAGTACTTGGTGTGAGTTCAGAGAGCTTAGAGCAAGGCTTTGCTCTGCGTGAGGAGGTGCAGCAGAATGTGGCTGGAAGCGAGGCCGAGTTGTGCCTGTGGGCGCAGCGGAGGCCGTGGCAGAGCTGCTGTGCTGGGGGTGCCGAAGTGCTCAGCCTGGCAGGAGCAGTGTCTGCCAGAGTCCCAGCATCCCGAGGCTGCCGCGCTCCATCCGGGCATGGCTTGCCCCAGCTACGTGTACAGCTCCTGCAGATGAAGAGGAACTGCTGCCCCCACCTCAGTGCTTCTCTCCATGTGCCTCTTCAAGCTGCTGCAGCTCGTAGAGGCAAAGCCCACGATGAGCTCAGCTGCAGCAGGGTTTCTTCCACCACACAGTTGTATTCAGTTATTTTTGGCAGTTCCACCCAGCAAAAGCAGAAAAACCCAATGAATTAACTAGTTGTTCCACTAAAACACGACGCTGTGCTCTTAGTCAAATGTGCACAAAGCTGTCTGGCTCGATGTCCCAGCACGGGAGAAACCCAATAGCAGGGCAGGGAGATGTCACCTGGGTGAGCAGTTCCAAAGCCATTCTTTCAAGGTCCATTTTGTTCCCTCCTACCCACCTGGACTACCTTTGATTCCACTATCAGCTCACACACCACGTTATCCTGGCTCTGAGCAATTTGATTTGCTTTTGTGGCATGCTTAATTGACAAGAATGCTGTTTTTACCCAACTTTGCCAAGAACTACCAGACATGCAGAGTCAAAACAGCTTGCCTTCCTCAACAGCTCCGTCAGTTCCATGTGTCAAAGCAACTTTATTGCTCCAGCTAAACACACCACTATCCTAGCGAGGTGCTGGAAAGCTTCTTTACTCACTGCTTAACCAACAGCAAGTACACTCAGTGTCTCTCAAGGGTAAATCACCCACAGGTTACTCAGCTTCTCCTCTGTAGAGGATTCCAACTCATGGGAGTCTCACGATGTCTTTTCAAGCCTTTGCTCTGTTCTCAACAGTTTTAATAAAACTACTAAATCTTTCACATGTAGGCATCGAAACACAGTCATCCAGGAACAGGGCTGCAAGTTCTCCTGGAGTTTGTGTAAGCTGAGCTGGGAAAGACTCCGGTTCCTCATCCTTCTGTAGACAGAAGGGTGAGGAATAGCCAGGCTGGGAGAGAACTGTTCCATCCACACTCCTTGAGCAGGGCCTTTGCAGAGCCAAGCAGCTCCGCTCTCTTAGGTGCCTCCATGGCCGCAGTTCTGCACTTCCCAGATTCCTCAGGGAGACAATCAGTCTGGGTAAGAAACATGATAATGGAGTCTTTAAGAGTTGAAATTCTAATTTTGAAGCATTTTCCTGAATAGCCCACAACGTCTGTGGCTTACAGTCCATAAAACACCCTCTTGATAGCATTCTGGGCATTCAGTTTTTATTACTGTATTGTTTTTGCTTGAATAATGAAATGTTGAGTCTGTTTTCTTTAGACACATCTGGATTTTCAGAGCTATGTAAGAAAATCCTTTAGTCCAATTTCTGATTGCTTGCTGTCGGACTACACCATCTACTCAGTCATTATTTTGCACTCCAAAAGGTATTGGGTTTCTAGGCAGTTATTACTATTCTGATTTCTTTAAGGAGCAGCTATGTGAAATCTTTGGTCTAACTGACTGTAGGCTTTGGTTTTCAGTTGAGTTTTTTCTTTCCCTCCCAAAATGCAAACCATCTATAGTACCCAGGACTTTGTTAAAGACTGAAAGCAGAAGTATAACTCAGACCAGATTTCTTCCTGGTAAAATGTTATACATGCAGGCATAATCAGTCCTAGCTTTCCCCATATTCTGGTAGCAGAGACTTATTCTGCCTAGCACACCAGGCAACTCTGGAATGCCTGAGGATCTGGATTTCTGACTCAGTCCATTTGTCTAGACTTCGTACCCAGATTTTTTCCTCTCTTAAGTGTTAGAATAAATCTTAGGTGCCTGTATAGTAAAACATTTTGAAATACAGACCTATTAAAATTGGATTCTAAGCTTCTTGTGTGTAAGTACATGTTTCAAAAACCAAGCGATGGAATTGATTTATAGAAATCCATACCAGACATTAAAAAATGAGGTCAAGTGAAGTACTCTGATATATAAGAGTGATTTTTTGAAACAATTTTTTTTTACAGCACCTTTACTGTGGGCAGATGATTTTGGGATGGCACATGCCTGGGTTACATGTACTTGAGAAGTGCCCCGAGAAGAAAAGATGCAGGGATCTCGATCTCTCTATACAGCTGTACAGAAGTTACAGGTGTTGGGGACACAGTGTGTAGGAGTGAGCAGGACTGTTCATACTTGCCTTATCCCTGAGGTATCCTGTTAAATTACTCAGTATTCCTGTGGACTGACACCCAAAGGGATAGGGTGTGCTCTGCTCTTAAGAGACACAGCATTCTGTGTTTTCTGCCTTCTCACTGGCTTTGGCAGCTGTTTCCTCCTTGCTTAGGACATCAGCTGGGTTAGACCTTCTTCTTTCTGGGTCCTCTGTAGGGACCAGCATACCCAGCACAGCATTTCTGCTTGTTCTCCACAACCTAAGCATCACAACCACTCACTTCTAAAATCTCCTCTGACTCTGTATCATAGTCTTATGAGAATGTCTGTTGGTCCACATGTTCTGGAGGTAATAATTTAATGGAAGTGATGTGCAAAGCACATTTGGACAGCTGAGTAAGCACAGGTCAGATGTTGGACTGTGCTGCCAGGAGCCAGGGGGTGAGCCTGTGAGGGCAGGCACTACAGAGGATAATTTGGCAAGAAATCCCACAAACAACCAAGATGGTCAGAAGGCTTAAGGGGTAAATCTATTTGTCCCATCTTCTTCATTGTTGTATTCCAGGGTGTGAATTAGAGCTGCAGCCTCAGCAGGTTCTGGCTCTGTGCTCTCCCTGAATGCAGCCTCGCTGTCCATAGGGCCAACCCAACCAAAAGGTGACAGCCAAACCAGGGTGTGCACCTGATAAGCAGCAGTGTTACTCCCTCAGGGCTCTGCAGTTCTCTGGGGCTTGTACAGGCAGCTTTTGCAGAGGTTCCAGATTAGGAGGGGGTTGCCTCCAGAGCTGACCTTCTTAAAGTTAAGAAATAATCAAACACAACTGAATGAGAAAGCAGCCGGAAGAGCCAGCAGTGTTATTAAGCTGCAGTGTCAGGTTATTTGTCTTTGCCATCCTGTACACTGCAGGCAGAAGGAGAGTGTGTTTCAGGCGGATCCATTCCTTCGGCGCGTGCCCTGCTTTGATCAATGTGCCGGCGGATTTCTGAGTTATTTTCTCACTTGGGTAATCTCGATAAAGAGCAGAGAGCAAGAGGCTCAGAGACAGCAGGTCAATGGTCAGCATATTTCTGTGGAGGGTTCTGATCCTACGCTGAATTTCCTCAGATGAAGAACTGTCACCATAGCAATATTTTCTGCTTGCCATAGCTGCATGGGAGTATTAACTTCTTTGGGTGCCACTGATAGGAATTTCCTGAGTGTGTGGGCATAGGTTGCGTGCTCCAAGCTGAAAAGTAATCTAAATCACAGCTTGCTTTCTTATAGTTGAGAGCAACAAGACAATACATCAAGACAATACATCCATGGAATACACAGGTGGAATACATCCATGTAATTACACAGGTGACTTGAAGAGTCCTCACTGAAGGGTCATGATTAAATAATTTTTATCCTAAATTTCTTGGGATTTTATTTCAGAAGGCAGGAGGGAGGAACCCAAATACTTGAAATAAACCCTTTCTAAAATTTAAAAAAAAAAATTGTGATAAATACTATTTTCATTTCAATGCTTTTTAGGGTTTGCCTGCCCCTGTAGGGTTATGCCAGCCACAGAAAATTAAGCTTTCACTGTGCTTTGGTCATCTAAACTGAATGATCTCTATGGAGAACTTCAGATTAGTTAATCTAAGCATTTCAGATGTTTCTTTAATCTTAAACCCTAGGTAAATATTCCAAAACATTAACATCAGTAACTGATGGTGAAGTCAAGGACAAACAAATTGCACTCCTTTTTTCCACAGCTGTGGAGTTTGAGGTGCTCAGCTGGAGCACTGAAATATGGGGTCTCCAAATTAAATGTCAAGCATTACAGCTTCCTAGAGCAGTCATCCAAAAACCAAATTTTGCCCAGTGTTACATGAGATATGGTCCAGCATCTCAGAAGTTAGGGGAGATTTTATACTGACTTACAAGGTGCTGGTTCAGGTTCAAAACAAAGACCAGCTGGATTTTGTAATTGTAGATTCTCCATTTTTGGAGCCTTCAGGGTCCCTCTAGCTTGGGGAACTTGAAGGAACAATGTCTGCTTAGTGGGCATGCACCTCCTACTTAGGAGAACATTCCATTTGGTCTTTGGTGATAATCCTGCCAATACCTCTGTTTTAGTTCCCTATGAATTTACAAGAGCTTGTAGGTGTGATTGCAGACCAGGCACTGGTGTGCCAAAGCAGCCCTTGGACAGCTCTCCATCCACGTGTGGCTCCAGCTGTTCGTCTCTATTACCGAGCAACCTCCCTGTGAACCAGTTCTTGTGCCTGTGATAGCTGTCAGGGATCATAATTACTGGGCTTATCAGCTGCCCTGTTTGCTGGCAGCTCATAAATCCAAATCCTGCTTGAAACTCTATGGTCTGTGTTCCCATGAAGCCCTGCCAGTCCCAGGAGTCTTCCCCCCACTTTGTTCTTCTGGGGATATTCCCCCTTTCCTTCTCATAGGGCTTATCTACTGCTGCCTGCTCACCTGCCTTCCCCAGCCTGAACTTCTCCAGCTTCTTCTGCCTTCCTCCAATTAGTATGTCCTTCTCTACTGGTGATTTGTTTGCTTGATTAATTTTCAAATATTTGTTTGCTGTCTTTACAGTCTTTCATGTTAAGGACTACAAAAGAAATCAGAAGTAAAGCTTTACAGTTTCTCTCTCTTCCTCATCACGCTCATCCCCTTTCCCTAGTGTTAATCCTGCTACTGACCCTCATTTCTTTTTCAGTTTGTTTCTTCCTTCTCTGATTGTCTTCAGTTTGACACAGATCATACGCACGTCAAAATTTTTTCTCGCTTCTACCACGGGGTCATCTTTGCGAGCACACTGTCTTGTTTTTATGCTAGGTTTAATTGCTCTTCATTGTGGAGAGAAGAGGAAAACAATTACAGAGTAGTTCTGTTGACAATTAACTTCATGTAACATTACCTACTGCTGGTGGTGTGCTGGAAAATACAATGTCATTTCTTTATTTTAATGAATGCAGGATTACCTTATCTTTGAAGTTGTTAAGTCAAAGAGAATTCTGCCTCTTGCCATAGTAGCATCAGGGTTAGAACAACAGAAAAGCAGCTCAGAATATTCTATATGCAATTTTTAGACTGAAACAGCTTGATATTATTGAAAACATAACCTTTGGCCATGATCTGAATAAGCCTTGCTTACCTATATCAAAAGAGACCGTTTTCATAGTGTGTCAGCACCAAGTGCATATCTGAGGGCATTTTGGGAAAAGATGTTGAAGGACAAAAATTAGGGTTTGTGCTGGTGAACATTTGAAATGTGAAAGTCCTCCTGAGCACAAGAAATGTTTGAAGTGATAATAAAAAGCTTTTGTGAATAGAAACACTCTAATAACAAATTATAATCCAAGGGGCAATTGCATAGCAATCCAGACAAATAAAATACCTCCTCAATGGCCTACTTCTGCTGAAGTCAATAGCAGACCAGCCTGCAGAGCTTTAGGAAATCCTACCTCAGGTACTTTATTAGCATACCAGGTTTATAAAACAAATGTATTTGTTATTGCCGTGTAAAATACATCCCCCTGAGCTCAGAGGCTCTGCTGATGACACTGGCTGGTACACCTAGATGTGAGAAGGTTTCAGTGCAACCTTTCTTGAATCAAATGAGAAGTAGAATGAAAATTAAATCTAATTGCATTAGACGAGGCAAAGCATTAGCAGCCTTTCCAAGTAATTAAATCTTTGGAGTGGAATACGATAAGAAATTGAATGGTTTGGTGGTAACATATGGGATTACCTGTTGTGGGTGGGGCACCGCTATTGCCCGTGTTTGAAATTCCATAATAAGTGCATGAAAGAAGCAGTAATGCCTTGATAACAGCTGTAGCCCCACAGCAAGTCCTCACTGGATTTTAACCTTTCCAAGCTTGTTCCACTGGAGCTTCTTCCCCTTCAGAAATTATTGGCCCAATGTTTCCCAATCATTTTCAAGTCTTAAACAGGCAAATTTAATCATGGCAGAAACTGCAGCTAGAAGAAATTTGCCCATGCAAGAGCTGAGTGAGGAATTAATTCAGTAAATTTCAGTTAAAGCCAGATAAAATGCCTTTGGTTATTCATCATTATGTATTCTGTCATCCAGTTGCTCAGCCTGAGCATTGTGCAAGCAGTGTATTTCTCTCCTGAGGTGAAACAAAAAGCACAGTGTCACTCATGCTCAGTGTGCATGCAGTCAGGTCTGCTTTAAGCCTGATGCAAATAAGAGGGAGTGACGGCAGCGTAAAGGTCTTAAACCCAAGTTGTGACTTTCATGAGAGAGGCAGAAACAAGCTGTTTGATATGATGATTTGTTCCTTTACAAAAACTGCTACTGGCAGAGCTGCGAGGACCAGGAACATCTCAGATAAAATCGAAAGCTCAGAATTTTCTTGGTAATGTGGTGGAGTTGTTCAGTATCATTAAATTTAAAAATAGTCAAGGGAAATGCATGCTAAGGAAGGAAGAGTTAAATGAAGAAGTAAAAAATGGGAAATAACTGGTTAGTCAGCAGTCCTGGCACCCTCTATTTCTGTTACAGTAACTTAAAATTGGGTCTTTGTGCCTTCATGAATGAATTGGAAGAGCTGCCTGAGCAAAAAGATACTTGAGAATTTGCTTCTTTGCTTTCAGCTGAAACTTTTTAAAATAAGGGACCCATGAAGGTATATTTTATGAAGCCCAGGTAGGTTTATCAGGGTTTTTTCCATTAAATTGTAACTGTAGAATTTTGTACAGAGATTTAAAAAAAAAAAAAAGCCCTAACAGTGGAAAGGATGTTTTCATGTTTAGGGCCTTTTCGTCCCTTGGGTACATCTTTATAGGTGAACTCCTTGTAAAGCAGAATAGCTGAGACAACTATGAAGAAACAGATGTTCTCTGAACACCTACCTACACAAATACCAGTGGCAGAAGAAAAATATATCACAAGTCTGTTTTTAATCCAGTCAAAAGATAAGCCAACAATATAACCATTGAACAGCCTTTCCCATCTGTAAGGCTCAGAAAGCCCATGAGTAACATCTTCTTTTATCAGACTTCTTATGCAGGGAAATATGACATAGACCCAAGATCACTTGTGAAATCTAGATAATGCTGGTTCTTAGCCTGAAAGGAGAAGTATTGTGAGATGTGCTGGCACTGAAGTGACAGTACATGTGCAAATATTCTTTAGAAGCCAGTAACATCTCAAGAATATAACAAAATTTGGATGCCATTATTCTTTTTCACTTGGAGTTCAGGAAAAAAAAGGCTCAACCTTGGTTGTACACAGACATCTGAAATGCAACTGCAAGTTTCAATAAACAGTAAAAGCATGTGTGAATGCTAGTGTTTGAAATGACAGGGCATAAGCTTTTTTCTGTTAGGGTGTTGCTTAGATACACGATTATCCACACAAAAAAAACATTATCAAAAAAAAAACAAAAACCAGGGAAATAAGAAAGGAAGCAGCTTTAAAGGATGAAAAATTGTGATTGCAACAGAAATCTACTTTTGGAACAATATTCACCCGGAATCATCAGCTGCATGAAGACTGTAGGAAAGTCAGAGGAGGTGGCAGAGTGTGGCTTCAGAATTGGACACATCTTAGGAGCAAGAAGGAATTGGTGATTCCTGGGGTCTGAGAGCTCCACTGTCACGTATATCCATGGTTACTGAGACACCCTTCACATATTTCTTGGTTACCATGCTTTTGTTCTCTGTGTGTTTTTTAAAGCAGTTGCTCTAAATGCAGGGATGTTTCCTCTGGTGGTGTTTCAGAACCCCCTGGTTTAGGTGATGCTGGGCTGTGCAGTAAGACAAGGCAGATGCTTCTTCACACAGCCTGGGTTATGGGCAGGGATTTGTACCCCCTGACAGCTCTTAAAGCCAGGGCATGAAGACACTGAGCCTGTAGTGCAAGGGGGAGGTTTTCTCACAGTAATACAACTTCGTCAAACAACTGTGGAGCGTGTGGGATATATTTTTCTCTTATTAACACCACCACCATTTCAGAGAAGGTTATAGCAAAATGGTTTCCCCCAGCTGTTAGGATAAGAAAAGAAAACAAGCTGGAGACAGCACCCTGCAATCATCAGGTGTGGAGGCAGCCACAGGAAGCAGCTGTGGGCTAGTTTAGATCAATGTACAAGGAGACAGGCTGCCACCAAAGGAAAGAACATCCTGCTGTCATCTCCTTTTTCTGGAA
Organism: Dicaeum eximium; assembly: GCA_013396995.1. NCBI lineage: Eukaryota > Metazoa > Chordata > Aves > Passeriformes > Dicaeidae > Dicaeum > Dicaeum eximium. Next base: position 206,936 of record VWZP01010888.1, on the reverse strand, counting down.
GTCCTCCTTTGTGAGGTGGTTTAGGACTAATTTAGGCAACACTAACCCATATTCTTTCTGTTTTAACAAGCCATTACAGTGCTTTGGCTGTGCCAAGGGGCAGAATAACTGACAAAACAGGGGGACATTTAGTAGCATCTTGCTGAAGATTTGTCCAAGAAAGGCAGCATAAAATGAAGAAAAAAATTTCAGTCTTGATTTTTATGATTGAAATCATAGACCGGCCCAAGAGTTTAGCTGACAAGATTATATTATTTATAAGAACAATAAAACCTTAAGTATTGAAAGAAAGTTTATGAGCAATGTGTTAATAGAGAAGGGAGATTGTCACGCCACAGGACAAGTCCATCCCTTGACAGTCAGGTCAGCAAGCACAGTGCCAGTTTGTAGGTCCTTTCTTTTTCTCTGTGTAGTTTGAATTCCTACTCCTGATTTTCATCCTTTTCTGAGCTTTATTCTCCACCATCTCCTTTTAGGAGAGGCTCCCTCTCCCTCATTCAAAACCATGTTCTGTTGCAGTAGGATTAGCCAGAAAACTGAACATAAGCTTGCCAAAGATTTTGAGCCTCAGGCCTGTGACTCTCCCCACGTATTCCCTCTTCAGGGGGGCCTGCTTAGCAAGACCTTGGGCCAGAACTGCTGCTCAGCTGGCAACACTGATGGCTTGGCACAAGTCAATCCCCATTTGCTTGTACAAGGTGTATAAAGAACAGCTGGCCCCAGCCAGGGAACCATAAAACTGATTTAGAGACACTTCTGCTTCTTCCTTGGCTTGGTTGTGTGACAAAGCAATTTCAGCAGACCTCCCTCTGTATCTTTTGGGTTTTGTCTTTAGGATAATGGCATGTAGTAGTGAGCAAGGGTGAACTGGTTTGGTTGGTTAAGTACACAGTCTTGATGTGTACTTCCCTTGCAGGCTGTACACAGAAAGGGCAACATGCAGTACAGCTGAGAAAAAAAGCTTGCCTACTTCTGCTGAGTGAAAAGAGCAGGAATACTGCTGCTGGTGGTGAAGCTGAAGCCCCAGTGTTTATCTTTTTAAGGGCCATGTATCACTCAAACATATAAAAGTCAGGCCACTTGAGCTGATAAATGTGCCTGCTGAGTACCCACTAGTGACTGAAGATCTTTTTTGGAAAGATCAACTAGAAGGTGTCAGCTTAGAAAAACACCCTTGGGGAACCTGCTGTGAAGAGAAGTTAAACATTCACGAGCAGCCAGGTTTTGAGGAGGTTATTCCTCTCTCCTTCCCTGAGGTTTCTTCGGGGTCACCCCCAGTGCCTTAGACCCCATCAAGGTGGTAACAGTTGAGGTTTCTGAGATTAAACATCACCCTTAGTCCTCTCAGTCCAGCATATCCTTCACCCTAAATACATTGCTGTGGCTGTTTCACACATGACAACCTCTCCTTAGGTTGTGGGGTCCCCTGCTCACCACCCTGACGTTGCCAGGTATCAGCCCCACATGGCAGCACCTCTGCATGCAAGTGCTCTGTGTCTGGGGTCAGTCTTCACAGTCCCATCTTCAGGGGATTTCATGAGACAGGTTTCTTGCAGCTTCTTATCGCTCAGTTGGCTGCCTGCTCCTCTTTACAGCAGAAGAGGACCTTCATTACCACATCCCTTACAGAATTTCCTCTCCAGAACACGTGAGTACTCTGTTCAATCCCAGCACCACAGCCACCAACACCTCTGGTTACCTCTACACACTTTCCATCACACCACTCTCTTGCAGGAGCCTCTTACATCACTCCCATGAGGCAGCCTCTCAGGACATCCTACTGGTCTCCAGGGATGCCTGGAGTGGGAGTTGCAATCCCCTTTGTGCAGAAAGGACTAGGTGCTGGAGAAGCAGGGGAGTCCCAGCCCCCCTGCCTTCATGGAGCTTCCCTTCCCAGCTCTGGCACAAGGTGCTCCTGCCCAGCCCTGTCTCCTGTGCTCACCCAAGTCACAGCTGGCAATAATTTTGGCTTCATCTTTGTCATTCACCTCTACAGAAAAATGTTCCCTCTTAGTCTCTTTTTATACCTTTCACATGCACCTAGTAACTTAACTACTGTTTATTAATTCACCTTTTGATTATTTAATGTAATTGTTACAAATTTAATCTCTTTTTTTTTTCCCTAAGGGAAGCCCATCTTATTTTAGACTTTCAATTCTATGAACTCTTTTTAAAACCAGCATACATTAAAGAGGAATGAATATGTGGCCATGACCTTTTAGCCTGTGGTTTAAAGCATGACCAGCAGAGAAATGCCAAGGGTGATTGATTCTGGTGCTCACTGATGTAAGGCATCATAGCACTTTGGATAACCAATAACCTGATCACTGTTGTGTGTAAATAGAATAAAATTGGTACTGTAGAAAGCCTGTAATAGTCGCCTGCAGCTCTTTGAAACTCCTTAAAGTTCAATTAATCATCTCCTGGCTCTGTTCTGCCAGCATGGCTCCTTTTGAGTAGCAGTTGTCTCAAACACCTGACTAATGTTTCACAGGTGGAAATGAAACAGGGGGCACCAGCAGAGATATGGGTGGATTTTAACTACATTCATTAGGCTTATCATGGTGCTCTTTCTTGGATGAATGGATAGATGGAATGATAATGGAAGTCAGTCCTTATTTGCGTGGTCACTCAGTATTTTCTCCATGGAATATCTGCTCCAGTACATGGGTCACCAAGGACTGCTAGCTGGTGTATGATACAGGTTAGGCCAGCCCTAAAAACTGCATTTGTATCTCATTTATTCAGAAATAGCACAGGTCCAACTTAAAGGGTCTTAATTCACACAGTGCTGGACAGACCGCTGCTGTTCTGGAGGTGTTTGCAGACAGTAATCTAAATAAGATCAAATGGGATTTTACAGCAACTTTTATATTAAAGGCTTTGCAGTGGAAAAGCTCTAAAATAATTTACTGTTTGAGCCTAAAGGGGAATATTTTAGTAAAGCAGGTCGAGAAAGATGTTAAAGGGAAAGTAAGTCTTTCATTTGTAGTCTGAAAATGCAGAGCCGATTGGAAGAACTGACTTGTGGTATTCCCACTCCTTGGGTAAAAGCTCTGGATGCAGCAGTTTTGTCAGCTCCAAGCTGTGACCCTGTATCCAAGGCAACTGTTTCTGGATGTTAGGTGGGAAGGAGCTAGAAAGTAAATGAGAGGCAGTTGTAAAATATACAGGTATGACTCCCAGGGGAAATAATGATGAAATGCTAATAGGTGGGAAAGGGTGGAAGGAAGCACCAGAACCCAAACATGGGATTCAGACTAGGATATTTGGTTCCTATATACGTGTGTAGTATGGTTTATGTGTTAGTCAGTCAAGACCAGCTAGGACTATTGGTGACCTGTGAAGTAAAGCAAGTGCAGAAAAGACAGGAAGCAGGAAAACATGAAAATTGGTGGCTCTTGTTTCTCTTTCTGTGTTCTGTAACCCCCATCTCAGACTGTATGTTGCAAGAACTTCTTTCCCTCTGGAAGCAGCACTGGTTATAGTTATTTCTGTTGTCAGTTATCTGTGAGGAACCATTTGTTTTAAAAGTTACTTTCAACCATTTTACTTTCTTTTGATTTCCTTAAATAACGTGATGGTTATATAGTGGTATAGAGGTGATGTTACTCTGATGATCTAAGTGTTTTTCACTCTGGGATTTCAAATGATCTCTCCAGTGTGCTGACCTGCTGTGTGAGTGAAGTCCTATGGCAGGACACCTGCATAAGAAGAACAGGGGTGGCTGAACAAGGCAGGGACACATTATGCCCTTTCTTGTGTTGTTTTCTGTGACTTTCTTGTGTTCTGTTTTTGAAGTGACCAAAACTTTATTGCATCTCTGGGTAAATACTTCTTTACTGCAAAGCTGTTACCCCCTTTAATCTCAAAATATAGTAAAACAAGGTAATTGCCAAAGTAATATGACTGAGAGAAGAGCTCATAAGTACTAAAGCTGCTATTCCTCTCTGTCTTTTGGCATCAACCATCTCTTACTCATAAGAAAGTGAGTAAAAGAAAAGAAAGCAAGAGCAACAGGAAGCATATGTCACAAGTTTGTCCATCTGTTCTACCTCTTGAATCCATCCCTAGCTTAAGTAATTTAAAACTCCAGATGAGCAGAATTGTAACCACAAACCTGTTATGCAAGTCAGGATGAGGGTCTCATTAAATGCCAGCACTTAACCATGAGAGGCTGCTCAAGAGAGTTTTTATCAGCTCATCTCTACTAATTCTCTTAGGGGAGGAGAAATAACCAGCTGAAATGAATGCTGCCACAGAGCTTGTATCTGAAGCAGTGGGGCAGAATTGGCACGAGGGACATTCAGATATTGCATCTGAGCCACACTAGGTCAACCCCAAGGCACCTATGAAATATGTCTCAGGGCCATGAAAAACACAGAGCCCTGCTGTGCTTTTTCCTGGTGCTGTGTTGGAAGCATAGGCAGCTCTGGATGAGTTTGCTTCATGCAGGCATCATGGTGTTCTTAGCCTTGGGCAGGGGCTGAGCTCAGAGATGAGGTACTGAGCACATCAGGACCAGCTCCTTGTGCTTGGGGTCACACCAAGGGACAAACAGAGCTGGCAGAGGAATACCCTGCATGGAGAGCCCGTGACTGCTTCCCTCAGCTAGCTGGTGACCTAAGGGATGTGTTATAGTGGTGGCTTGGCAGTGATGGGGTAGCAGCTGGACTCAGTGGTCTTAAAGGTCCTTTCCAACCTAAATGATTCAGTGTTTGCCTGGCCTCATTTTTTGCCTGTTTTATGTATTTCTTAGCATTCTCATTACTGCCATGGGCCCTTTCACCTTGCCTAGCTATATACTGAATTTTGGAAGCATTTTGCTTCAGAAAATCTTGATGAAACAAGCAGCATCAAAAATATAAAACTTCACCACCTCTCTTGAATGATCACCAGAAAATACTAAAAGGCTTCAGCACATTTACAGCTTGATCCAAACTGTCGCTATCTCTTTTTTTTTTCCTAATTAATAAATGTGTCTAGCCGTATGTGTGACAATAAACCCATTTATTTTGATGGTGATGTTCACATGCTTGCTGTGAAGCACATGTTTAAGTGCTTTGCTGACAAGGCACAGGCGAACAGATGCCTTCTCCATAACAAGTTGGCTGTGTATCCCTAGCTGGCAACCACAACAGGCTCCCCAGCTCCTTCTGAGGACCAGGCACTTTTGGATATTCATCATTAAATGAGAAGATTCCTGCTACCAGCCAGCCCAATCCACAGAACAGGTCCAGTCCACAGAGAAGAAGGAACTGAGAACTTCCCAGAGCCCGTGGCAGCTTTTTGAGGTCTGCTCAAAGGTGGTCTTGTTAACACTGCAAAATGGAGAGACGGTGGGTCCAGAAAGCCAAATGTAATGACCTCTGTGGTAATATTTTCTGGTAATACTGTGCAAGCTTTTCACTGACTTTTACACAAAAAACTCTTTTTACAATGATGCTTTTGATCATAAAATCATAGAATGGTTTGTGTGGGAGGGGACTTGAAATGTCATCTGTTCACACAGGCAAGGATGCCTTTCACTAGATCAGGTTACTCAGATCATGAGGTATAGGCTGACTTGCTGGCACACAGCTGTTTCTGAGCCTGCCAAATCTGTTGTGAAAGTAGGACCACCTCTTCCTTCATGCATCTTCATATCACTGAAAAGATACATCTGAGTTTACTTGTCATGAGCATTTACATTCTTCTGCCAACCAATAAAAAATTCTCTATCAACAAAGTAGGAAGGGAGCACAGATAAACTACCCAGAAAAACTCAGCCATTGCAAAAATAGATCCAAAGATTTCAAGCAGCAATCTCAACTCATTATATATAGGCAATATTATCCTGTTGCTGTTTATAAAGGTGTCTCATGGTAATAAACTGGATTTAATTATTTCATTATGCTCTGTAATTATTTCATTATGCTCTATGCTTTTCCTTCACAAACTTCTCTTTGTATAGTCTGATGTTGATATTTACCTCCTTGAATATGTTACTTGCTCGGTATTTTGGTGGAGCAATAGAGCAATAAAATTTCGGAATGTGGATTTTTCACAAAACTTTAATTTAGATTAGATGTGGTTATTTATTCATTCATGGGACATAAGCAGTCTCCTCAATCCTGTCAATATGTTTTTTGCCTGAGCCACCAAGTGTTTTTATGGGGATGAATAGCAGAACAAAGCCAATACCTGCAGAACTGAGTTTCATAAGAATTTTCTTGAGATAGGATGTGAAATATATGTAATCTTTTTTGTAAGATAACTATTATGAGCAAATAATATGGAGTAAACTTACTGTATTTATTTGCATGCAAATTTCAGTTCACTTTTACTGTTATTTAACCATCTGTTAGGTACAAGGCATTACTGCTTACTTAAAAACTTAGTGTACGAGTAATGTTATCATTACAATAAGTAATTCATATGAAGAAGAGTTGAATTAATATTGTTGCTGGATCTTTCCAGAATTTGTATACTCTGATTTTTCTGTTCAACTGTGCAGCAGCATTTTTCCCTGCTGTAATTATCCATCTGCAAGTCCCCAATGCCCCCAGTCTGCCAGGCAGCTCTGCTGAGTGTTGGCTTTTCCTTGCTTCTGTGATGATACCAGGTGGACTGGTCACAGCTGTGATTTGTAAAGATATAAAAGTGCTGTTATTTTTTAAACAATATTCAATATTTGGGAGGTGTTTTTGTTTGGTTTTTTTTAACTGTTATACAACCTGAAAACTTCCATCTTCTCAGTGGGAATGGTATAATCAGACCCCTATAACAAAACTGTTACACTGGGTTACAGTTTGTGAACAGAGAACTTAAAACTTTCCATCAGATCGTGATGGCTGACACATGTGGGAGCAGAGAAATGGCCTCTTCACCTCATCCTACATTGAAAAGGTTTGGGCTCAGTGAGTCTTCCACCTGCATTTTGACTGGTGTTGCTCTATTAATAGAGATAATAATCCTTTCATCTTGCAAGGATTTTTTTGCTCACTTTTGAGTTTTAGTCATCTTGTTGAACTTTTGGTGCCTTCTTCCTTCTTTACCAAACTCGGTTTTGTGTTTGCCTAAGCTGACTTAGAGATAACACTTCTTTTGTCCAGTGAGAAGGGAGCCTTGTTAAGGTACATATATCCTGAGCTTACTCACGAAAACCCGTGTTGTTAACGTTGCCCATTTATCTCCACACCGTAGGTTTTGGAATGACCACACCAGCAACCGTGGCTGGAAAAGTATTCCTCATCATTTATGGCCTTTTTGGGTGTGCCGGGACTATCCTCTTCTTCAACCTCTTCTTGGAGCGCATCATCTCCCTCCTGGCATTTATCATGAAGGCGTGCTACGAGAGACAGCTGCGAAGAAGTGGTCTCCTACCTCCCAACTTCCGAAGGGGGTCAGCTGTGTCCGGAGTGGGCAGCCTCGTGGGCTGGAAGCCGTCCGTTTATCACGTGATGCTGATCCTGGGAATTTTTGCTATTGCCCTTTCCTGCTGCGCCTCCGCCATGTACACGGCAGTGGAAGGATGGAACTACGTTGACTCCTTGTATTATTGCTTTGTCACCTTCAGCACCATCGGCTTTGGAGATTTGGTAAGCAACCAAAACGCTGTGTACCAACATCAGGGATTATACAGATTTGGGAACTTCATGTTTATATTAATGGGAGTATGTTGCATATACTCCCTTTTTAATGTCATCTCAATTGTAATCAAACAAATTTTGAACTGGGTGTTGAAAAAATTCGAATGCAGATGTTGCCCAAAGTGCCATAAATCCAGTACCCGCCTCAGCCGTCGCAACGCCATCACCCCAGGAGCCCGCCTGCGCCGCCACAACGTCACCAGGGACACTGAGGGACAGTACGACAGTGACACCGAGGGCAGGAGGCTCTCTGGAGAGATGATCTCCATGAGGGAGCTCACAGCATCCAGTAAAGTCTCCCTGGCCATTCTGCAGAAGCAGCTGTCGGAGACAGCCAATGGCTACCCAAGGAATGTCTGCATCAACACGAGACAGAACGGTTTCTCTGCAGGGGTGGGGGCTCTGGCCATCATGAACAACCGCTTGGCAGAAACAAGTGATTCTAGGTAGAGCTTTTGGAATTCCATTTGTTTCTTAAATAAAAATAAAATGGCGGTTAGGGTGGAATTACCACTGCAAGCTACTGGAAAGTTTTACATTTCAGAGACAGCCTTGGTATTCATTGGCTGTTCAGCATTTTACTTTCTGGGGGTTTTATAAGTTTTCTCTAATATGCAGTGAGGTCTTTACCATTATGTTAACAGTTTTCCCCTAAGGGGGTTTTAAATGAGACTTGGATGTCTTCGATGCAGAATCTGGTGCAATTATAGAAGGATGGTGAGCATGGTTAGGATGGTGTCAAAACTAATATGTTCTTCAGAGCAGAGTCTGAACCCAAACTCGTTGCTAAAAGGCATAAAGGGAGCGAGTTGCACTCCAGATTCAAATGTGGGGTTGGTAAGTTTTGGCTAACCAGTGTCTCACAGTTTGCTGAAGTCTGGATCTGGTCCTGAGCCTTGTACTTAATGCTCTTCAGCAATTCTTTGTAGCAGGCCTCCGTATGACATACACACAGGTGACTGTTGTCACACCAGCTTTAGGCTGACTGTGCTTCACTTCAATAATCCCACTGACTTCCGTGGCAGAGGATGGAATGGGCTGAACTCCCCTCCTACAAATGATGTGGTTTAGCCAGGCTTATCTGAAAGACCACCTGCCACCTAACTCTTAAAAGTCAGGGGATTATCAAGGACCGTGTTAAAGCATGCAAAACTGTTCCTACCTACTGAATAACAGAAAACAGGCAATTGTCATCTTCAGAACTGACTCTGTTTAATGCAGGAGAAGCCAGTGGGCACGTCTGGTGTCAAATGTCTGTATCACCACAAAAATGCTTACCTCGTTACTTTCTCATTGAAATAAGTCACTAAAATGAATGTAGGCTCTCTGTTGTCCTAAATTTGCATCTTTTACTTCTGCAGTATTGTTGCAGAGATTCATGCAAATCATTTCCTTGCAGTTCTTTGAGGGCCCCAACCCTGCACTTGCTTCCCACAAATCTGACTGTGCAGGCTGTAAAGAAGAGCATTGTTTTGGAGTTCCCCCAGCAGCTGACTTCCCCAAAAATGTTGATAAGAAGTCATAAATTGGCCTTTGGCTATTGCTGCTGCCATCTTAAGCCATATTTAACCTGTGCTAGCCCAAACTACTGAAGAGCCAAAAGCAAACCTGGTCTGGAGTGTGTAGTTTAGCATGATAAGTGGATGCAGAGGATTTGCTGCAAACCACTTTCAAAAATACATGTACAGCTCTGGATCATTTCTCTAATTTCTCTCTACTACACTGTGAAGATAATAAAAAGGCTTCTGCTGATTCCAAGCAAGAAACAAAACTTAAGCTTGTATTCTGAGAAGCCTTCTCTTGGAAACTTACTGGAAAATTGTAGGCAAGACCACGAGTAGTAGGTTGGTCAGTGAATAAATTGAGCAAGCTGATGAACAAAATCTAGGAATATTAGAAACACTTGAAAATATTTCCATGAAGTTTTATATAAATATTTTACTTTATTTACTTTGTTTTTCATGGGTTTGGAGTAGCCATCATTTTTGCTTTCTTTTAAATTTGTAGCAGTAAAAAATATTTTGGAATTTACCCTTGGAAAACCAACTTTAAATCTGAGGTTCTGCACACCTGAACCTGCCAGCTGAATTATGGCAGCAAATGTATCTTTTTCCTAACTAAAAGAAATCAGAGCTGCAGATAAACCATCACACATGGGTCTGTATCACACTGTAAATGTCACAGCCTTTATCAAGATGTGTTTGGCCAGAAACAAGCAGTGATGATTGTAATGTGTTTCCAGCTGGCACAGACTCACACTTAAGATTCTGTGGTATGGTAGGGGCTGTATCAAGAGGCAGGAGCTTTCTTGGTGGTAGAGAGACTCCTCAAGGTCCATCTGTAAGAGTGCCTTCCTGTCTGTGCACTCCTCCTCTCTAAGGAGGCAGAAAGAGGTGTTTGGTGCTCCTTTTGAAGGCCACTGAAGGATAAATTTAGGCAGGATGTACAGGGACAGGTCACGATCTGGAAAAGATTCTGACTGCTGGAAGACCCAGTTCAGGCAGGTGCCTTCCAGAGATGCAAGGGAAACAGCACAGGCAGGGAACTAAAAGAGTGAAAATTTGTTATTTCCAATTGAGTTTACCCCCACAGGTAAATCTCTTACTATGATGATTTATGTGTTTGTTTATTAAAAGTGTGAATGGGACCCTGTTCTTTTTTTGCAGCCCAACCTCTCTTAGGGTTGTATCTTGGTGCATTTATCATCATGGAGACTATTACTCATTAGAACTATTACATAAATCAGGGCAGACAGGCTCTGTCCCAAAGGACTTAGAAGTTTGAACAGATAGGGCCCCAAGCCACAGCAGAATTACCTGTTTATTATTTTGCTAATAAAAACATGCTCAAACATATCAGCATTCTGTGAGCTCAAGAACTCTTATTTTTATAGTAACAAATTTGCAAATTAAGGGGTTTTTTTCAGTGAGTTGTTTTAAATGATAAATATTATAAGTATGATTAGGATCCTGTTTAAACTATAAATTTGTGAATTGTTTTCAAACTACTTATTCCAGCCTGGGAAATACAGTGAAGTAATATGAAATTGTACATGCCTCCTCCGTACTTTTTCTGAGTCCGGGCAAAGGCAGACACAGAGTCTGCTGTAACACGATTGAAATGTTTCCAAGTCTTTCTGGTACCATCAGTCACAGGGGTGCCTTTGTGGGACCCTTTGCAGCTCCTATTAACTCAAGAGGAAGTTGGACCAGCTCCTAGACCTGGGCATCTCAAGGGATTTGGGCATCAGATTGCTGTTCTATTCACTTAGATCTAATGCTTACTTACACCCAAGGTCCTTGATAATCTCCATTCTGCTCCTCTTTAGCCTCAGAGACATTGAAAGTGCATGCCCAGTTATTTACCAGTGGCCCTGTTGCTTGCAGGTCACATATCCCCAGAAGCTGATATAAGTCAACCACAGGGACTGCCAGGCCATACCTAAGTCCTGTAAAAATCCCCAGACCCATCTGGCTCATCAAAGCTCAGTTTATGAGAGGGTCAGAGCATAGTTACTGACCTGGGTCTCACTGGGAAGCATCTGCCAAAGGGTAGCCTTACAGTTCCCTCATATTCAGTAGCAGAAGTACTTTTCAAGGATGCATGGAAACCAAGTTCCAAATCTCTACTCTGCAGCCTGCCAGCCCTACCTGGGCACCCACCACCCCTGTGCACGAGAACACGGGCCAAGAGGACATAGGAGGTTTGAGATCAGTCTTTCCTAGTCCCTTGTGCTCTTTCTTTAGCTTTGTTTTTCATGACAGCTTCTCCTTCAACGTGCCAGGCTTGGGCACCTAACTCCTCTTTTTTTGTGTGTGGTCCAACTCGGATTCCCCAGGCCAGCCTGCCCCATTTGTGAATTGACCCCTAAATGTGCACCAGTTGTACCAAGTGCACTTCCTCCTCATATTTCATTTTCACAGACAAAGCAGATACCAGCAGTACCTGGACACAGGCTGAAGCACAAGAAATCAGAAGGAAATGGGAGGAACAGAAGGGGAAAGTGAAAGCACACTGCACTAGATTGCACTTTCTTTTCAGGTAACTTCAGAGTTGTATTACATTCTTGAAATGTTTTTTTTTTCCCAAATTTAATTATGGATAGCCTTGAAAGAATACAGTTGACTTAGGTGTTAAAAGTTCATCTTCCCTGGAACAACTCCCTCTGCACCACCCTGTAGAACAGCAGCAGTAACTCTTCACTGACACAGACCAAGGCATCCCAGCTGCTTCTGAGCTACAGACAGCACAGACCTGAGCTCAGATCCTGTCCCCCAGATTGGTCTTTTGCTGCCTGAGCCCAGGGAAGAGCATTCAGGAGCAGCAGAAGGCTGCTGGAATTAGGATTTCTCTGTGAGCTGGCCGCTAGTGAGAGCAGCAGTGGCATGGGTGTGAGCGGCTTGGGTAGAGGCAATACCATGTTTGCCTGGCACCTGCACTAACACCTTGCAGATGAAAATTAAAACTTAGGTGAAAATTAATGAGCGACAATGACCAAATTCTAGTGACATCTCTTAACCCCAGAGGTCAGTGCAGAACAGTCACAAGGAATAATTTCTTGTGAAACCCGTAGCATTTGGCAAGTCACTACATTGACCTCTCGGGGTCTGTCTTCCCTGTGTGTGTGTCTTGGACAAAGTTTGGAGTCACACCAAGATGTCATCTGGTGGCATTGGTTTCTCCCCATCTACAAACACAGTTCTCATTTTGAAAAAATTCAAATGGCTCTTTATTTCCTTGCAGTGCACAGGATGCCCCTCAGAGCATGCAGATGTTCAGAGCAGTCTCGGTGACCTCAGCTGCAGACAGCAGTGTCTGCCTCCCTGCAGAAGCAGCATTGCACAGCAATGCATGCAAAGGTTCTTCAGGCAGTTACCAGCTCTGATTGCAACCAGAATTACTGGTGGAAGACAGGAATCCCACTGGAGCTCTCTGGGAGCGCCCTGTGCCATGCTCAGGTTACCCAGAAATGCTCCTGTTGGTGTAGTGCTGCTGTCCCAGCACAGCTTCAGCCCTGGCCCTCAGTCTTTTCTCCTCCCCAGCTTTCTGTGGGTGAAAATTTGAGTATACTATGACCTTTTACCCATATTTCAGTCATGCCTTGCTGCTGAAAAACTTTAGCAGCAGTGAAGGTCATATAGCCAGGCATGTGGGCTCAGTATAAACCTGTTTGCCCGTGTGGGATGAATTTATGACTATATGGAAATTAGCTGTAGCAATGAGACCAGTCTCACATTTTAGTATTTTTCTAGCCTCTAACTTGAAAAATATTCAGTGGCAAATCATTGCAGTGAATGTTCAGAGCTAATCTCAACAAAATCATACTTTGCTGATTGCTAGCCTAGCAAATCTGTGGGTATGGCTGCTGCTCTAATTGGATTACTAATGTGCCTTTCCAAACCAACACACATCTGCAGTGTTACATTTAAACAATACAATAAATGCTGTGTTACATAATAAATTCAATTAGGAAAAATTACTACTTGACTCACACAAAATAACTAACGAAGGGTGCATTGCACAGTGTACAACCAGTATGCAATTTTTTTTTTTTTTTTTTTTTGTGAATATGTCCATATTTGAGCTCAAATTATGCTTTCATGAATGCTAGGAAAAGAGAAACACTACATTGTGGAAAATAAAGGAAAGTATGGACAATTTCACTGAGATTTGACACAAAGGCTATGCATGTTAACACATACACAGTAACTGATTCATTATGCATTATAAATGCATTGTGTAGCAATGGCACTGAGGAAAGGAAACTGCTTTAGTTTACATGGTCACAGTCTGAGTGCAGCTACCAATAAGGACACATACCTTTTTTTTTTTCTTTCTTTCTTTGCTAAATGGGTAACATCCACCCTTTAATTAAATTATCTCTTTAAACCTTCAAAAAGAAAATGCAATTGCCCTACATTTTGCAAAGGCAAAAAAGGGTCTAAGGCCAAATCCATACTTTCAACTCTAAGGATCCAGAGTGGTTTAGTTTATCGTTGAGTGGGGCTGCAGACATGCAGCCTTCAAATGTATTGTGTTTCATCCTTCCTTGGAAAGAAAAGAGGGAGTAAATACAGATACAGTTTATTGCAGATTACCCAAAAAAGTCTGGAGATTTAGCACGAGGGGAAAAAAATACAGCAAGTGTGCTATTATTGAGGAATGAAAAGCATGTGAGAAATTTAGAAGTGTTCTCCAGCAAATCCAGCAGAAAACCAAAGACTTGCTTTGTGTTCTCTCGAGCATTTATTCCTCGTCACACAAGGCTGTGACGCTGTCACCACCCCAAGGAGCTCCTGTGGCATTGTGGGCTCAGCTACCTCGTCTGGAACGTGGAGAGAGGTATTTTGTGAGAAATACCTTTTCCTGTGGGAAAAGGGACCACACACAGTCACCTTCTTCATTCAGCTCTGATTTTGGAGTCAGTTTCCCAGCTTTTCCTGGGAAAGCAGCCGTGCTGGTCCCTTACAGCGATGAGCAGTACTTTGGGTGCATCAGAGGTGCAGATGGCCATGTCCCCAAGTCCTCCTAGTCCCAGGGCCATGTCATGCCCAGGTGTGTCCCAGCCAGCTCCCAAGCCCACACTGGGCATGAGGCTGCAGGTAGAGGGTTTGAAAGTGTGTAACATCCCAACATCCCATCATCAACATCCCAAGTGTTTTCAGGTCCAGACCTTCAGAAGGTGATGCTGTTTCAAACCTAAGGAATACAAAGATGTCCCCTTTATTCCTTTAGTACTTTAGACTAAAGTAAGCAGACTGTAAGAACACTTTTTAAAGCCAGTGAGTCGATGCAAAATTAGTGCTTTTATAATAACATACATAAACAACGTGAAAAAAATTACTAGTATTTCTGAAAATGTGCAAATCAAACACCAGATTTTCTCGATGGGTATAATTTCCTATTCCATGCAAGTTAAATTATGCCCAAGAAATTTTTGCTCATAGTAACATCCAGGGGCAGCACAGGCAGTACAAGAATTCAGTTCCAATTTTATTGTAAAACCTCAGTACCTGAAAGCACAACATCTAAAAAATTGTTTGGGGATTGTTTGTGAGGGTTTCTTTGTGTGTGTAAACATTGTTTATTTACAAAAATAAAAATGCTATAATTCTACATATACAGACCTCTTTTTAGCTCACTAGAATATTACTTTGTTGGATACTCTCAACAAAAATATTTGCTCCAAATTTCCAGTCAATTTAAATTATTCAAGTTTCAAGATAACCTGTTGAAAAGCATTCCTGTTTATTTTGGGGTTTTTTGAAAGGGCACACTTTGGTAGATATCTTTAGCTGAGCTGTCGTTGCTATCTCCTACTACAAACCTCAAACTTTTACTTCTGGAGCTAATTCCCCTGGTTTTGGTATTTGAATTGAGTTCTAGAAGGAATGCAGTTGAGTGCAGTTTTCTGGTTGGTATCACTTTCCTTTTTGCATTGATTGGAAATAGCTGAAATATTAACACCAGCAAATGTCCCCAGACACACCAAAATTAGTCACTTTCCTAAATGTTTTTATTTTTTAAATTGTTTTGTAAAATCTAAAATCTGATTGTAAATTACATCATGGTTGGAATTAGCAAACAGAATATTTTTTCTACCAACAGAATTGCTTGACGAGAATTCTGTGAAGGATGCTAATGATTCAGTTTCATGCAAAAAGACCTGCCTATTTCATTTGCCCATTTTATCTAATTTGTTTCAAATTCCGAAAGTCAGAAGTATGTAAGTCCCATTTGGAAAAAGTCCGGTGCTGTACATTTGCTCCTATGAATAGAGCTTTTAGAGGTATTGAAACCAAGCCTACCTGATTGCTGCAAATAGAATTGCATGTCTAAATCTTCAAAACCTGAATATTTGTACCTGTTTGGCCATTGCAATCCAAGGGCATGCTAATGTAATACCAATTCAAGCAAAGAAACATAAATCACTGGCTGCTAACCACTTTTACCAAAAAGGCCACACAGCTACAGGGCCAAGGGTGATGGATGGACTCTTGATACACAATGATGCTATTTTGGAGGTTAGTTTGGTGGCTGGGAGTTGGCACTGGGGTGGTTAAAGCAGCTTGGTTGGGTAGATCCAGGCAGTTCCTTTTGCCAAGCCTCAGGAGATGTTTGCCAGTACTAAAAAAGCGAAAAGGATAATGGACATAGCGTTGAGCCTCTCTTGAGAAGCACAGCAAAGTGCTGTAGCCTGTGCTAGGCTGTTTGTGGCCACCTTTGGACCCCTGGTTGTCCCTGTCCCCGGAGTGTTTGGGACACAGGTGCAACTTTGGCTCAGTTTGCTCTTTGCAAGCAGCAATCCTACTGCCATACTGCTCTCCTCACAAAATGGATAGAGAGGTTTGTTTAGACTTCCCATATGATGACAGCATATATAAATATTACAAGATGAATCAATTACCGAGTCTGGCTGTATTTGCTAGGAGATCTTTATCAGTGAAAACAAGAAAAATTGTCTTACTAGTACAATGAATCAACAAAAGTAAGTGGTGCTCTGAACAGAAAGTAAGGTGCTAAAATATACAATTGGACCCCAAAGCTCAGGCATGTGTCATAAAATTATCATTATTTTCCAATGCTCAATGCACCTGCATCTTTTGGGGAAAAGCCTGGTTCCTGCCAGCACTAGAGCACACAAGGCTTAGATTTTCTTTATTTGTAAGAAAGCAAAATGTATCTGAGGACATGCCTTGGTCTGTACAGCGCTCAGGGATGGACTTGCCTCCATCCTCAAATTTAAGCATGCCCATGGACCATGAATAGTGGTCCAGCCCCCAGTCAAAAATGGACACACTGTCCCTGCCTTGGGGTGTCTGTGGTTTTTGAAGAGCAGTTGAATGTCATGGCAAACCACAGCTGCCTCCTCCAGCCAAGCCCCCGCCAGGGTGGGATCCATCCCACTGCCAGCCCCTGGTCTGCAGCCAGGGATTGTACTGCCAGGAGAGTGGTGCAAATCATTAGCAATGTGCTCTTATCCCTGCCTTCTTAATGGGCTAAAACCAGTGGAAAACAGAGAGATCATTTTTCTATTTTAATGATTAAAAGGGTGTTGCCCATTATTCACAGCCTACACACAAGATGTTACGATTTTCAATTTCCTGCACTGATCATTCAGTCCATTTGGCAGCTGACCTTCAAGTAGTCATGGTTTTTCAAAAAAAGGAGGAAAAAACCCCAAGCAGAAAACCCAAACACCCATCATCAGCACTTCAGACAAGCAAAATAATCACAAAAGAGGTGGTAAGGCTCTCACATGCAAAAGCTGTGAGCAGAGCTGCCTCTGTTTGCAGCAACTACATGTTTTCATGGCAGTGGGAGAAGTTTGGGCTCAGGAGAGCATCAGCTGGATGTTTGGGGTGCTGGACATTGCCCTGCAAACAGCTGCAGCATCAAAATGGCACTTCTGGAACAAATTTCTGCATCTCTTTCTACGCAGTTAGGGACATCTCACATCCCTGCTACTGAAATCAGAGGATGGCAGCAAGTGTTACACAAACGATTTACTGTCACTGGTGCATATGGGTATTAGCCTGGGACATTTTTTTAACAACCAAAAGTAATTTCAGCTGAGTGTTGGTCAAAAAAAAGGACATTTTGCCATCTAGAAACAGCTGCAGCAGGTCACAGTGCCTGACGTCACTCAACATAATCCCAAAGAGCTGAACCACACAAAGATTGCCTAAATAAGCCAAAAGAAATTGTAGGGTCTAAGAAGCAAGTGTTCCTGTGGCTTGAATCTGGAGTAACTTGGTTGAATTGCAGGTAGTAAATAGCCTAATTAAATAGAGCCAATGGCTTAAATGCCTGCTAGAAGTCAAAAGGAGATGCATGTGTTTTTCCATTACAATTTTGGTTGAGTTTACCAAGTTGAAAGGTGAAATGAAGAAACATAAATTCCTGTAAATTGTTGATTGGAAAACATAGATTTTTACTCTCTTTCAGATAATGCATCCTTGCAAATCATAAAACTGGATTAGATTTCAAGGGTGAAACCTGTTTAAACAAGTGTCAGTTTTAAAAATGCTTTAATCCTGGGTTGACAGCAACTTACCCTCCAACTTACACCATAATTGTGAGTGCTCTTAACAAATCAGTCCCACTTCTGATGTCAGCTCAGGATTTTTCCACTGTAAGATCTTTGAATGAAGAGGACTAAAAGCCATATACAAAGCCAATCAAATGCAGATCACGTTTCTACTGGTTCATTATATACAGTTTGCAAACAAAAATGGGTATTTTTGTCTTGGCACCCCTTCATTCACAGAAACATGGTTATGGATCCAGGAGGCAGAGACAGCTGAGGTGCAGCTGCTTTGCAGAGCGGTGCAGAGGCATTGGCAGAGGATGTGTAGAGCTGGTGGTTAAGGAGACTGCGGAAGAACCCACTGGGGGTGTCCAGGGAACATTCCTGTGTGTTTTTAATGCTGTGAAACATGATCAAGTATGAATTCTCTACATGTGGGAGGATGTCAAATTCCAGGTGATGTTTGGAATGTTGCAATTAAGCTACTACAAAGACTTTTGAAATAAACAGGAGAAAAAAATGTTGCCTGGGATGCGTATGCGGATACTCTTGTCTTTTCTTTTAAACATGGAGAGTGGGAGGTGAGGCAGAAGCACCTCCTGGGTGAGAGACCTCCTTGGAAATGTATGGAGACCTCAGAGCCATATGTGGAGACCCCACAATTCCCCAGATGCTGGGTGAACTGTGTATGGTCGAGCAGAGGCAGGTGGGATAACAACAGGTGGGAGGGATGTGCTTCCAATGTACTCGATGGTCATCTGTTAAATTCTGCAGCTGATTGATCCTTTGCTTTGCAGTAACATAGAGAGCAGATGGAAACTGTTTCCTCTGTAAACAGTTACAGGGAACTCTAGATATATCCCCTCTCCACAACTTCCATTCAAATCAATAGAAGCCATCTGTCCAAGGTACTAAGATAAATCTTGGGAATGTTGATACTGACTAGAAAGGCGCTTAAAAGATCAATCACACGGCGAACAGAGAAATGTCACTGCACCAAACGTGGGAGCTTGCTAATCTCGCTAGATAACACGGACCCAGAGAGCAAACCTTTCTGGTTCATAAACCCAGGCAAAGCCCTGTGGCTCTCCCCATCTCCTCAGCCAAATAAAAGAAGCCGCAGTAAGAGCTGGTGGTGGGCATGTGGATGGCACCTGCTGCTGCAGTGTCCAGCCAGACACAAAACCTGCGAGGGCTGGTGTGACAGCCCCTGCCTGCCAAACACACTTTTAATGGCAAAAAGGATAGGGGCAGAAGAGTTGTGGCCACCAAACGTTGTGCTGGGCCTAGCAGAAAGGGAGAGGTGAATTTTTGGCTGTTTAGCACCCATTTCACTGATGTTGGGTGTCCTCAAAATTGCTATGCTGGGAGTCTAATTCCCCTGGGGTTTATTCAGGGTTTCCCATGCTTCAAAGAGGTTAAGATTTTCAGACTGTTTCAAATTCTTCACAATTCCAGCCATAAAGTTCTCCATCATAGAGTGTGGTGGGAAAATCCTACTAATCTGGTAGATATTCATATTTACAGAAAAACAGAAAAGACCTTCTTTTGTTTTTAATAATTACCCTTTTTACACCACTATATTTTGATGTTATTGTTCAAGTGCCTTCCTGATTTGCAAATAAAAATTCACTGAGCTCTGGTCTCCAAGAAGGCAATAAAGCAAATGAGTGGAAGAGAAAACTCACCTGGATGAGCACCACCAGCAGCTCCCACAGCTGCTCCTGAGGTCTCTCAAGTGGCTTGTCCTGGGGTAGGCAGAAGGCCGCTGTAAAAGCATCCAGGAGGTGGAAGAAGGCAGCAAGTTCAGTGGGAAACGATTTCCTTTGTTTCTGAGGCTGCTGGGAAGCTCGTCCATGCTGCCCTCAGGTAAGCCTGGCTTGGCTTGCTCAGAAGCTTGATGACCCCTCTAGGAGTGGACACAGGGCTGCCAGTCCCCGCCCATGACATGCATCTGTCTCCAGGCCCAAAACCCTCTCCAGAGGCAGGAATGCAAAAACAGCCCTTAATCCAATTTATTACAGCAGGATCCAGCCCTCACAGGAGGGCTGCATCTATATTTACATTGCCAGGATGATGGGGCTGCCTCAAGTTCCCAAATGTGTCGTTGGGATAAAATCCCATGCTCATACCAGTATTGGTTCAGTGTCCAGGCTGCCTGCTGGCATGTCACTGCTGTGCCACACTGGCTTCCCTCCCTCCTTTCCAGCATCTCCCACAGTGGGCACATGTGCATTTCTGACACTCCCATCCTGTTCCCAGCCCACTGAGACATGACAGAAGACGCAGCCTTAATTTCGAGAGAAGCGAATGTGCTGGACAGAGCCCGCATGGGGCTGATGTTTAAGGCATGAGGCAATCACAGGTGATTCAAGCACTGACATTTGGGGGTTTATCTGTATTGGGGTTTTCAGTAGTTCCAGACACCGAGCTGCAAACTTCATTTGGTTGAGACAACTGCTGCTGGCTTTTCCTGGGACTGGGTTTTGTTGTCCTTCCATCTCCAGTGAGCACCTGGTCACACATGCCCAGAAACACACTGACACCTTCGAGGTGCTGGAGTGAACCCAGAGAATGAAGATGGTGAAGGGTCTAGAGGGTAAATCCTATTGAGGAGTGACTGGGGGAGCTGGCAGTGTTTAGCCTGGAGAAGAGGAAGCTCGGGGGTGATCTTATCACTCTCTACAACTCCCTGAAAGGAGGTTGTGGCCAGGGGTGGGCTAGTCTCTTCTCCCAGGAAACCAGTAACAGGAGTAGAGGACAGAGCCTGAAGTTCTGCCAGGGGAGGTTCATGTTGGACATCAGGAAGAATTTCTTCATGGAAAGGGTTGTCAGGCATTAGAATGGGCTGCCCAGGGAGGTGGAGGAATCACCATCCCTGGAGGTGTTCAAGAAACAACTGGACATGGCACTCAAGTTGACATGGCAGTGTTCAGTCACAGGTTGGACTGGATGATCTCAGAGGTCTCTACCAACCTAACTGATTCTGCAATTCTCCCTACACCATATCCAAAAAGTATATTTTGTGCAACTGTTGCATTTGTAAGGGAAGATTATATAATGGTTAAAATCCACCTCACCTTAGTCATGTAACCAGTTATTTTGGTGGAAATGACGCTATTTGAATGAATGTTCCAGAAAAGGTTTCACCTGAAATACCCTTGAAATGTGCTGTAAAAGTCGTTAAAGCCCTCACCATGCCCACCATTTTTCTCTTTGCTTTTATCCACTTTAATTGGTTTCCTACCCCATTTTTTCCTCTGCCTGCTTCAAAGTCCTCTGTTTCCTTCCCACTGCTTTATTCTCCCAAACTAATACAAGAGCTGTGTGTGACCCTGTGATCTGCTGAAATCGGTGCCAAAACCCCCATGGCTGAGCTGATCACCACACCAGCCCTAAAAATGAGTCACACCCTCGCATTTGCACTAAATGTCCTTGTTCCCCTTCATGCCCCGAGTGATTCCTTCAAAGGACAAAATTCTGTCACTGAGGGTAATTAAAGACAGTCCATGTCCTGCTAGGATTACAGGTTTAAAAATCTGAGTGCCAAGGAATCAAGGCGTTTGCTGTTTTTGGGGGAAACAAACTCCCACAAGAAACATATAACTTAATTTTGCTGTCAGATGTTCCCACAGACTCCTCTTGAAAGTCAACCAAAGCTGTTTATATGTGCCTGAAGTCAGTTTTAAAAAAGAAATTACATTTATATTTAGATTGTCACCCTCCAGTCATTCAAAATGGTTCATGTGGGAAGTTTATAAGGCTATGATCAAACCCTTTATTTTAGAATTTATTGACATTTGAGTGTCACAGACCTTCTGATTGCCTTTAACAAACACATCATGTTGACACCAAGAGAGATGGTCCTGAGTGATCCAGCCCTGGAGCAGTGGCAAACAACCGGGGACACTTTCCCTTTGGGCATATTGGCAGAATTAGAAGGAGCCTCCTTCCCTCACCTCAACAGCTGCAGGTGGATGCCTGTTGGTCAAAGTTTTAGGTCCATATGTCCCTCACCACCTAAATGCCAATCAGTTGCAAAATACTGCATGTATGGCTCCCTTGGCCAAGGAAACTATTCTGACCTTCTCGTGCCCCTGGTGAGCCAGAGAAAGGAATAACAAAATGCCTGGTGGGGAGGATCCAGTGCAGCCATGACTGATGTGCCTGGGTTTGCTGTGCTAAGAGTGGCCACCTAATGGCACCTCTCTGCTTTCAGAATGGTTTGGTCTCCTGCCATGCATTACACCAAGGGCAGGCCTGTGCACTAGAGGCACGTGGGCACTGACAGACGACTTCTATGCTGTTCCTCTATCTCCCAAAAGCAATAAATCCCCCAGCCTTGCTGAGCTGCAGACCAGTGGCCATCCCCAATTACCCTTCCTGGGAAAATTTTATGGGACAAGTGACTCCAAGTCTCTGCTCTTTTAGTAGGAAACATGGGAATTTGAGAGTGTCTTTCAAATAAAGGATGTCCAGGGAAAAAAAACTCTTCAGCCTAACACACTACTGCAGCTTAATGGCATGGAAAAATAAGTGATGAAATCAGTGGAGGGACCAAACCAGAAGGACTCCTCTGGGGTAAAATGAAGGGGTACCTTTGGTTTATCCATGTGCTTCAGGCTCTCCCCAGCTCACACCTGCCTGGTCAGACAGGGTCAGAATTCCTCTCCTGCACTCCTGGCCATAGCTGTGTGCATGCTAGGAGCTGCAACAGCCCATGTCTCATTACATCAACTGCATTTGCAATGCAAAATCAAACCAATTCCTCTGAATTGTGCAGGGAGAGAAACACTTATCCCTGAAATCTCTGCAAATCAGGTAAAAACCATCAGCAATGGGAAAGGAAAAAGCCAATATGGACAAGATTATTCATACCCATATAATCATGTTGATTTGTACCAATATTTATTTTTATCTCTCATCTTTGAAAATGTAAGTATAATTAAGCAACCTCTCATGAACATCATCTGTGCTACTACTGTGAAATATTCCTATGTAGATCTAATAGTTGATGGTAAATGTTAGCATATTCTTGAGATCTGCAAGACCATTAAAGCAGAAATTACCGCATATTAAAAATGGTTAAAGGCAGTTACAGGCTGTATCCACAGCCCTTTTGAGAAAAAAAAATGAACCATCAAGGATAATTTTTTAGTCGTTGTTTCCATCTGAAGTGCAATTACCTTTTTTCTAGTCCCTCAGACCATTTTCAATAATGAGAAGCCTGTGGATGAATCAGATGCTCCATCTTGGCTCCCTTCTGTCGCTGGTGATTTCCAAGCATCTCGTGACCAGCTGTAAGCTTCTCCACAAGCCTCTGAATGAGACATTTTTGGCATCCTCATTTCATATACATTACTTGATGGTCTTGTGAGTCTTTTCCAACCTGAATGATTTTGTTAGTCTATACCTAGAAAGAACCAGAGAGTCAAGGACTTGTCTACCACAACATGGGGGACCTGTGCAGGAATTAACAGCAGATCTTTGAGCCCCAGGCAAATGTTGGAGGCAGCACATTTTTCTCCTGAAGATGATCAGAGTCCTGACCCTACAAAGCTTTAGCACCTTGGCTCCAACAGAAACACGGAATATGCAGCATTTTCTGAATTTTTCACCAGACCAAATCCCTTGTGCACATAAAGTTGGTGAAAGTGGACACCAGGCCACTGAAAGAATTATTATTAAAGGCAATTGAAAGAGGTGACAGCAGATTTTGCCACGTAAAAAGCTGTTGGGGACAAATCCACCCATTGTGCAGGTATCAGAATTGGGAAACAGGAATCAGAAAGCAGCTCAGCTCAGTGGGATTGTAACAAAATATCCATTTATCAAAGTAGTCTAAAAAAAGCTCTAGGTTTTGAAACTGCTAGTGAAAAGACAGCTGCATCTCTCAGCAATTTTTAAAGCTATCCTAAAAATTACTTTATTTTTCCTTTGTACCTAGGCACTGAAAAGTCAATGAGCTAACTTTTTAGAAGTTTTTTTATGGCATCATGTCCCAACCTAAATGCATTTTGATCTACCCTGGAATGCAGTAAAAAATTACATCAAAAGTGCACGTGAAAACAATTGTGAGGGATTGTTCACCCATTTTGATTGGCTTCACCTACAAAGAGCAGAGACTACAGAGAAACCTGTAGCCACAGACAGGCTCTGCTGCAAAGTGCCCAAAAATATCACAGCATTTTCTTGCTAGAGCACATTATTTTACTTTCTAAAGCAAATGAAAACATAACCAGTGGAAAATCCTGCTTCATGCCACTGGTGCTCTTGCTTGCTTTTCCACAGAGGTAGTGAAGATGAGTACAGCCAGCACACACCATCAGAGAGGGCTCACACACCTTCTGAGCATCTCCACAGCAGAAAGTTCAACTTAACCTGGGCAGAGGCGGCAGCAGTGCAGGTGGGGATAACTCCCTGTGCACTGCCCTGAGTGGGGTCAGGTGCCCAAAGCCCCAGAGACAAATGTGGGGAGACCTGGGTGCCTCTGGGGGAATTTGGGCTGCATTTGGAGCGGTCCAGCACCCATCTCAGCAGACCCTTCTCCCAGAGCTATTCCTGCACAACTGAGAGGGATGGGGATGCCATGGGGGTCTCAGCACATCAGCGGGGCTGTTTTAGCCATTTCTCACCTTCCTGCCTCTCCCTGTGGTCAGACCTGCAGGACACTTCAGGATCCAATCCCTGAGCAGGGCAATGGGTGCCACCACAGTGCCCAGGTCTCCCTGGCAAGGTGGCTCTTGGTCACCTGCATCAACTGCAGTGCCATAGGGCCCCAGGCATGGCAGCAGTTGTGCAGACACTGTGACACTCAGCTCCCTTGTCAGCCTGGGGCAGCATCCAGAGCACAGCCAGCATCCATCCCATTTGCAAGAAGAAGAGGGTTTGGCACTGGTGCCTGAAGAAGTGTTCCTGGATGCCCTTCAAGCAAATAAATATATAACAGCTCCAGAAGAGGAAATTCAAAAGCTGTTGGGGTTTTTTTTGTTTTGTTTTGTCGTTTTCTTTATTTTTTTTTAAGAATATAATTTTATTAAATGGTTTTAAAGAAATTGTCTTTGTCCAACAGAAGGAGAGGAGGGCTGGTGGGTTGGCGAGAGCCTGGTGTTCAGGGTGACACTGCTGCTCACAGGAGGTCTTTCAGAGAATCATAGAATTACAGAATCAGTAAGGTTGGGAAAGACCTGTAAGATCACCGAGTCCAACCATTAGCCCAGCCCACCACTAAACCATGTCCCTGAGTGCCACATATACATCACTTTTAAATACCTCCAGGGTTGGGGACTCTACCACTTCCCTGGGCAGCCTGTTCCAATAGTTGATAATCTTTTACATGAAAAACAATTTCCTAATATTCACTCTAACCATTTCCTCTCATCCTGTTTGTCTGGCACATTTCCTCTCTGCCCATCAGCCCTTTGGCTCAGCAGTGGCACCATTCCCACATCTTCCACTTCTGATGAAAATGTGGTGCTGACATGGAGGATCTGCACAACCTGCCAGGAGAGAAACAACCCCCATAAAGAAAATCATTCCAAGACACTGCTGGTACTCACAGATGCCCAGGGCCGAGGGGAAGGTTTTTCAGGGCAAAAGATGATTTTGATATGCTCAAGTCAGCGCCAGTAGCACCCCATATAGTCAGGAGGGGATGCATTCACTGCATCACTCAGCATTGTCAGTCATTGCTGGAAAATCTTTTAAAACTCCAGAAACTGCAGCTGAGTGTTATTTGCATCAGTCCTATACTCTCCAGGATTTTTCTAGTACCCCAAAAGTGTTTAATACGCCATGCTGGCAGCTCTGGGAGTCTGGGAGCATCATCCTTCAGAGTGCTTGTTCCTGCTTGGCTCAGTGCTTTCTTGTGCAGGCAGGAAATTTGTTGTGGGCAGTGTTAAAGCATCTGCAAGGCAGATATTGAGACCAAGGGGAGAGCTCTGAGTGGGCAATATTTGCCTCGGGAGTGGTGTGGTGTTCAGTTCAAACTGCAAAGGTTTTTCTCTGCTCTGATAAAATGACACGGGCTGTGGAGAATCCAGGGAGAGAGAAGTGACAGGCCCCCACATGGATTTTCTTCCCCTGCTGCTGAACAAATTTAGTCATTCAAATCCCAATATATTATCAATGGACATTTCTATCTGGACAGGCTAGAGAGTTGCAAGCCACTAAAAATATGGATTAGAATAAATGCTGCTCTCTCCAGAGAGGTGCTGAGTAGGGAGGTGAGGGTGACACCCACGTGGTGTCTTACTTAGGGTCTGGCTTCAGGGGGGAAGCAAAGAGCCTGTCTCCTTTCAGGACATCAATGAGGATGCCTGTCCATGTGCTTTTCCCCTCTGAACTGGATAGAGACCAACATCTTTCTATATAGTTTTTCCAGCAACCATTTTTGGCCACTCAGTCCATTTTAAGACAGGAACTGCTGACTTTCAGGGTACATTGAAGCTGAGAACTTCTTTCTGTTAGGCTGGTTTCTAGCTGGTCTCTCTGAAACTGCTACAAGCAGAGGCCAGCCGGGGTTTTTCCATAACTCTGACACAGAGAGTCACATCCTACTCACCACAGCTTGCCCACTCTCATGGATGGTTTTAACATGGCCTGGCAGACAATGCAGAACAGTGGGAAAAAGCATTTCTAGAGAGGTGAATTTTCAGCAGGCACAAGACAACCTGATGGCATTGAGCTTTCTGCCATCCAAGTGCCGGAGCTGTTCTGCCTGCACAGATTCAGAAGCATCAATCTTTGCAGCCACTTTCTCCCTCAGCTGGAATTGAAAGACTTTGCTAGTGCATACACTTTTTAAAATCAAGAAATAGGACTATTTTCTGAGTGCAAACAGCTTGTGTTGGTTTGCTTGTTTGTGTGGCTTTTTTAGAGCAGCATGTGAAGGGCACCCAAAAATTACAGCCTCTCCCACCTGCCCCACACTTCAGCCTTCAGGTTCAGGACCCCATTCAGTTTCAAAGGGCTCAGGGCTTGTTTTCACTACCCAAGGAAGCAAGAATTGAAACACCACACACAGACTCACGGTGTGCTCTGTTCAAATTGGTGCAAATTTTGTCACTAACTCATATAACAGCAAAATCAAGCAGCCTGTGGTACCTGAAGTGAAAACCCTGTGGTTCTCCCTTTGTACCACTTCAGTTTAAGCACATGCTCCTCATGGCTCCTCTCCTCCTTCTTTGTCTATCCGATTCCACAGTACTAAAAGCAAGGGAATTCACATTGAGCATTTGCACTGTGCTGGCTACAGTGCAGAGCAGGACTGTGTTTGGGGATACACAGAACTGCAGGACAGGCAGAGAAGAGCATCCCTCCTTCAGGAACCAAAGGCGTCCAACTCCATCCTAAAGGTGTCCAAGGACCTTGGCCACTACAGCCATGGGAAGGTTTTCCAAAACCCTCCTGACTGATGGTTATGGAGCTTTCTTTGAGCTACCTGTGAAATGCATTATTGGCTGCCTGCTCTCTATAGACCAGGTGAATTGCAATCTATTTTCTAGACTAAATTTCCCTATTTGGATGAGGATCCTACTTGGGCAGGTCTCACAAAAGGACTGGCCCAAAGCAGGCACAGCAGCTCAGGATTTCATACCAGGCATCCCTACCATGCTGCTGTGTCGTCCTGGAAGAGCCCAAGAGCAAGTTTTCAGGCATTATCTGCAAATATCAGATTACTGCTTTGGTTATCATACTCCCCCAAAAAACTACTTGTTCACATTAAACACCTTCAAGCAGCCTGATGCCTTGCATGATATCCTTTGATAAGGGTAATAGGAAAAGAAAAATCCTCAGTGCATGCCTCAGGATGCGTGGGAGGTACAGCAAAGCCTTGGATGGTTGACTTTCCTCTCATGTGCACAGGATATACTTATATATCTAGTCACTGATGGAGATCAGTTCTCATTCTTAAAAAAAAAACCAGTAAAACTGAACTTTGCAATACTAATGGGTAAGATACTTATCGGCTTTTGAAGTTTTCCAGTAAGAAAATTAGACTTTTATCTACAAACTACACTCCAGAGAGAAATTAAACCATTGAGAACTACTGAGAGCACAACAGCATTAGCGTAGATTCATGGGCCAAATCAACAGTAGGTCTAATCTCAGGGTAAAAAAACCCATTTACTTCATGCAGCTTCTCTGATTCACACTGAATGAGCACATCTCTTACAAGAGAGATTACAGAGTTAATCCTGTGACTCTCTACAGCAGAAAGATAAACAGCACTGCAGTTTTCTCATAACCAGTGTTGTATCACACTACATGATGCTTGAAATCTAGCCACAGCAGCACAGAAAGACGGGGTTCTGCAAGGTTTCCCTTTCAGAAATTTATTTCCTTCCCAGAGTCCAGGAAAAAAAAAAAAAGAGCCATTAAAACACTACTGTAGGGGAAATTGGAATATGACTCAGGTCTGCTAGAGCCAGGTTAGCTCTGCTCTAGGGGTGTGTCACTGCACTGCTAGGGCAGCTCCAAGCTGGGGTCCCGCAGGATCTTCCCCCTCAGAACATCAAATATTTTAAGCCACCCAGCCATGCAGGTGCTTCATAGTGCTGGTGGTCCACTGCCTGCTTAGCAAGTGCTGCTCATTTTCTGGGGCAACCTCAAACAAGTGGTTTTGGTCTCAGATCACTTTCTTTGAGTTAAAGGCAATAACTAGAGCAAAATGGCAGTGGCCAAAGGAGTGCTGAAACAGCACCTTCCAGAACACTTCTGGAGAAAGGCCAGCCCGTGCTGGGGGCCAGGGCTCCTCCAGCAGCCAGGGTGCCCTCAAACTGGACCAAAGGAGACCATGCCATGGACTCTGCACTATCCCAGCTACCCCAGGTGGCTGCTCCCAGCTGGTGCAGTCACTCTTGTCATCTCAGGCTTTTGTGCCAGCATGGAGAAGTGCAGCTTCTAAACCCTTGAGTTTCATGGGGGATGTACATCCACGGAGAGGGAGCATCTCACAGAGCTCACATGCACCCCCCTGATTTTCTGCCCCTGCATCACCAGCCTTGGGCACTATAATACACATCCTTTTATACAGCAGGCCTTTAAAGGAAGCAGGCCTCTTTTTTTTTACCTTTTAATGTCATTGACTGCCACCAAGGTGTGAGTGAATTGCTACAGTGCATCCCAGTGTCCCTGAATGGAATGATAAATGCCACAGCAGAATGAAGATATGAGAGATGACTTCCTGCAAGCCAAAAGAGAGTGTGAGCTTGAAAAATCTATTACTGCCCAAGGTGAAAAGAGTCAGTAGGTACAGAAACCAAAACTCCTACACTGCCCTCCCAGGTCCTGGCAAAAAAACCCTGCAGCCAGAGCATCTGCACTAAAATGAGCATCAGAATCATCTTGCTGGTAATTTGGATGTTGAACATTGATATGAAGCTTGGTTTTTACTTTTACCTTCTTCATTAGCACATGAAAGCATAAGGAAACTACTTGCCATTATGTTGACACCCTGAAAACCAAGAAAGGGACACTCAGGTCAGCAACAACCTCCAGCAGAAAGACACAAGGAAGAATTACTACAAATATCCAGGCAGAAGGGAACTGCTTCTGAACGGCATTTCCCAGTCACCTAAAGCCTGCAAGGCTTGCTCCATGGTAACACATGCTGTCATTCCTTGCAAGGCTTGGGACCACATTCTGACAGCTACATTTCTGATCCTTTGTAGAGTGTTTTTTATTGAGCCACAGGCCCTGGGGAGGAGGTGCAGCACACAGCACCGTTTGCTGGCTCTCTCTGTCTCCCTGCAGTGCCACTCTGGCTGCACCTGCACAGGGAGAGCAGCTCCCCAGGCAGCTCTGGATGGGGTCAGGTGTGTGCAGAGAGGTTTAAAAGCTTGGACTGTCTGCTGTCAGAGGCATCTGGGGACAGCCACACGAGGAAAACCAGCAGGCATGCTGAAAAGACTAACAATATCTGAAATCCACAGTGGCGGATGCTTTCCTGAAGTTTTGTGCACAAAAAAAAAATGGGGCAGGACAGAAGATATTTCAAGATCTCCATATGAAAAAAATTCATGTTCCTCAGGATATAAAGCAGCATCTTCAGGCAGGCAGAGGCACACTTCAGGAGTGCTGCCCAGCTTCCTGCTTCCCCCATAGCATGGTCCAGCAGCAAGTTGGAAATGGCACCAGACTGCCAGAGTGAAATGCAGCAGCCCTCCCTGTGCAGGTCTGCTCTTTGCCATGGCAGCTTGGCCCATTGCCACAGTCCACAGCAACTCACAGGGAACAGTTGCCTAATTTTTGGATAGAGTGAGCATATTGAAGCCACCCCCTGTGGGAGCTCATCGCCCTGACAAGCAATTCCTTTGCAGCGAGCAGCAGGATGGGGTGGATCAGCAGGGGAAATGTTCTCATAAGCAGAAGCTATTTATTCTCAGCTTTTCCCTCGGCTCCCGTTGTTTAGCACAGCTGTTTTCAGTTTTCCAACTGTCCCCACAAAGACAGAACGATTACATCCTTTAGGAAACTGCCACAGAAATCCAGCAGCTCAAACCAGGTGCCAAGGCACCTTTTTCCAACAAAGGCAAAAAAGCAAACACATTTTCTCACCTCTAGGAAAGCACTACTCACTGGAGCTGGAGGAGCAAACACAACCTGTCATCTGCTTGACACGATTGTATCCCTCAGCTACGGGCATTTCTGCTGGGTCAGGTGACAGGGGACACCGAGTCAGGAAGGTAAGTCCCAGCTGCCATTAAAAATGATCAGAAATTGTCACTTCCCACTTTAACAGCAGAAGTTGGTTCCTCTCAATTTGACTGGCAAAGCAGCACGTGCAGGGATGTAACTACCCCTGTCCCACCCCATGCAAATAAAAATCTCTGCTGGCAGCTGAGAGAGACACACATACATAAAAGAAGCACTGCAAGGTGCTCCCCTGTGTACAGAACAGTGCAGGAGCTTAGCAGGAATAGAGAGAGGAAAGCCAACAGGCTGGGAAAGGCAGCTGCAAGGCTGGGAGAGGAACAGGAGTATCTGAGAGACAACTGCTAACAAGGCTTTTTCATCAAACAGCATCAAGAGCCAAGGTACACCTGCAAGGGTTGCAGCCATCTCAGAAAGATGACAGCACCTCTCCCCTGGATTTTAAGGCTTCAGGCTGCTGAGGCTGCTTCTTTTCCTTCTTCCCAGAAGAAGGCAAAGAATTCAATGCATTACCTCACACTTCCTTAGATGCACAGCAGCAACTGCTGCTCTCCCTTAACTTTTCAAATAAATCTGTCCCACTGCAGAATAGCATGACCAATTGTCTCACTGCTTCATAGCCAGAGAAATTGCTCAGCCTGTGTAGTGACTGGGTGCTTGAAAACTCATTAAAGTAATGTCACGAAAACCAGTTCAAACCGTCATCATAATCTCGCACCAAACCGGATGAAACTGCTCACACAACCCCAGACCTCAGCAATGAGCTCTCCCCCAGGCTTCCCTGTATCTGCAGAAGTTAGACCACGAGCGCTCCCAGTCACTTACAAGGTGGTTTCAGCCCAGAACAGCTACATGCACTAAGAGCTCACGCACAGCTGTTTCACTCTGCAAAGCCACCAACGGGCCGGCTGTCACCAGCAGGGATCTGCAGCTCTCCAAGGATTTAAGGTCTCCTCAAGGCAGTGTCAGTGCAGCTGCCAGTGAGCAAGGACTCACCTCAGTCCTGTTCCTGCCATTTCTGATTCCAGAGCCACCTCACCTCCATGGGAGGAAAGAGACACAGAGCTGCTTGGTGACTTCATTATTATTTGAGATGAACAGGCACAGCTGCAAGTTGGAACATGCAAAGACAAGTCCAGATCGGGCAGGCAGCGTTCCCTGGATTTGTGAGCTTGATCCCTGGAGTCATCCAACCCTAACTGGAGCCTTTGACCACAACCCAAGAAGTAAACCCAACACTTTCTCATCAGGCTGGCTACCAGGTACTCCTGATCACGAAAAGCGCAGTGAAATCACCAAAGGAAAGGTAATTCCTTCCATGTTTGTTCATGTCCCCTCTTTTGTTTTACTCCATCTAATGCAATTTTCTTCATAAAAAGCCTTCTAGATGAACAGTAACAGCAGAGACCAAAAAGACCACTTGCCTGCAGCATTCAGTGACAAGTTTTCCCAGGTGAATGAGCAAAGAGAACCTTGCATCTTTATTGAAGGCTAACCATACATGGCCTCACTGCTCCTCAACAGCCTCGTTAGTTTCTTCTGAAACTTTTATCATCTTTGCATCTCTGGCACAGCTCTGTAACAAGCAGACAAGTTGTGGAATTGCTCCTGCCCCATAGGTACATTTCTGAACAAAAAGCTAAATTGGAACTAGCAAAAATAGCCACCCCGCCTGCTCACATGAAATCACACTACCTGTAACCCAGTTTGCAAGCAGCACTGACATATGGAGACTTAACCCTGCCTGATCTCCTCTTGCCTATATCCAGCACCAGAGGGAGGGGGAAGTGTAGTATAGAAGAGAAAAACAGTTCAAAAGATTACTTTTAAAATCTTGTTAACTTGCACCCTTCTTCCTTGTGAGTGTTGAAGGGCATGAGAAAATCTGAATCTTCTTTGCTGCAGATACACGAGACCCTTTCTGAAGCACCCAGAAGGTGCTGCCCAAAGCTGGTCCACCCCTCTGGAGTAACAGACGAGCACCTTTCACCCTCAGACAGGCAAATCTGGCCACACAGGAGCACCTCTATCAGCCTACAACTGCAACACAAAAATAAAAGCAGCTGGTCCTCAGCACACTGCAGACACACAGAACCGATGCACTGCATCCAGAAAGGAAAGAGTGGACACAAAAAAAATAAAAAAGGGGACTGAGGGAAGCAGAGAAGTGGCCCCTCTTGCTGATGGCAGCTCAGTGAGGAACTCCTTGGCTAAGGAGACAACTGAAGTGCACACAGAGTCAAAGGGAAAAAAGAGAAATTCCTGGAAGAGATGACCTCTGGTGGTTTTATGCCTGTTCTCTTGGTTACACGACACTGAGCAAGGGCCTCTTTGCTCAGACCACAGGGATCTCAGCATGCACAGGAAGAGGCTGTCAGTA
This sequence comes from Dicaeum eximium, assembly GCA_013396995.1. NCBI lineage: Eukaryota > Metazoa > Chordata > Aves > Passeriformes > Dicaeidae > Dicaeum > Dicaeum eximium. Next base: position 174,238 of record VWZP01010888.1, on the reverse strand, counting down.
CCAGCCATTCCAGTCTCACAGGAACTGCCCGTTTCCAGCAATTTCCAAAGCAGCCTGAGCCAACACTTTTGGATACTTTGGTGGTTGAAACAATCAAAATTGCAAAAACATACATTGTTACTTTATGCAACAGATTTTTTCATTGGCACGCTCTTCCAGACCATGCACCAACTGTGCTGTTTGTAAATGCAAATACGCTTTTGTCTTTGAAAGCAGAATGCATTTTAATTTAATGGCCAGAAAGGTGTTATGCAGCACCCCAACCTCTCAAACAAGCCTTTTGTCCCTAACAAGCCTAATATGTCCCAGTCCTGGTCTAAGTACAAGCACAATCCAACAGCAAATTGAACATCACACCTCTTTTACAACTATTTAGATGTTTAAGTGCAGACCACTGCAACACATTAATCCCTGACACAGGGCTATAGCACAGCTCTAACAGCAGCACTGTTGTCCCCAGCACACACCCACTGATGCAATCTCTGAACACAGCAAGAGTTTGCCTAACATCTTTAGCATGATTTTATTTCTAACATCTCCTGTGACAAACAACTTTTCCAATTAGTCTTTCAACACCGACAGTTTTAAATATAGGTAGTATTCTTCAGTTACAATTTAAAATGCTAAATTTCAAGGAGAAAATAAACTTGTACCAGCATGCTTTCAAACTGCCTCCATGAGAGAAGCACATCAGATAAAAATTAATGTATTCTTACTTTGTAGACAGCCTTCACTCATCACGACCAGTTCAGACGTTCCAGTTAAAATGTAACTTCATCCCAGCCTCTGCTTCCATTACAAAACCACAACTCAGGCAGGAAGAGCAGGCCTGCAGTGTATTTGACTCAAGCATTGCCATTCACACAGCAAACAAAAAAAATCCCTCCCACCCACCCACCTCACCCCTCCCAAGCCCTGTACAGGTCCGCAAAAAATTTCTGACAAACCACAGAAACATCTAGCTGGAAAAGACCAAAGTTTATGGAGTCCAACCATTAACCCAGCACTGCCAAGGCCACCACTGAACCCTGTATGTCAATTCTACATGTATTGTCAATACCTCCAGGGTTGTGATGCTGACACTTCTCTGGGTGGCCTGTTCCATGGTCTGACAACCCTTTTGGTGAAGAAGTTTTTCCTAATAACCAATCTAAAACTCCTCTGGTGCAATTTGAGGCTGTTTCTTCTCATTCTATCATTTGCTATTTGGGAGAAGAGACTGATCCCCACCTGGCTACACCCTCCCCTCCCAGGGAGTTGTAGAGAGGGATAAGGTCTCCCTTGAGCCTCCTGTTTTCCAGGCTAAGGCCCTCCAGCTCCCTCAGCTGCTCCTCATCAGACCTGTGCTCCAGACCCTTCCCCAGTCCATCGTCTCTGGAGTCTCTCCAGCACCTCAATGTCATTCCTGTACTGAGGGGCCCAGAACTGGACATGGCACTTGAGGTGTGGCCTCACCAGTGCCGAGTACAGGGGGACAATCACTGCCCTGGTCCTGCTGGCCACACTGGCTGATGCAGGCCAGGATGCTACTGGCCCTCTTGGCTACCTGGACACACGTCGATGTTTTTTTTCTAATGGAGCACTAACATAGCATTACTAAATCTTCAGTGAATTAATTAATATAATTGCACCACGCAAAAAAGAATAATGGTCTAGGACAAAGATTTTGTGTACATACTGCTGCTTTCCAAGGCTCTGGCAACTGTTTGACACCTTAACTGTTAGACTTTCTAGCACACTTCTAGTAAAGTATTACACATTCTATTTGTGCAGTCAATAACTCTCATTATGAAAAAACATTTTATTGCAAACTTCTAAAAGGACAAAATGATCCCAACTAAAGCAGGAATCTGGCACGTAATGTGCTCAGAATTTTTTACAAAATAATTACAATTCAAGAAAAAATGCCTACAAAAATCAGCACAACTATCATAGAGTATGAACGCTACAAGACAAGAAAATTACAGTTCTTTCAATACAAAATATGCTTCAAGAGCTGTATCCTGTTCTCACAGATTTCATGATGTAACTTTCGTTCGAGAAATTATTTCATTCACAAAACTGTTGTTCTTTGCCAGCACATCATTTCTCAGCTGTTTCAACTTGACTTTTATGTCTTCTTCTGACATATCTGTCAGGGGCAGTGCTTTCACTTGACAGAGAAAATCCTGAATTATCTTTTCACCTTCCTGAAATGGAGAGAAGGAAAAGAAAACAGAAAATGTTTAGATTGCAATAAGGAATTTTCCAAATTCCCTGTAGATAAAAAGTACTGTTCATCAGCAGAAACTCAGTGCAGGCAAAAATCATGGTCATTTTTGTCCTTGCTATCAAGTTTTGAACACCAGAACAAACCACTTATGCTGGTACCAGAAGTTCTTTTTCAATGCATGAGCAAAAAGCACCAGTTGATCATCATAAATAGAGTATTTAACACTGTAATCTCCTGTAAGTGTTCCACATTTAATTCCAGTGTGCAGCAACATGAGGTGAGGACTGCCAGCAATAATAGCTGAATGGTCATATTACCAAAAATAGTTACTTTTAGAAGGGATTGTCAATCAAAAGCAATGTTTCAATATGCAAAAGGAAAGGACAAATTGTAACCAAGCAACTGCAGACTGGTCGTCACCAAGGAGAACAGATGATAATTAAGCTTTATGCATATGCTTTTACACAAACAGGCAAAGTGGAACTTCTAAACAATCTGACTTGAATAGCAAGAACAAACATCACAATGAACAGTATTCAGAATCCCTGTATTGGAAACAATTGGTCCAGAATGCAGAAGTTTGTCCAGTCCTCTGTACTGTAGAATTCTACTGAAAAGTTTACTTTTCCTCTTATCCTTTAAGACTGATGCAGTAGTTTTCAGTGCAGAAGTTTCCAAAAAGTAATAGCACCCTTTTCCCTCTATACATGATGTTAACCAAGGCAGGCAAATTCTCTGGGTGAGACATCTAAATCTCTGCCAATCTATTGCCTAGAGTTTATGGTTTATTACGTATTACTGAAACACCCAAGAATAAAACATGATGCTGTATTTGTCACAAGTGTTTGCTATGTCAATTTAATTTACACCAACTTAGGACCATGCAGCCAGGTCCAACTAATCTAAAAATTCCTTCACCATGATACCTGACACAGGAAAGGTAATAGTGGAGCAGCTGAGGTAGCTGTAGGGAAAGCCTTCTGGCAGTAAAAAGCAGAACAAACCAGAGATTGCTCATCTAAAGTACCAGATCCACTTACTGAGCCACGAACTACAAATGCAGTAGACCTCTGAAACTGAAAATAAAGTTCAACAGGTAACTGCCTCTGTCCAGAGCCAAAGCTTTTTAAATGTAGGAAGTGTTCTGGATGTGGACTAACACTTCAAGGCTTCCATACACTGGAGTAGTCCCAAGGTTGCCAGAAGGAGATAAAGGTGGTACAAGGCTGTGGAGTTCCAGGCTGACTGCTGGGACACAGAGCTAAGCTCTGGAAGCAGGTTTGTATGCACCCAGCAAGGAGGACCCAGCTACATTGGACAAAAACCAATGCAAGCCACAAAGCAGCAGCATGTGGATTTCCCAGGAGGCTGCCACAGATGCCACTGTCAAGGACTCTTAACCCAGAGACAGGACAACACAGGATATTCTGTAAAACCTTCCTGTAGCCTTTGTTTTCCTCTACACTACCTGCTAACAAAGGTTCTTTAAAGAAACTTGGCTTTGTGACACCTGTAAATCAGACATTCCAGGCATTGATTGCCGTGTTCTTTGGTATTATCAGCCTCTGAGACATGACAGTTCTGAAGGGACATGGAAGGGCACTAAGGAGAAGGCTGGGTATTCAGCTTTTCTCTGGTGTGAACAGATCTGATCACACTGGGCTCTAAGAACTCCTTGGCACCAATGAAACTCAAATAAGGGGGAGTGAAACCAGGTGTACCCAACTGCAGACCAATAATATTCTACACAACAGTAACAAAAGCTCTATCTTAAATCTACGTTTTTAGATGGAATTCTTGCCTACGTTAACTTGAAATTAATCTAAATCAAACCCACTACCCCTGAACATCTCTTCAACTCCTAATGAACATCGTAGCCAAGCCATTTTGTTACAAAAAATACATTATGGGGCAATTATCCTCAAGCTTTGGAGGAATCTTGAATCCTTAAATGATTTTGCATCAGCTATTCAAAGTTTAAAAACTATTTCTGACAGCAAACCTCTCTTTCTCTGTATAATTTCTTGGCTGGTGGTTCTCCTTCAAATTCCTTGGACTTGCCAATGTTTTGAAACTCCTCCAGCTCCAATGCTTTCTCTCTTGCACTTTCTATCACATGTTTTGGGAAAGCCGCCAACTCTGCTACATGAATTCCAAAACTCTGGTCACAAACACCTGGATGCAGAGAAAAAAACCCAACAGTTAAGAACTCTCAGGAGATAATATGGCTACACAGAGATTATTTGGACATGCTTGTAATAGTTCTCTGTTCTGAAGAATGAAGTGCATGACATTACTTTGCTCTCCTCAACACTTTCTGATTTACCTTTTCTGCTAAAAACTGTAACACAGAATAAAGAATATGCTCTTACTTAATTAAGCTCTATTAGAGCAGTAATTGCAGAGTTCCAAAGTGCTTCAAGAAGATATTGAAAACTCTTCAGGCAGAGAGAATTTCCCTCTAGTACTTAAATGAAATTGAACAATGAACATGTTTTTAATAGGTATCTTTGACATTTACTCTATACCTATATAAATACATATATGTGTGTGTATAGATAAATATTAAAAATGTTGTATTCTCAGTCATCCCTCTCCTTTTCATCTGTACCACATACTTCCTCAGCCTCCAAGAATCATCTTTAATTATATCAAAACCTTTCAACTGTAACTTCACACTTACTTCAATTAATACACTGTTTATAACGTGTTTGAGAAAAGTCCTCATAATTGCTCAGAATACATAAATTATACACAGTTACATAAAACAATTTTCACTTCAGTATCAAAAGCCCCCTGATAAAATCTATCAACTCTTATTTGTTTACATTATCAAAATTCCATTTGTCCTCCCACAGGTATTACTGCATCCTTTTAATTCTGGTCTCCAGCAAGGAGTTAAGAATAAATTAATTACAGTTGCAAAATGATAGTTGGGTTTTTTTTAAGTACTCATCTATTAAATACTGGGTAACCAAAGAATAGGTGGGGGAAAACTTAGCATTTAGACTTTTTCTGTTTTATTAACCCTGTAATCTCTCAGGTTTCTTAAAGGAAATTTACACATTTAAGCAGGAATTAGTCTTCTTGATTTTGTATTAAAAAGACACACCTCCCCAGACTCAGAGCTATCTCAGCTCTCAGCTCAGAGATCCTGAGCAGAGGCCTGGAGAACAGTACTTCATGTGTCTCCTCTTCTGGTGATTTTGTCACTGCTGAAGCATAAAGACATGGTTGAAAACACTGTATAAAAGTTCCTCGTCATGCTTTTCAGGTTTGGTTATACATTTCAAACAACATCAAACCTGTTATTTTCAAATATGTGTTTCAAAACACAGCTGTATCCAAGCTGTCTATACCCACATCCCTGATGGAGTAATATAACTCCAAAAGGGAAAGAGCACAACACTAATTGTAAAAACTTAGGTGACAGATGGATATCTGATTGGAGACCAGATATTTAAAGATGAAGATTTCATAGTATTGTATCTCCTCTGACAGAGGTTTAAGTAGACAGATAAAAAATATTGTGCCTCCATGCTCAACAGCACTGACACTGCATGTATGAAGAAAAGATGTGTATGACAAAAAATGGTAAAACTCATTGAAGAAAAATATAAAATTGGGCTTCTACATTGTGTTCTTATCCCAACTATAATGGCTGAATTAATGCAGGTTTTAAAAATAAAAGGAGTGGGTTGAAGAAAGAGAACCCACCCAACTATCTGGGGAATATTAGGGGGCTTTCTTGTATGAGCTGCTGTTCCAAAGGATGCAGAAGGCGGAAGGTTTTGATATAGTGTACATTGATTCCCTCCTCAACCAACATGCTCAAAGGCTCCTAAAGATGGCTTGTCTGCAGATTCTATACATCACCATCTTTTGCTGCACAAAAACCACTCCATTTCCATGTACACTTGCAGCAGTTTATGACTATTTTTATTCAGTTCCAATGCCACACTAAATCACCTTTTAAGCAACAATTTGAGCAATGCACTCAGAAGGCTATGAACCTTCACTTTTTGGAAGGAGCTCAACATGTGCTGGAGAAGATGTGGAACAGCAAACTAGGAAAGAACCATAGACACCTCCACTCCACTGGTACCAGCTGGGAACCAGGGCCACAGCAATGGTTTTATAATATTGGAGTAATAGTCAAGTAAAAACTGGGCATTCCCTAGCATAGTGCACTCACAGAACACATTTCTAAGGAATAAAGATCCCAAAGGACAAGGACACAGATTTTAAAGGTACAAGGCTGTGGCAGACAGAGCTAATCCACCCAGCTTTGAGCAGACTCTCAGCAAAACCAGAGGAGAGCAGTACTTCTGCTCCTGCTGTGATTCCCCTTGCTCAGAGCAGTCTCCCAAACTTTACAGAAAAGTACCCAGAACCTAACTGCAAGACTAGAAGTGGTCATACATGTAATCTAAGGGCAAGAAATTAAGTAATTTCATGGATTTAAAACCAGAAGAAATGAGTAAGAAATAGGCAATTAGTAATGTCATAGGAGTAAAACCAGCAAGGTATCAGATCCAGGATAGCCAGAGTGTTCTACAGTAACCCTGTTACACCTATTTGAGTGTTATCTAACTCATTCCTCCACTGTGGAACTCAGAAAAGGAAAATTAAGAGGTACACAGAGTAAGGAGGAGTACTCTGCCCACATTTTAAATCAAAATCTCAGCCCAGAGGTTGCCAACCGGACTGAAATACTCTACTGAGAACAATCCAAAATCACTGTAGAGTTCACCACTAAATTAGAATGCCATAAATGGGCACACCTTGCAAGCCACAGTTACAGCTCTGCTTTATTTAGCAATAAATACAGGCTCCTGCTGAAGGAAGCAAAAAGAAGTGATGGGGGATATAGAGAAGCAGAAGGAATAGATGAAATTTATGCCTAATTAAAAATTGTTTAATTTAATACTGAAAGGAATAACTGGATCCACTAAAAGACTTTAATTAAATACATCTAACTGATATTATGCTAATAGAACAGGCTACTTGTTGTTCCACTGTGATGCCATTTGCTAAAAATTACCCATATGATTTTTCCTACATCAAACTGCTGTATAAATTGGGCAACGTATGACTAAGTCTTATTACAATGAAATATACATTATTAAAAGCTGTCAGCACATAAAAGGTGCACTCATTTCTTTTAAAAGAACAGTTTAAGAAATACAAGTCTCTTTCATCAGCAGGTTAAGATGGCTGTTTTAGGAAAACAGAAAATAACCTTCTGGAACCCTTCTCTCAGTCTTCAAAAAAGGAAAAGGCAACTCAAAAGCATCAACCTGAGTGGCAGAAACAGCCTAGAAAGCTTAAGAAATAATCATCAACATCATCACCTACTGTGCTCACACATGGACAGAGGTACTGTCACACAGTTTATGGACAGAGAAGAATATATATATTATAAACCCCAAGCCTGGAGTATGACATGAATTTGGGGTGGGGGAGGACTTTTTTTCTATTAAGATTTTTCTCTCTCAGGACAACATGAAGTTGAGATAGTGTCTTACCTTCCTTGACACGATAAAGCATCGTCAGCGTGTCATCACTGGTCAGAGCAGTGACATGGAGGTTATTTACTGTTGGCACCTGGTCAGCAAGAGCTGTGAGTTCATGAAAGTGGGTAGCAAACATGGCAAATCCACAGATTTTGCTGGCAATGTATTCTGAGATAGCCCATGCTAAGCCAAAGCCATCGTAGGTAGAAGTTCCTCTTCCCAGCTCATCAATGATTATCAGGGAGTTTTCAGTTGCTGTCCTAAAACCATAAGAGCATCAGTTAACATTTGATAGCAGCATGAACTCTGGATACTGGAGTATCACAAGTTATGCTGTGGATGCAGAGCATGGAAGAGGCAAAAGACCCTTCTTTTTTACAAATATAGTGCAGACACAGCATCACACAGATCATTCCAAATTAGGTTCTTTGTCCCATTTAGACTTTGATGTCTTGGTAGCAGCTCTGTATTGACCACTGGAATAAACAGAAGGCTACTTCAAGAACTTATGTACCAGCCAAAAAGAACTTGAGATTCTCAACTAAAATTCCCCACAAAAGAAAAATCTCAAACGCACCCTCTTAGAGCACCTCCTTTCCCATCAACCCCAACCAACACAATCAAACAGAAGCACAAGACTTGCCTGAGGATTGAAGCAGTTTCCAGCATTTCAGCCATGAAAGTAGACACTCCTTTCAGCTGGCTGTCCCCTGCTCCCACCCGAGCCAGGATACAATCCACAATGGTTATTTCTGCGGACTCACATGGCACAAAACACCCTATTTGGGCCATAAGAACAATCACCCCTGTCTGTCGGATGTACGTTGATTTTCCCCCCATGTTAGGGCCTAAAGAAGAAATTTTCCAAAAATTAATTTAAAAAGCACCATCTTTTTACAATTCAATAGTTCTTTTAAAGGAGAACAAGCTCTAAATTAAAACAAAGAGTGTTTAAATTCATTACTCTCTTGCCAGAAAAGAGCAGCAAACTTGTCTAACAGGTGCAACAAGTGGCTCCAGGGCTAACAAAGCTTGCTTGTTTGTCTTTCTGAATGCTCCTTTTTCAAAAGAAAGGTGATAACAGAACACTAGGGGCCTTTTTGGGACTTTTCAAAAGTATAAGCAGTCATCTAAAACGTGTTCATACCTAAAACATTAAATTAAAAAATCATCAGTATTTATTTCTGCTTAAGAATTGTAATCATTTGTTTTCACCTCAAACAACTATTAAAATTTCTCTGTAAAAATCAAACAGCTTAGTTACAGACTGGGTACAAGCTAATGGGTGACTCAGAATCAGCAAACGCAGATATTAAGTAGTTAATTGTAACTGAAGTACAAATGAAATAAAAAGTATTATCCAGAAAACTGATAATTAAAATCAATTTTACGCTTTTGCTAGCCAAAAAAAGAAGTGTGTTACTATGCATTTATTCAGATTTTCGAGTTTTCTTTTTGATTATGTTAGAAGTGCTCATTAATCATTTTCTAATTTCAGATCTTTGCTACTCAGAACGTATGTTAAGGACATCTGGATGGAAATAAAGATTCAATTAAATCTATAAACATTAAAAATGTTTTCATGTGTAGTAAAATTATCTTAATTACACCAGAGAAAAGGGTAAAAATTGGTACAGTCATTGAAACATGTTTTGCATTTAAAATCAACTTTAATACTTCACAAAGAAAACACTAACAAAGAGGCTGCTTAAAATCTTGCCTACAAAAATGTGGCTACAGTACAATTGATGCCTAGTGGAATTTTCCAAATCACTTGTGCAGGGTCAGGCTTTCCAACTCCTAAGGTTGCCTGGTTTGAGTTACATTCACTAAGGCCTTTCTTTAAGGAAGGACTAATTTCTTATTTTCTACTGTCTTAGCAGCCTCTCTTTTCTTCACAAATGACTCTTTGTAAATTAACGATCACCTTCTCCAAACAGTGCACTACAACTAAAATCACAATAACCAATTCCATTACTATTAGTTTGGATGATGAGAAGTATGTCTGTGTGTACAGAAACATGTAGAATATCCACAGTCAAAAGTAACATTTCACATGAACATTGTGGACACATTAAAAAATATATAATCAATAACAGCAATAAATAATAGCTTACAAATACTCTCCCTTCTTTTCCAGAGCTAAATCTTATTCCCCATGCAGAAAGATGAGTAACTCAGTAGCTGCTCACCCTTGACAAGAGAAATTGTTTTGACAGAGTTTTATCAGGTAGCTCATCTGTTTTTCTTGCTGTTGTTTGTTTTTTCTTTTTAAAAGGACACCACTATTGGAAATACTCGAGACATTTATAAAGCAAATAACAAAAGAAAAAAGGGAACAGAAATATTTACCAGTAATAATGTGGAACATCTGCTTGCCCTTCTCAAACGTAATGTCATTGGGGATGAAGGCCACCTCATCCTGCACTTCGATGCAGGGATGCCTGGCACCTTTCAGCACAATCCTGCCCTGTCCCTTCTCCAGAATGACAGGCCGGACGTACGGCACTGGGGCTCCGTTGGACACGTGAGCAAAGCTGACAATGGCATCCAGCTGAGCTATCACATCATTCATCGTCTGAATGGGCTCCGCATAACCTGGTTTGCAGTGAGCAGACACAAATTAACCGGGTTTGCATTGAGGAGACACAAATGCAATGCCATTAGCTATTCTTCTGCTCTTGCTGAGAAGGTACCTTGAAGCCTATACTGAGTCCATCAAGTTAATTCATCTGCAGTAACAATTTTCTTCACGATAAAAGTCACCTCATGGGAGAGTCTAGGATGCAATCCTAAAGCTTCCATGCCTTGAATACCAAGGAGACTTCTTCACACAAGAAAAGGAGGAGGTGAGGCCATGTTGATTATTTTTCCTCATCTGGAAATCCAGTAAATTTCCTTCCTGAATAATATAGTGATGCTCATGCAAAGACACCAGAGACACAGCACAGACAGCTCAGACACAGCAGCCATCTATGTTTGTGTGAATCATGGGAGGGAGAGGTCTGTCAGACGCAGTGTCTGTGATACCAGGCTAGATGGCCCAGCACCCTCAGTACCAGCTTTTTAAGTTTTGGTGTTTGGTTTTCTTCAGTGAAAGGGATTAGGGACTGGAGTCTACAGCCCAAATTCCCATGTCTCTTCTGCTTTTGGTGAAGTAAAGAATGCCCTGTAAGTAGGCAATCTTGCAGCAAAATATATGGAAATAACTTAGGAAACCAATAATTTTTATTGCCATATAAGCAGTGACTAACTTGATCTTATATTTCAACAGCTGTCTGAAAACCACATCTCACTTTTCACACAAATTTTCTGGGCAATATTAGAGTTTGTCTCTGTAAAAGACCCTCAAAGAAACAGCAAGCCCTCCCAGCACTCCAGACTGTGACACACATTAACAGTGGTATATTCACCTGAAGCAATGTTAATGATTTCCTTAACAATTGCATCCTGAGCCTCTTCATACTCTTCCCTGTTCTTTATATATTCATCATTGATGGCACTCAGCTTGCTGTGAACAAAACAAGAGTATTTAGAAGCTGTGATGTTCTGCCTTCACCTACAATGCCAAACATTTGGCCTCCTCATCTGAGTCTATACCAAGTGTCCCCACCTGTTTTAACAGCAAGGTTCAGCACAAAGGCCACAAAGCAACTGACCTACAGCTCATCCACACCAAGACAGCTTCAAGATTAATTCCAAGTTTAAGATCTCCCTTAAGGGCCAAACCAGAAATTCTAGCATCAACACATGACTCCTAAAAACATCTGTGTTTGTTATAGAGCTGCTATGTGACAAGGACTAGCTCTTAAAACTGAATTTCTGACTATTTTGCTACATTTTGCTGCTAAGTAACTGTGTAATTAGCCCAGAGTCCTACAACAGGCACATCAAATCTGAAGGCACTGACTTCTTTAATTTAGTAAAAATCTAAGTTAATTACTGTCACTATGAACAGGTTCTGCTCTTCAAACTAAGGTAAGCTGAAATAAAGACAAGAGTTTAAACAAGTTTTTATTCTTCTCAATCTTGTCTCCTAAACAAAGAACATGAGTCTGCAAGGCTGAATAAGAAACACACTCAAGTAGTGTGCCCACACTATAGGCAGAAGTCAGTCTTGTGCTTCTAGTACCACCTACAGAAGCAACTATAACTTAACTAAGCACAGAGAAGTCTTTTTTATTAGTTACACATGGGCTGCTTCACTAAGGGAAAGTAACAGATGACACAGTACAGGTTCTAAGTACATTTTCCCAGTTATAACTGAGCAGTTATCATAACTACCATACATTTAGATTCACAGCATATTTAGAACCAGAAAAAGCTGTTTTACATTTCAGAAATGTTTTTAAAAAATATCCTCTGAATAAATGTTAAAACACAATGCAATTGAGGTTTATACTTTGTTCATTTAAGTAAATTGGTGTGAAATACACCAACATACTGGCTGGTGTGAACCAATATGTTTGCCCTCCTTTTCAAAGGTAAGGATTTCTAACAATGGAAGTGAGTGATTAACAGAAGCCAGTCACTACAGCATCAAGCAGCTGAACACAAGCCAGCAATGTGTCCCTGAGGCAGAGCAGGCCAAGCCCATTCTGGCTACACTAGAATGGACCTAGCACTAGAGTGGACTCAGCATGTTGAAGGAAGTCATTCTTCCCCTCTATTCAGCATCCCTGAGATGACATCTCTGGTTTTGGGTTTGACTTCCCAACATTGAACCTGGAGCAGACAGTCACCACAAAGGTACAGAGCTGGAACAGGCAGCACACAAAGACAAGGCTGAGAGAGATGCCTGCCCAGGCTGGGAGAATCTGAGATCAGCCTGGAGAGAAGAGGCAACAAACTCTCCTTGGAGGTGCTGAGCAAAAGAATGAGATCCTAAGATCCCCAGTTTCTGCGAGGAAAAGTCTCATTTGATCTGATTAAGAAAGTTTTCATAGATAGTAATTCAGCACTGGAACTTGTGTCCCACGAGGCTGTGAAGGATGCTTAGAGAATGGGCACTTGGGCAAAGCCTTGGGCTACCCCATCTAAGCTTGAGATAGGATTTAATTTCCAAGGTGCATCTGCTTTGAGTGAGGGATAAGAAGTAGCTTTCAACCTAAGCTATTATGCAATTCTGCACAAGAAACTTTCTACTTCGTTTGGTCCATGTAAAAACACTGAAGAACAGAGAAACATCTGATTACTGATGCGGCCCTTGCTCCTGCTAAAATGCTCTAAAAGAGCTAAAATTCAACAAAAAAAACCAGACTTTTCAGCTGATTTGTGTCAGAACTGCTGTCCAGACAGGAACACACTGAAACAGCCTCAGTGCAATTAGCCTGAATACTTAAATTTGTAACAGCTCAATCAAAAGAGCCACAGAATTGAAGTTCAATACACAGGACTAACAGAAATTAGAGCGGATTTGGAACAAAGGGAAAAAAAAGGTAATCAGCGACAAAATTCTGCATGTCACATTTGGTGATAAACATAAATAGCTCTTTCCCTACTGCAGCTTGTGTCTGTATAAACACTCACAGTAAAAGCAATTATGATACTTGCTTCAGCTAAAACAGAGAAATTAGCCCAAGTCAAAGGACCAAAAATAGGTAACAGTTGGCAATGTAAATGGGGAATGCAGCTTTTAACATAAACTCTATGCCAGTCCTGCTCAATATTTCAATCTGTCAGCCAATTAAAAAGGTGAAAATTTGCCATTCAAGATGTAGGGAATCCAGTTTACCAGCATAATTATAAAGGAACAATTCTATTACTTTCAGAACAGGCAAAAACCTACCAATATAATCTCATACCTGTTAGTAAATTTCACACCATTCTTCTGTGTATCAATGATTCCATATTTTGAATTGTTACGGAGAGCCTTCTCCTCCTTACAAGTTACTCTAAAGTGATGTCCAAACTGTGAATTTGTCTCCAGTTTGATACTTTTGCCAGCTTCCAAACCTTTCAGAAAAAAACAAAGAAAAAGAAACCAGCTGTATTATCACAAATCCTGCAGCCTGTGCTATTCCTGCTCACTAGCCCTCAATTCCCATTATTTAGCTTCTCTTACAGGACCTAGTTGAGTAGACTTGCTTTGGTTCTGTATCAAAATACCCAAACCAAATACAAATATATGGATTCATTCTTTGCTCTTACCTTAAATGCTCTAAAACTGCATATTCAAATCAGGCTCACAGTTATTGCTATGAATTCTCTAGGAAGGTGAAAAACGCAAGGATACTCTGCACTGCTGCTGTTAGTACAGCACCTGTACTCATGTGATCCTTCTACTAACACATAGCTCTGTTACAAGAATCCCTACACAATCTTGGCTTTCCTTCTTATCCAGGTATCATCTTTACACCAAAAAAATCAAGACAGAAAAAGAATGCAAGCTCTTAAACGTGTAACCCAAAATAAGTATAGTGTTGCCAATTTTCCTTGCCATATTTCCATTAGAAGTTGGTGGCTTTTTCTCCTTCTTAAAGTTGCTCTTTCAATGCCCTGTTCATCAGCTGCATATGGAATTTTCTGCACAGGATAATCAACTCTTTAAATGTCTCATTTGCTTATGAATTACATTTTGCAAGGAATACCAAAAGAAAACTGAATGGACACTCAGGATAATGCACAGAGAGGGGAGAAAAGGTCTCAGTGCAGGTCCTCAAAGAATGTAAAACGGAACCAGACTTAGCCAAGAGTCTGATGAGTTACAGTTCTACAAAATGGATTCTGCAACACATACAATCATTTCTGAAATATTTTGGAATGCCGTTTTAAAAAAAAATAAAGGCCAAGTTATAAACCAAAAACCCCTCTGTTTTCAACAGCTTGTACTGCAACAAAGTCAGCCCAACTCAACAATATAATAATGCAAACATCCTTTAACCCTTTAACTTCTTTATATCAGTTTTGATCACCTGATGGAAAAACATTTTACAAAGGAGACACAAATCACAGGTAGTTACAAACCCTACCTAGTTCTTTGGCTGCAGTCTTTAGTAAGGACTGCATTTTTTCTTCCAGTTCATTCATCTTCTCTCTAAGTTCTGTTAAATTAGGATCAAAAGAAGCCTTGACAAGAAATTCATGATTCTCCACCTAGAGAAAAATAACAAGAAAAAATTTATATGAACATAGGCAATAAAAAATTATCTCCCTGATCATACACAGAAATGAATTTGCTTAATAATTCACACTCAATTTTTTATCTATATATACAACGTTGTCTTGCAATGCTGTTTGTGATAGCTGGTGTCTGGTTCAACTGCAAACCAAATACATCTCAAATTCTTGTTTTCTCAGGTAATATACTTTATACAAGCAAAATATACCAATTTAACAGACTCCATTCTGCTGAAATGGAGTTGTCTGCACATTTATTTGTAAACAAATAACTGAGCAGTAGGCAGGGCAAAAAGGGAAGTCAGAGGGAAGTCAAGAAATTGTCATGTACATGATCTGTCTGCTACCTTGGACTTAGGCAGCTAATCAAGACAGAGTGTAAAAGCATGGGATGTTTCAAAACAAGAAGCCTTTGGAAACTGAAGTTTCTGAATCAGTAATTTCTGCCCCAAAAGAGACTCTAGAGGTTTAGAAAGGAACCAACATAGTGTCACCAAAAATCCTACCAACTTCAACCCAGCTGTCGAGTTGAAAAGCAGATATGGTTCCTTCCAAGCGTAACATTTTCAGAGGCAAGGATGAAGCATTTCATCTTTTCGTTGTATTTAATCTTTTTTCTCTCCCTTCCCCGTGCTTCCACTGCCAGGTGGCTATGTATTAGAAGCATCACCAAACTTTGAAGTTGCCCTGACTTGAGGAGGAGGTTGGAGTAGATGGTTTTTCAAAGGTCCCTTATGATGCTGTGATAAATAGGAATGGAAGTGACTGTTTCTCAACTTTTATTGCAGCTAGGTAAATAAATAACCATATCCCATGCTTTTTGAACTTAGATGTTTCTTTTTACATTAGAATGGATTATTGACATAATTTAGTTGCTATGACAACCTATCCTTCAATTGCACTCAGAATAGAACTGCATATTTTATTTGAACTCCCTCAAAATCAAAGAGGAATTTCAAGTCAAAGTTCAAATTCTAATATTCATAGGGACAAGGTTTATTCTTCTGTTAAAAACAGTGTTGGCTTATCTATAGACATTTTCCAGTACCTTGAAGGGTGGGAAAAAATAAATCCAACATGCCAGATTCTATGGGATTTGACTAAAAATAACTGACTTGTTATTCTGTTTAGAAGGACAACAAAACATTTTAAAAGTAGAACCTGAAGAGAAATTTGAAGAGCTGGACTATGAAGGGTGAAGGCTTAAACAGCTGTTACTTTAAAGAAAACAGAGTCCCAGGGCACACAAACTGCATCAACAGATGGTCTGTAACTGGTATAAAGCTATAAATTTCTTCATTACCATACATCACAAATTACAGCAACATGTCAATCAAACAAGTCCTTCCATAAACAGTAAAATGCAGTTGATGGGTGCACAACACAATACAAAGAAATAAAACACAGTGCTCCTGCCTTTGGAGAAAAGTATGTATGTTCAAAATTTTAAACCCACTGCAGTTTTCACAAGTTCAACAAATGGCCCTTACTATCATGTCTGGCACATGTTTAGGTAGTTCTCTTATTTCTACAGTCAGCTGAGACCTTCACTTAGGATAATCCTAATCCCTGGTTAGTAAAAAAAAAAATTAAAATCCTAAAAGACTCCCCAAGTAATAAACATACCCTGGGCTACATTCTAGATTTGAGACATATTACTGTAACTCTAAAAATACTAAGAAGTAGAGAAATGACAAAATTACTTCTGCACTTTTAATACTGATGAGATCTTTAAAAAATAGTTTCAGGTCCACAGCACCAATGCACCCAAAGCAATTTTTCACTGGCTAGATAATTTCAGATAGTGGGTGAATATCCTGTTGAGTACCCTGATATACTAATAACAGTCTTCATATATTTCTAAATGCAGCATATATTTCTATATACAGCTAAATTATCACCAGCTACTTAATACAGATGATCAATTAAATTTAGTGTGTACAGAGCAGATTGCAAACTCAATAAGAAACTTTAATTGCTGAGTAAACCCCGCTCACACAACATTTCATACCTTTTCCATGTCCAATGTTGTTTCTATCATCTCCAGAAACTTTGAGAAGTCAGAGGAGATATCATTAAGAGGTGTTATAAATACAGCCAACAACAACATCTGGTGAGCTCCTGTTACAAACAAATAAGAAAAATTACCATTCACAAACCCCCACAGATTTACCAGAATTCACTTATCCAAGATAAACAACTCAACTGCTTAGCTGGTTAATTTTACAAAGATGGGCTATGACAATTTCACTGAAACACATGTACTTTTTCTAAAATTGGCATTATCCCATCTGCATTCTGATTAAGCTTGTACCTATTCTGTCATCGTTGTTTGTAACTGGGGGTATAAATTCCCTTCTACTATGAGTAAAACTACAAACAACAGTATAAAAGCAAACGTGCTATCTGAATATTACCAATCCTTGCACATAAAAAACTGCCTTCTGCAAAAAATGTAGGTCTTATCATCCACACTCACAGTTTTTAATTCTTCTTAATAAAATATATTAATATATTAATTATATATTAGTTTATTAAAATGAATTAAATATTACCTAATATTGGGAGTATTTTGTAATTACCATATGAACATAGCAACTGAAGTGTATGTTATCTGCTTTTGTTTTCCATAGAAGAAGACCACATATTATAACCAGATTTTACAGTCACTTTTTTCCACTAGATAGGAAGGCATCAAAATTAACAGAGATACTGTGTAGCACCAAGTCAAACTGCATAGAACACAGTGGCTGGAAGCCCATGGAACACCAAAAGCATTGAACACCAAGAGTAGTTCACAGTTAACACACAGAGATATTGCCAAATTTGTGAAAGAAGTATTTTCTTCAGGTACACATAAGCTACAAATAATACCTATATCCAGCAGCCAGCTGTGGAAACGTTCTGTCAGTAAATGCATAAAAAATACATCTTTATAGCCATTTCAAGTTATGATTTGATCACAGAAAGATTAGCATTATTGCGTATATGATTTCCAAAAATTGCCTCAAAATGAATCCAATACTATGAGCTTATACTCACTGAATTATGTGCAGAATTATGTTGCTTGCCTCTAATGTTTACAGGTAAGGCTTTGCACATTAACAGAGAAATACAGAATTAAGTGCTGGCTATTCTAGAGCCTCTCAATTTCTTACCAGACTAAGAAAAAAGTCCAAGCCTTTCCTATGAAAAAGTGCCATAGCAATTTATAGAAAAATTGCCACAGAAATTTACAGAAGTCACAAAGTGAGGACACAATTACCCAAGTGATCCTCTCCTCTCTCAGTTGAAGTAGAAAGAAAAAGTTTGGTTTGATTTCTTTTTCTACTGTGCCTTTTTGCTTCCTCAATCCCTCAAACTTTTAAAGTGAAAGCTCTAAACTGATTAATATCTATTAATAGACAAAAAAAATTACATATTGTTCCAAGATTACTGATGGAGTTTTCTGCTAACGAAAAATCTTCAAAACCAAGAGATATGAAATAAAGCTTGTTTTCAATTCCAAATTTCTTGCTTGCTCTCGTAATATCTTGGTTTTTTCCCTCCTGTAAGAAGACACATCTAAACCAACCTATAAAATAAATGCAGTCAACAACGAAGGAAGAGACTGAAGAGCAGAAAAAGTTTCATGTCCATTCCTCAGAGTGGGCTTAGCAGCTCCCAGCACTCCAGCTGACAGAATATATGGCACACTCAGTGAAATGATCTTCAGTATTCTTGAATCAATGAAAAACGACTGGGCTTGGACTTAAAGTAGCTATTAGAATTTGTTTTCTTGAGAGGAGCAGGTAGGGAAGTTTCATTATGCCATTTCATTATTTAAGCTCAAAGGGTGCATCTCAGACACCACAGGAAGATGCCAAAAGTTAGAATATATTAATTTTTTAGTAAATAAAATACTGATGTATTTTATTGAATTTATATGAATGTATACATTCATTATATGGGTCCAACTGATACACTGCAAAATTTATTTTCACTTTTAATCCAACTTCAAACTCGGTATCCAGCACTTGAAGGAAGTAAAACAGTGGAGTCAGCAAATAATGAGGATTTACAAAAGTTATATGCATATCCTTTTCTTAAAACACCTGGCATTATAAGAATATGAACAAGAAACATCACTGAAAAATTCTAAATTAAACTCCAACATGACTTGCACCTGTATTTATAAACTCACAGAAAATATGCATGGTACAAAAAAAAAATCCTCTTTTGCACCTACTCAACATTATTAGGATGGAAACTAACCACTGAGAGAAAGACTAATAGAGCTATGTACCATCAAAAGCAGAGATGCATAGTGATCACAAAGCCTATCTGTGCCCAGGTGCAGTTTTTAATTTAAACCATAATTTACTTACTGAAGCACAGACAAGTGTTTGTTACACATGTTAAAGACTTGAATATTATTATGGTTTAAAAATGTTGTCTGGCAATTAAAATACAACACTAATCTTCAGACTTGAAACATACAATTAGTTTGGCAGCAAAATGACACTGCTCTATCTGGGCAAAACACAAATCCTGATGACTAAGTGCACCAGTCATTTTGATAGTGCAATGGAAAGTGGGATAAAAGGAAAAGAACAATGGAAATTAGGATAAAATACAGTATAGGTTTACTACAGGCAGATAATATCCATATAGTGCAACATCTGTCTGAAATACTGAATGCCTGACACAAAGGAGACTCTGCAGACCTAATTTGGGCTCTTCTAAAGTATTCAGCACAGTGTCATGGGAGGTGCCAAGGTACAAGATCTACAATTTATGCCATGACTAGAGTGCAGATAAAGAGGACATCACCCACTTGCAAGAGATGAACAATGTGAAAGCATATCAGTTCCTCCAGGGCTCACAGATGCATTTATCTTTTTAAGATTTGTGAATTCATATTAATGCACAAAAGAAGGCTGCTTATAAATGTCACTAAAATATATAATATGGGAGCTACCAGTAGATTATATTGGAATAAGATAAATCAGAAATAGGTCAACACCTTGAAAGCTGGGCTAATAGAAATGAAGTAAAATGTAACACTGAGTAAGACAATATGTTGATAGATAAATGTGTTTCCACTATGAGTAAAGGAATAATCAGTTGCATATGACAAAGGAAGGGAAACAGCCAAGACTGATTACAACATGGCTGTAACACACCAGTGCAACAGTCTGGGAAAGAACAGGACTGAAACAAGCAGTAAGGGGTATTCAAGTCACTGTATACAGCAGGGTAAAAATACACCTGAAACCCAGCACACAATTCCTATATCCTGCACATTTACAGACTTAAAGAGTGCTTGTTTGAGATGGGAAGGAAGATGCTTCAGCAGCTTCTTGAAGACAGAAATCTTGTAAGGACCCAAATTTCATGGCCCAGCAATCTGAGTAGTGAACAACTGCTCCCTTTTGCCAGCTAGAGCAAAATGATTTGATGACTCAAGAGTCCTTTCCCACCTTATGCAGATTTCTTATGGCTAAACAAGAAAAAAGTCATCTTCACTCATCACCCCTCTCCTCAGGTTTCACCATCCATAAAAACAAGGATTTCAACAAAACTGCTGTTTGTTCATAGTGAGGGAAAGGCAGTCACAACTGATGACTTCACAGTTGTTCTATATCCCCATAGCCATTCATAGGCAAGGGAGTTCTGAAACTGGCACATACTCAGAATTGTCAAAAATCTTTCCGACTTTCCATCCTTTGGTGAGTTAAAACATTCTGTACAGTCAGAAACAGAAAAATTACCACATCCAGTCTGAATCACTCATGTACATTGAAAATTATCAGACCATTCATGTACTTTGAACAGGTGGTACAAGTACAAAGAAAAATAAAAATAACACACCGCCTATTTTAAACTATCTTTAATAAAGTGCTGGTGATTGCCCTACTAAGTCCAACTGATTCATGTGTAGAACAGGAAGAACCTTTTGCAGTCTATTAACTTTTCCATATGGTGAGCTTAGCAGTTTGCCTTACACAGCTTGCTCCTCAAAACTCTAAAAATGGAATTGTTTTCCTACCCCGATGTTATGACAAAGGAACTCTGTTGATTGAAATGGCAACTAATATAAAAAGAAGTAAAGACAGGAAGCCAGCAGTCTGAACAAACACCTCAGTATAGGATGGGAATCTAGGGGCTCCATGTCAAGGCTAAAACAAGCAGAATCTGTTTGGAAAAGCCAAATGAACATGACTGAGGCAGCTAAAGAGTGGCACAGCTCTTTAAGAACAAAAACAAACAAAAGAGTTACATCTGTCAGTTCCTTCAGAGTTTCAGATCTTAACCGCTCTTGGAAATAGCACAGCCAATAACCAAAAATTGATTTATTTTAAGATTGATATTTGTCCTGGATTGTTAAGATAAGATATTCTATTTGCCATCTGATAAAGATGGGGCTGTTATCTGGGCAGGTTTCTCTTCTCTTTTCCACAAACAATATCTCCCTTGGGAAGATATCGTCTGTTAACGGGCCATCGAGTGCCATTACATGACTGATAAAATTACATTATTGCCATTGTGAAGTGCTCCACCTGGGGGGAGGAGCCAAGCATTCCTACTGGAATAAAAGAGAGACTTTTGAAACACAGAGCAGCCTCATTCTCCACTGGATTCCCAGGGGAAGACCAGGCCCATCTGCACCACCGGATTTTCAGAGAGCCTTCACTCTTCTCTGCAGGACTGCTGCTTTGACAGAACTGTGCCTTCCACTTCAGGAGAACTGCAGCCACCATTCAGCTGGACTGTTATCCACACCCTGACCTCCAGGGTGGCAGGTCATATCCTGACTCTGTCAGGGGTTTTTTTTTCCTCTTTTGTTTGTTTTCTTTTGTTTGCTGGTACTAGTTATATTTGTTTCTTTTTAGTTTTCCTAATAAAGAACTGTTATTCCTATTCCCATATTTTTTGCCTGAGAGCCTTTTAATTTCAAAAACTGTGGTGATTTAGAGGGAGGGGGTTTGTTTTTTCCTTAGCAGACACTTATCTTTTTAAACCAAGACAATATTGTAGAAATTTCATTACCTGAAGTTGTAAGACTGTAGTACAGAAAAGTATAAGACACTGGGTAGCTTTCTTTTCTACTCAAATAGAGAAAATAAATTTTTGTAACCATACCATTTCAAACAATGTTTGTTTTTAAGGCTTTGGTGCTTGCTTTATGCAAAGGGAATTCCTAACAAATTATTTGGCTTCTACAAAAATGAGCTTTCTGGTAGGTTAGAACTGCTATTGTTAAACTGAATCACCCCCTTGTTATGCTGATCTTATTCTGCATTTTCTTGGTAACACACAGAGAAGGAAAAAAAAATAGCAGCTTTTGTACTTTCTAGACTTGCTTGTCGCAGCATTGTCCTAGAAGAAATCCTGCCATGTTACTTGTATCAAACACAGGAGCACTATCATTTTTTTTAAAAAGCTATTTAAGTTATACCACTAATACTTAAACTGGGGGGATTTTGTATTTAATTACAACCCGAAGTGGATGACAGCACTATTGTATGAATGGTATCTTGTTTGTAAGATTGCAATACACACACAGTTGGTCAGGAATTCCTAGAGACAAGTCCTGTCAAAGATTCCCACACCATCACTGAACAGTTCAAGCATCCCAGCTACACACTAATTGGAACACATTTTCCTGCAAAGATTTGGCTGTGAATATTTTTAAGTATCTGATTGGCACTTCAGAATTTCAGCCCATTTAAAATTCAAATGTGCTTAAGCTTTATTCCTGCAACAAAAGCACACAGGGAAAAAGTGATCTTTGGCAATCTACGCTCTATTTCTTTGCATCATCAGTATAGTACAAAACATTGAGAATAGATGGGGGCAGCATTACCTTCATGTTTTTCTAGTGCTTGTACAACATTAGGCAGTTGATTGATAGCCTGGAACATTCGGTAACAATCTTGTAAGTTTGCTGCTTGTCTCTGAAATTTCTTTGCCAGCCGGTTGAGGTCTGGAAAGCGACGTAACAGATCTTCTTGAAGGCACTGACGTAGTTCTGGATCCATCACAAAAGCTTCAACCAAATTCAACCTACATAAGAAATTCATAACCATGATTAGCATGGCATGATCTGTAATTCTTTTATGTCACCAGTTACCTGACAGTTTCTATCTGTAGTTTCTCTATGGCTGTATCCACTGGCCAGGTTCCCTGGTAAAAAAACCCAAATGAAAACAGGACAACACATGAGCTGAGCAAGCAAGGAGATTTAACCCATGTCAAGCTTCTATAATTTTGAACAGTCAGGGTTTCTCATGATCAGAATTGGATTGCAATTGTTCCAAGTGCAAATACCAACATCTATCCTGTAGGTAAAGCTGACTCAGAATTGACTTTGAGATTAATCCTTTCCCTTCACTATCAAAAAAGTCTTCCAGTAGCCTATGGAAGAAGAGCTATTAAGCAGGAAAAAAACCCCCACTGTTGGCAGAGTTTAGCTCCCTCTGGTCGAGGCCAACATGGACACTGAACAGCTGTACAAGCCCGGACCACAGGATGGGAATCCTCATGGTTGGAAGGCACCTCTGTGCACTGACTACTCCAACCTCTGCTCAAAGCAGGGTCACAGCTAAAGCCAGCTGCCCAGGATGGTGTCCAGGCACATTCTGGGTATCCCCAAGGATGGTCTCAGTGTCAGCCCCTGGGACATCGCCCTAGTGGCTGACCTCCATGGGGACTTCATGCCCCTAAGCCTGACAGCTGAGTGAGTTTTCAGTCCACCACTCTGTACTGATCTAGTCCCTACTTAGTGAGATGTAGCAGGAGACAGTGACAGCTTAAGTCACAATAAGCAACATTTCCTGCCCTTCCCTTATCCAACCTCCTAGTCTATTTATTGTAGAAGGTTATTGGGTTAGCCAGCCACAATTTTCCCTCTGTAAATCCATGCCAACTACTTCCAAACTACTGTTTGCCTCATGGCAGGCATTGGGGGACTGCACTCTTATCAATGAGGACACTGTCTGCCAGCCTTGTCACCACTGACTCCCAGCTTGCTTTCCCTTGCTGTTGCTCCCTGACATTTTGGTTTCGTATTTTGTTGGGGTTTTTTTCTGGTTTGGTGGTTTTTTTCTGGGGTTTTATTTATTTATTTATTTATAATTTTTTTTTATTTTAGGTATGGGGTGTTTTAAATGGTGAAATAAACATTCTTTAAGTGCTGAAAGCAAGCATAAAAAGTGACAATAAAAAGTGACAGAGCATTAAGTTGTATTTCTCCACTAGAATATAAGCAAATTTTCATACATTTTTGGCGGCTTTTACATCAGTTAATATTGCCATCTCTACACATTTTGCATTTGCAGTTAAAAAAAGAAGTCGGGTATTGTTTATTTTGGAACGCCGGGGAGGTCAGTGTTCTCTGATCACACTTTCAGAACACTAAGGAAGAGCTCTGCCTTCTTCAGAGATCTCCCTGTATTACATATTGTGCTGATTTCTGGTTAACAATATCTACCAATATCTCTGCTTCAGCAGAGAAGTTAATTTTATGTAGAGACATGCAAGCAAATAAAGGACAACTTTCACTACATTATTCCTGCTGGTTTGCTTACTGGCAGAAAAATGCATTTGTTTTAATTACAGTAACATCTGCATTTGCAAATTTCATTGGAAACGGCAATTTTTTTGTCATTCTGACAGCAGTAATCTCTACATTACACACTGCAGTGCTGTGCAGAGTGCCAGACACTGGCAACAGTACACAGGGGTTAACACAGTCCACTGCCTCAGGTAATTAGCAAAGACAGTCAGGAAACATAGGTTTTGGCTAAGGCAACACAACAGATACAGAGCCCTGGACAGGTAGTGGTACATTTCTGTACACAAAAAATTCCAAAGGAATGTACTTCGCTTTCAAAAAGTATTCTATCTCCACGCTCCAGTGAATCTTCTGTATTAAAAAAAAAAATATCTAGAAAAAAGATGAGAGAAGGATCCTACCTCTATGTTTATCCATTCAACTACAGCCTTAATACATAAATGGAGAGACTGACATTACTGACATGTAAGGGTGCTTTACTTCCAAAAGAAACGTTAAAGTTTCAGCATTAAAGTTTCACAGAGCTTGTCAGAAACAGACAGGAAAATACTGGATACCTACTGCAAGAACACAGAACAAGACTTGCATAAGAAACATAAAAGCCAAGCAATGTTCTGTTCGGATCCCTGTTGGTGTTTCTGAGCATGATGTCTAGCTTTCAGTCTTCTGTCAAATGGTTTGGAGGAATAACAAGAATGACGTGATTTCGTCACAGCAGACACACTGCCATGTATGTGGCATGTAGCTGGGCACTGGCATTGAGTGGGTGTACATATTCCTTACCATGCACCAGCAGCTGGGAAAGCTGAACGGTGCAATGGCCTGAATAAAACCACACTGAAGGCACTGGGCAGGGGGACTTCCAAGAACTGGGAGATTAACTTAGTGAAGGCCTCATGGTTAGTGAACACCCGAGGTTCCACTAACGGAGCAGGCCCTGCCCAATCCGAGTCCTTGGGAACAGCAGATGGAGATAAGGTCCCAGTGGTACATATGAGAGATAATGCTGGGAAAAACTATTTGGGTTAATTCTGCCGCCAGCAAAGACAATCCCACCGTGGGGTTGTCTTCGCTCAGGGACCAGGTTGCACCTGGTGAGTAATGTAAAAGGATGGAGAGACCCAATGCATACCTCAAGGAGACCTTGTTTTAGGGTGAACTACCCATAACGCTGTGCTTGTATCTGTTTCTGCATGTATATGTCTATAATTTTTAAAGGTTTAAATTTCATGTAACACGTTGGTATGGGAAAAAATTCAGGGTGGATAATGTTGGTGGTTGGGTTTTGGTTTTTCTCTCCTGTCTTGTAAACCAAGAGACATACTCATGAATTCCTACTGTTACTTTCCTTAGTCTTTAGCAGCCATAGTCATGGCAAACACACAAGAGGTTGTACTGTCCTGATATTACAGCCTCTCACTTCCCAGGTATTATGCAAGATTTGTAAACTTATTTATTATTTCTCCATTATCAAAATACCACCACACCATCAACCTGCAAAGAGGAACTAGCTGCAAATATCTTCAAGTTTTATTATAAGGAAAATTGCATTCATTTCTTGTTTAAAACCACCTTACTTCACTTATAAAATCCCAGTATTTCTTCACTTTAAAAAAGCACCAGGAAGAAAGCAAGACATACTTGGAATGTTTATCCATTATCAAAGTGAATTTTAATCCAGAAAAATACTATTCTTGCCTGCAGCAGGAAACAAGATTTTTCTGGGTTTATCCAATCTATTTAAACTACTGACTACTCCATGATTTCAACTTTGCAATTTCAAGTAGAAGAACTACTTTTTTTTCTTATTTTGATGACCAATTTCACACACACAAGAACATAAAAAATTCAAGTTCACCATCTATTGTTGCTGCCCAACAGTGAATCAGGACTCTTTGACTCCATTATTAGAAGGTTTGATATGCTTTATTAAAATGACTCCATTGTTCAGAAGGATTGGGCTATATGTGCCCAGGTACCGAGCTCAGATGCTTACTTCATGCTCAGTACAAGAATGCCAGAATGCTTAGAATGCAATGATAACAATTCTCCACATCACTGGCTAAGGAAGAAGGATCCACATCCCCCATATGAGAGACAGGGCAGCCAAACACCACCCGTGTCCTTGAAACACACAGCTCAGAGATATGTTTATAGAATTCTGTGCTGAGAAAATGAGCTCTCTCCTGGGAATAAAACCTCAGCAGGTTTGCACCCAAGAAACTCATAAAATATCAAGACCACAACCATCAACACCAGATCCTATCTTGCCCTCTCATGGCTTACATTTAAGACTCTTCCAAGAGGTCCTCAGAAAATCAGTAATCCTACCATATGGATAATATGCACAGAATCATTCTGAAAACTTACTAAATTTTGCACAGCTCCTGTAAGTCATTCAAGAACATCTCAAGCACAGCTTCTGTAGTCTTGAGTTTATCTTTACCAGAATCTAGATTTTTTTCCCCGCTTGTGCCTTTTGCACAAACCCTTCACTTTCATCCCACGACTCCCACAGCTTGTTCAACAGCCTCTTGGATAAGACCTGTCAAAGGCATTTTGAAAGCTCTAATTTATTTTTTTCCCTCCTCTTTTGTCCACAATGACAAGTTCAAAGAGTTCTCAGATCAACAAGAAAAATTTTCCTCTGCCAAAACCATGACAATTAAACTGACATTTCATGACCTTCCTGGTCCTGTTCTATCTTCCCCCCTGCATTTGCCAACCACAAAGACACATTTGACAGGTTTGTGTTCATGCCACATTTTGCATAACCATTTCCTGTTGGTAAGAATACATACAAGGTTGCTGAATAGAAAGGTAATGCAACCATAAGCCATGAATAATGCTCACAAATAATAATGAAATCAAATGACAGGTTGTTTTTAATATAAAGTTCAGCTGAGGAAAAAAAAAAGGAAATACAAAAAGAAACAAATTTTAAAAATCCAAGAAAATGTAACCAAACAACAGCTGGCAACACTAGATAGCTCATTTCTGCCACACAGCCAAAATGAAAGGAAAATAGGGCAAAACTTTCCACCACAGATCTAAGGCAGCACAGTCAAGATAACAGAAACAATTATACGTAGTGAAGCTACACTAGAACATAAAGGAAATCTCCGTTTCAAAACAGTTATTTAAATTTGCAAAAAACAGTGAACAAGACTGCAGCTAATGTAAGCGAAAATCAGCACAAGTGCTTTTCTTGAATTTGGAAACAGTAACCACCTTTTATTCCCACTATGCATAACCATGGCTGTTGACCAGCTTTGAATTCTGGGCACTAACAAGTGTCATTAGGCTTAGCATGCTCTGGGAGACAAAGAGAGGAAAAAACCCACTCATCTCTAAGATTCTGCTGGATATTCTGGAACCCAATTCAAAGCATTCCATCTTTTCCCTAGTTTTACTGTTAATAAGAAGCATCTCTTGAACCAGCTACTGACAAAAGGCCAATGTACCACACACACACAGAAAAAGACAACAAAAATCTGTTTTCAATCTAATGTATGTCACACACTTTCCCAAGCCTCGACACACTGCTTCCATTCCACTGATGCTTGCATCACATTTGACATCAGAAGAGATTGTTCTTTCCTTGCTACGCCTATGCAGCATTTTTCATCACCATTTTAAGGTGCCTTCAACACAGATGTTGCCAGGAGGGTTTAATTATATTTCTAGGTTTTTACACAGCTAAGTATCAAAGTTTAAATTAATAGGAAAACATTAACCATGCCAGATTTGTATATGGATTTTTATGAAGAAAGAAAAGTATTCCATGTGTAGAAATAATAACTAAACTAACACACTAAAATAAAAGACCCCAGTTAGAAGGAGTATTTACCGTGCCTGAGCAGGATTGGCCAGCACAAAAAAAAAAACCCACAAAACAAAAAACAAAAACAAAAACAAAAACAAAAAAAAAAAAAAAAAAAAAAAAAAAAAAAAAAAAAACCAAACAAACAAACAAAAAAAAAAAACCAACAAGGACAAACACACAAACAAAAACCCCCACAAACCCCCCCCAAAAAACCCCAAGCAACCAACCAACCAAAAAAAAAACCCCAGTGTGCAGTAAGATTAGTTATGAAGCACCTAAAGTTTTAATCTCACCTCCACCAACGCCCTACAAAACCCTGGACAGCTCTGCACCTCTCTGTGCATGCAGGAAAGAAAACACTTTCCTCAAGTACCTCTGCTCAGAAAAAGGACTCTGAGGGGTTTTTTTATCATTTCATGAAACTAGGATCCATATGTAATCACTAATACATACTTAATAGTAAGTAATATATATTTAGTTATTACTTCAGGGTAGTGATTTTAAATCCCAATTACTCATAGATGTTTTCAGAAAAAACTGTACTAACTAAAAATTCCATATAACACAAGGAAAAAAGTGTTAACACTGAAATAAATTAAGAATGCACTCTCTTACAGAAGCTGACTTACTTTTAAGAAGACTTTAAAGTTTGTAACTCCCCTGACTATCTAATAGCTGAGTCTTCTGAAGAGCATATATTTGTATTCTCTGCCTGCTGAAGGATTTCTTTCATGGCAGATTAAGACCAACTTTCCTGTCCACCTGTTCTACTTGATTATGCAGAATTTTAATCAAGAAATACCACTTATAAAAGCAGCATATTAAGTACTGCTTTAAAATATACTGAGACTTTAATCTCACCACAAGTTCCAGAATATGCAGTTGTATCAGTTTAATTTCATGTTTTCTTTATACAAAGGAAAGTGGAAAAACACCTCACGTACCATTATTTTGTTTCCCTCGGGTTTCTTTCCAACTCAGATCTCTTCTTAATCCAATGTAGCCAAAGCAAATCCTACATGGACATACTTAACCTAGACATGTAAAATGATACCCCACCACCTTACCTCTTCTAATTGGGGTTTTTTTCCACACAAGGCACCTGGTATTTTAACACCCTGGAGGAAGCCCAGACTACAGGAAGTTGCTGTAGTAGATAAATACTGGCATGTTTTTTTTCCAACCAGAAATAAGGCACTGTCCTAAGCTCCCTTTATAAACTTCTCCTGAAGTGACCAAGTCATTCCCTAGACAATCACCTCTCTCCCAAAAATCAGTCATAATCCAGGGGTACGCTGTCTCAGGTAAGAAGAAGAGACCTTAAATTTGCAAAGCTCTTTTCAGTATCTTTACAGCCTTTGAAGTATTAAGGCAGATACTTAAGATTGGCACATGGGAGCCTAAATCAGAAATCTGAACCCTGATAACTAGAAACTACTTTAGTAATTCAGCACACAGCAGCACAAAAACCACACTGACCATCCCGGGTCATTTTGCCTCAGACAATCAGAGCTGTTGCATGCATTTATAAAATAACATAAAATAACATAAATTTATAAAAATAACATCCAAAATTTCTCAGACAAGCACAAAGAAATAACAATGCAAAATAGCTAGGCAACCCACACAACCTTTTGGAAGTGCTTAGTTATGCACAAAAGACTTTTTTTAATGAAACTAGAGCAATCTTCGCAAACAACTAGAAATAAATGTAACACAAACCCAGAAGAATAAAGAACCAGCAGCTTTAGAAAGACTAATACCATCAAAAGCCATTTTATTTTAGTCATACATGATAGGCTTAGGATCACTGATCTCAGTCCCCACTCAGCTCATACTTGGAGCCTTTGCATAGCCAGAGGTTGCTCTGGTTTCTGGCAGCGAGTCTCCAGCTGATGGCAACATTTACCCAAGACACAGGAATAGCCTTGGAAGGGGCTCACCACAGGCAGCAGTTCTTCCAGTACTTCGAAGACACTAGATCTGAATCCAGGTTTTTGATTCACCAAGAACTCAGAATGCTGCTTTCTGGATGAGTTGTACACACACCTCTCCAGCACTTCTTACATACGAGACAGAATATCCTAAGCAAGGGGTCAAAATCTTACTGCTGTTTTAATGAAATTGTACCATTTTGGCCATACAATATCATTCAGGGTCCAAAATCTTGTGTCTGAGTATCACAAGATGTTGACCTGAGCAAGCTCTCCTCCAGCTCTCCCAAATTTGCCTGGACACACAAGGGCCTATAATTCAGGAGCAGACAACCCAGGCAATTCCAAGATGCCCAGGTGAGTGGCTTGTGCCCAGGTAGTCAAGATTTTTTCGTACTGCCTGCCAAAAAAAGAGCAGCCTGCACCTTCACAGGGATTCTCCTCCATGCTAAATGGCTCGAGATCTCTTTCCCACCTGCCCTTGCCCAAACAGTGCAACATTGCCATTGTTTCCTCCTGCCATGCAAGCACAAAGTTGGTTTTGTTTCCTCAGTTAGCGTGCTATGAATGTTTCTGTATTATCAAATTACTTCACAACTTCCCTCCCTGAAAACCACTGCCACGACCTAAACACCCCCAAAAAGCTAAACTAAAAAATAGTTGCTTACAGAAGAAAACTTTGAAGATGACAGTGAAGAAGTACAACAGTGTATATTCTTCCTCAATTCAGAATTTGAAGTGCATTACTGTTTTGTGTGAGGGATGTGAAATTACAGGTTTTAACAAATGAGAAGACACTGTATAATAGAGAACATTAACAGAAACAGCAAACCAGGAACAAAGAG
Source organism: Dicaeum eximium (assembly GCA_013396995.1). Lineage (NCBI taxonomy): Eukaryota > Metazoa > Chordata > Aves > Passeriformes > Dicaeidae > Dicaeum > Dicaeum eximium. Next base: position 143,227 of record VWZP01010888.1, on the reverse strand, counting down.
CCCCAGGGGGATGCATTTCACAGTTCACCTGTAATGCCTGCGTTCTTACAAAGACAATGCTGTCACCCCAGTAAGATTACAGCATTCCTTGGACTCTGATGATCTCCCTAGTTTCTTAAAAGATTTTGCAATCTTTCCCAGTTCTAGACCCAAACAGAGTTTCAAAACTTCCCCTCTGCCAAAACATAGAAGTCTGAGAGACCAAACACGACCTGGCTCAGTGGTACAGCTGGAAAGCTGTCTTGCTCTTCACACAGACAAGCCACAAAGCCTGGAGGAACAAAACCTGGCAGTATGGGAAAGGCAGCTGTGGGTACCTCAGCCTGACACTGATGGTGATGCTCCCAGTTGCAGCCCCTTCCTCAAACACACATCTTCCTTTGCTCTGGCTGTGTTTGCTTTCCACCTCTGGCTCTCCTGAACCACCTCACCCTGGGGTGGCCCTGCCAGCTGCAGACAAGCCCAGCTGTGTCCTATGTTGGCCTAAACTGGCTAGGAAATTTTGCCCTCAAGCCCCAGTCCCAGCAACACTTCCAAGCTGGCAGAAAGCAGCACTGCCACCATGAGCAGTGTGAGCTAGGGCTGCTACCCACCTGAGTAGCCAGGGCTGCTCTCCTACCTGCCATACTCCCTCCCTCAAGTTTTAAATGAGCTGAACCAAGGGATCTGCAGGCACAGATCTGAAGCCCTCAGAATGTATTTAGCACTAACTGGCTTTCACTCCATTATAACACTGCAGCTTTTTGGAACCCGCTGCTACTGTCTTTTAATCCTAAATGTAACTTGAAGAGACCATGAATATACTACTTTTCACAGCCCTGTTTAAGTATAATCTCTTGTAATATAGAGTCCAAGGTTTGAAGAGCAGCTTTAGACTCTAGGAGAGACACAGAAATCAAACTGCACACACTTTCCAGAGCTCTGGGTACAGAGTGTGCTACTAAGCAGCTGGACAGATCAGGCTCCCTGCTGTTAAACCTGTAATATTAAGCAATGTGACAGAAAGCCACCATCAAATGTCATTCTCATGCCTTTTCTAGTTTTCCTAATTAGTCCCTAAATCATCCTACCATGATAACAATAATTGATACTTCTAATTTCAGGACAGCCCATTTACAGAGAAATTTTGTAATTCAAATAAATGCACTCTTCCAAATAAACAGAATTCACACTCCTCTGTATCAGTTATATTTATGTAACATAAAATTAATATGGATCAGGGAAGCAACAGACTCCTTACCACCCTACATGAACTTCTGAATACACTATTTGAGTATTATGTCAAAGGATAGAGAGCAAGTTAAAGCTCTGGGATTCTATCAGGGGTACCAGGCACAAATTAACTATTTTTTATAAAAATCAAACAAAGATTTGAAAGCTGTATGTCTTGACTATGTGGCAAGATCACAACAAAAAATAAAACAGGGTTACCAGGAAAAGCAGTTAAAATAACATTGGGGTTTTTTCCTCCCAAGATACTTATCCAAGTCTGATGTTACCAATAATTCACTATTTTTGCACAAGTGCTTATGAACTTTCCGACCCCAGCAGATCAAGCAAAGTAAAGAAGAAAACAATTCTTCAGCAGAAAAATAAAATATTTGGTCTTAATTCTTGTCAGCAAAGAACCACTTGATGCAATTAAGACTTCGTTCCTGAAGCAGACTGCTGCAACAGCAACATTTTTAGACCCTGAGGCAAGTGAGTGCCTGGCATCATGCTGAAGAACATGCAAATAAAGCAGCAGCACACCAGCAGAGCTCTGCTTGGCCTCCTCTAGCCAGAACTAAGGAGGAAGTGCAGGACTGTGAAGCAGGCACAGAAACTCCCTACAACAAAAAGAAAAGAGAAGAAAAGGAATCATCTTTCCATTATTTACAAGGCAAGGCTGGCAGCACCCCTGGAACCACCAGCCTGCCCATGGCCAGGAGCTGCAGGCTGTGAGCTGTGTTTCACCAGAGTACAGAGGGGGATCTGCAGGAGCACCTCTGCAGGCAGGAGGTGACCAGGGCTCCCACTGTTTCTCTCCAGGTAAGACTGCAGGCCAGCTGTGCCCTGCAGCAGGGACGCAGAGACATCTCCCGCTCACCACCTCCTGCTGAGGGCTCACCTCACTGGGACTACTCCACATTCCCAAAACTACAAAACTTGCCTGGGTGTATCACATACAGTAACAGTCACTATCCAAGTGACAGACAAGGAAAATAAACCATTACTTTCTTTTCCCAAAAAAAACCAAAGCACTTTTTAATTATTACCAAGAACTGCCACTCAAACTAGTTTTATGTAACAGCACTATTTAGATTTGATTCCCTTCTCCTACTCTTTCACAGTTAGGGAATAACAAAATTATTACCCCTAATGAATTAAACAGCTCACCAGAAGAGGAACCGACATAAAAAGGGGAAATTCTTACCTAATAGTAACACACTACTTCACAGAATGATAAACAGTGTTCCCAACTTTTAAACATGCATGTTTATAGAAGAAAAAAAACCCACAGTATCTACCAGCAAAGTTGAATTTTGAATATTCAACACAGCAAATCCTTTCCCACCTCAAACCCCACCACAATCTTGCTGGACTAAGCAGTCTCTTACCCTCAAGGAACTGTACAGACAAAAGTGATATGAGGATAGCTCATAAAACAAGAAGTATCTCCCAACATCTTTGTCAGAGACATATTTTTTGTCTTCCCAATGTTTATTTGCATGCATATAGTCTTTTTCATAAAATTTTCATCATCTGTTTTCTGCAGGAGCTAAAAATGTTCAAATAGCATCTTCACAGCAAATTTGTCAGGAAAGCAGCAGGTTTATTGAGCAATGGTAGTGCACAGCTCCATTTTACAGATTCACTATTCCAATCCAAGGATAGGCAGATTACCATTCTATTCTCCTGTAACAAGTTTGGCAATCTAACCCAAAACATAAATCAATTGGCATAATCTCTAAAACAGTCAAAGTACCAGTAGAAAGCAAACTCAAGTCAGATTAATAAATCTGAACAAATCCTGGCTTCTGGTATTTATTGACCTGGACTTAGGATGTTCATGATAATAGCAGCTCATGAACAAGCTGCAGAGGAGCAAAAGGATTAATTTTTGATGACAACTTTCCTCACTTTTTCATGGACTAGTTTTCATCAGGTGAACAAGCCAAATCAAATGGATCTTTAGCTGTGAGACCAAAACAAAACAAAACAAAACAAAAAAAGGAAGTAGGAGGTATGGGGTGCCCCTTTTGGCAACTGAGTTTTTCTGGATTATTTGCTATCCAACATGACACCCTTGGTTGTTTATACATGATAAACTCTCCATCAAAAGATGAATGAGTCAGCCACAGGAACACCAGTGTCAGTGACAATTACAAGGGAACAGGTGGCAGTCCACAGTTAGGGAAGCATGACTGAACCTTTTGATTTAAAGTGGTCACAGGTAGTGCAAGCCATCCATGAACAATTCAGGGCCACAGGCTGCTGCAAGGTGCACAAGAGCTGAAAATGAAAAACTTTCACACTAGATCCTGAAGACCAAAGAAACCCTACATACAGAACAGAGAGTGTGAGCAAGAGTCAAGGACATGAAGGCAAAGGTCCTAATTTGAATAAAGACAAGAACAACACAGTATTTAGGCTTCAAGACAAAACAACAACTGCTCATCTTTTAAGAATTCCTAATAACCCTCAATTTCTTATATGGTAACAAAGAACAACTAAGAGGATGGAGCAAGAACTCACCAAATACTACACAGTCATGGGTGCCTTCATTAACCCCACACAGTGAAACTGCTCCACCCAAAACCTTCCAGAGAAACCCAAGATGGAAAGCAGCTGAGGCTGTTTCCCAGCTTAATGCTTTAAACTATGGAGGTTTTCTGCCAGTCTAACTTTTTAATTAAATATGGCATTTGGGGATCCAGTGATAAAACCGTATTACTGCATGGTCTTCAAAGACTAGAGTCAGCTGAGGAAAAGGTATTTTCATTATTATTTTTTTGTTCTTTATCCCTTTATTCCTTTGTGCTTTATCTCCATATGTTATTGAAATTAAGAGGTTACATTTATTATACTACTCCAACATTAATACCCTTTTAAATTGCTAACCTGTGCCTTTCTTTAATTTTGTGCAAACTAAGAGCATACTGAACAAGTTCTATTTCTTAGCTGTCAAAAAAAAAATTTCTTCATTTGCATTCATTCTGTACAGAAGAAACTCAAAACTGTATGTCAACAAAACATTAAAGACTCTTACAATCCTCATATATGATAAATTAAATTAAATTACAAGACAAAATTTTCTTGCCAAGAGCTTCCATTGCAGTGTCCTAACATGCCACCTTTCTAATGTTTTTGGACATAAATTAAACAAAGCAGAAACAATAATGTGGTCACTGTTTTTTCACAGAGAACACACCATATTCCTGTATCCAGTGTTCGAAACAGTGACTACCAAGGACACTGTTACAAGCCTGAGAGCTTTGCACCTGTGCATAGTAAGTCTCCATACAGTCCTGAATACTTAAACACAGATTCTAAGCAAAATTTAACTATGGCAGTAAGTGCCATCTACCTCATTTTGGCAGGATGACAGCCAAAGAAGAGTACGGCAGCTACAGATTCACATTTCCCTAACTAAATAGCAGTTTCATCGTGTCTTACAAGTCTGAAAACCAATCTGACATTTCAATCAAATTTTAGTTTAATTTTCATTTCTGTTGAGCCTCAAAATTCAGACACAAAAGAAATGACTAAAAGCTTAATCCTTCTATTTATTTTGCACCAAGTGAGGACTTGTCAGAAAGAAGTGGGTGAGCTGGAAGTATCAACTAAGAGATACTATGACTACCTGGCTCCAGTGCTACACCACTCAATGCCACCTATAATTTACAGATTTGCTACACTGATTGCTGATCCCTGACCCACAAGACAAACAATCTGGATAACACACAGAATACAAACACCAACATTGTCTTCCCCACACCTCAAGGTGTCATTAAAGGAGTCTTTTTTTCTTCAGCTCCTCAGACAAAAGAACTAAAAAGAAGTCTTTTTGCAACACAATAATCTAAGACTTTGATTAGGTTTTGAGTGCCTGGGATTTTGATGGCAATTCCTTCCTAGAGACATGGCCTGTGTGACGTGTGCTTGACTAGTAGAGCTCTTGTTTAATGCCTCTAGACATCATCATCTCCACGACAATAAGAAATCACATTTCTGTCTTCAAATCTGTTCAGATTCAATCTGTATTTCAGAAGCTTCCCTAGAGCCCTTAGGAGCCCTCCCAGTGCCTAAAATGCATTTTAAAGAGGTCATTTAGACAAACCTCCGAGCTGGTCACATCTTCCCCTCCCTTAAATGAGGACACAGGCCACCACACACTACTAATGCAGCTGCCTGGAACCAGTCTGTGGCTGTGAGAGGTCCTGACCTGTACTCAGAAAGGCACTGAAGGTCTTTGCAGAGCTGCTAACCAGAAGGACAAAAGCAACAAAGCCTACTGCAATGCTTTGCAGGGACAGCTGCAGGTTAGAAAAGAACACAGAAGTAGCCAAAACCTAGGGCAGAACAACTCACATTGGAACTGCAGGCCTCTGGTTACAGCCCTTGCTCAAAACAAGGCTAACTTCAGTCAAGCACTGAGCAAGAACAGAGATCCCTCCACCTCTCTGAGCACACACTCCAGGGTTTGACCATCCTCATGCCTCACCCAAGGTGCTCCAAGAGAGCCAGGGCATTTGGTTATGTTTCTCCTTCTTGTCTCAAGGCAACAAGTTAGGGTTGGGTTTTCTTCATTTTTCAAACTAACTGCTACTTTAGTAATCATGATGCATGAAAATGTTCTACAAACTAGGAAGTTTTACCCTTCTAGCCATTTATTCACCTCGAGCTTCCCAAACCTATTACTTCCTGACTCTGCTAGAGACAGGATTTGTTTCTACAATGTGGCTTCCATGCAGCATGATATTTAGAAACACAGGAGGAAAGCTCAAAATAGGCTTGGATCAGAGCAAGTGATGTTTGAGTACAGCCTTGAACTCCTCTGAGACCACTGCACCTCTTTCATGGGACACAGGCACATAAGAGATTCAACCACAGTATATGTAAAGGATTAAAAAGGTGAGCTGGAATCTTTTATTTGTGGTGTGTATAAATGTCAGATAGAGTTTATCCCAAATACAGGAAAAAAATTAAATATATTTATCATGAACTCTTCTCAGGACATAACAGAACAAGCCCTATTTTACACTGTGCCACATCTCTCAGACTTTCCAGTACCTGAAGAATAAACATGACATACTGAAGCTGCCTGCTATATTGCAGTCAATTTGGTTATGCAATTAATGTTTGTATTTGCACATGCTGGCTCTGCGACTACATTTTAATTTCAAATATGCTGACTATGAAACAAGGAGCAAGAACCTCATGTACTTGCCTTCTGAACATACCACATAGGAGAAGTAGGGCTGTACTTTGTATACTTATGACTGATAATTACTTTTTTAATCACGGAAAACCAGGTGGATACTGGCAGAAACCCAAGTCTTACAAGACAGGCAGCTATCAGGACCCTCTGTTTTCTCAGTTTTCATCAGGAGCTGCTCCTGTCAGTAAACATCATTTTATCTGAAGCCATGTACTTTAATTTGTGCTGTTACTGCATCAGTAGTTAATATGGACTGCTGATTCAACTATGTGTTCCATTTATCCATACAGGTTAACAACACACTGCAGATTACAAACTACTGAAAGAAGTGGATTCCTTTATCTTCAAAAGATGACTTGCACCATCTGCAGGTCTTTGCAGAGGGTTACAACAGTCTTAACTCGTGAACAAAAAGAGTATAAAACTTTCAGATGCCAATTTTATGCTACTGGGACAACAGTTAAATCAAATACCTCCAGTATAAGCAAAACAGGAGGCTTCCTTCAAAACAGTCACTGAACATCAGTCCAGCTTGGGCAGTTCTGCTTGGTTTGAGGAGTTTTGCACTGGTTAGTGTTAAATGGGGTCCTTCAACATGGCACACTTCCAGCTAAGAAACAATCAGGAGCTCCCCTTGACGACAAGGGAGATATAAAGGAACAACAGTCCAGGTACTTCCTTCTCAAGCCACTTTATGTTCTAAACTGTGGTTTGAAATCCTTAAAACAGCCACAATGTACTGTAAAGTCTTCAGAAAACAACTTGGCGACTGCATATCCTTCAAAAGATATTTGAATCTGTCAGTACATCTCACCAACCCCACTAACAGCTTCTCTTATCATACTTGTTCCTTGGGATTAAAAAAAGAACAGTCCTACACCCTTTGAAAAGCATGAAGTTTGGGAGGATGAAGCTTACAAGTAAATTACATTGCTTTTATCTCAGAGAATTGAGCTCATCCGAGTAGTACTTGAAAGTAGGATGCATTCAGACAGAATGCAGCAGAATAAAATGAAAAGGTGTCTCTGTGGTATTTCAGTGGCCATTAGTCGAGGTTAAAGCAAAGTACTTTTAACAGATTACAGCTCCAAGGATTCTGCAGCTGGGCAAGACACAGGACGTTATCAGTGGACTTCTTTCAAATTCATAACACTTGAATATACCGACCTTTACAAGCTTCACTAAGAGCTTAACTCCATTTAATTACTCCCCTCCTCCTTTAAATACACCTTTTCCTACATGCAGTCAACATTAGCCACACGGAATCGCAACACAAAACACAGAGGTGATAGTAACTCTACAAAACAGGTCAAGTTACATTTTCTGCCTACAGCTCAACCCCAGTTTTATAAAGAAAACACTGTTTCTTCCAAACTTGGAAGACTTGTGATGTACAGTAACAAGCAAATGTGTCACACAAAAGTTAAAATTTCTAATGTTTACTTTGACAAAAGGAAATTACAAGATGCAACTTCTAACTTTCAAAATTTTAAAAACAACACAATTACAAAATTAAATTTGGTTCAGATCTTAAGATCTAAAACTGACAGACACAGATGATCTTGGGTACTTAGTCAAGAACCAACAATGAAAGCATTTGTAACACATGCAGAAGTAAGATACAGAATTCAATAAACCTGGGAACAAATATTTCAGTGTCACATTATCAACATTTCTAAGTGGGCTCTGATCAAGTTACTACACACTGTTCTGCAAATGATTAGAAAAAGTATAAAAACTTGTTGAAAAGAAGCAGTATAATTCAATCTCCAGAAATCTAGAGAGAAAACTATCATCCTGATTTTGGCTGGGATAGAGTTTATTTTTTCTCAGTAGCCAGTACAGTGTTTTGCCTCTCCTCACCATTCCACCAGGGAGGTGAGCAAGCAGCTCTGTGCTTAGCTGCCAGTTGGACTTAAACCACAACAACTACTCTTTGCATAACTTATTTAAATATCAGTATATCCAAGCCAAGATTTCTTTTTTTGGCAGTAGGGATCTGTGCCCAACAGCATATACAGACATATCTGCAATGCCTCATCTGAAATATGAGCCTTAGAGAAGCTATCAAGGATAAATTCAATTTTCCAGCCTCTTCTGCTTTGTCAAGATACACCTTAATACACATTTTGTAGTGCTGATTGCTAAAGTTGCATGAAATTTGTGTTTAGATCATTTAAAGACAGTATATTTAGGAGTAGTTTTAAAAAAAAGTAACTTGTATTTGTGTGGTGAACATACTCAAGACAAACACACAGTAGGAACACAGCCTTTGCAGTTTTCCTCTCAGAAGGACTGAGAATAATCTGTACATTCTCAGCAGAGATTTACCAGATTCTCTAAGGTTTCTTATCAACTGATAGTGTTATCTACTGGCAGGGCAGCCACACTGTGACAGAAGGCAGGATCAAAGGGCAAGAAAGAAAAAGCCCCCACAATACCTAGGCATGATTAGAGTGACCTACTGTAACCACAAGTAACTTTCTTCTGGGAATAGGAAGACTTCACAACTGCTTAATTGTTTGGGTGTTTTGTTGATTTTTTTTTTAATTTTTTAGTGACATCAAAATATTATTATACAGACTGAGCATTTGCATATGAACAAAGGCAGTAAGCAGCTGCTGCACTGCCTTCGCCTGTAGCACAGCATTATTCAGATCATCTAAACATATTGTACCTCCTCTTTAAAATGTATAATTGTAAAAAGCATTTAATTTAACAGTAACCTGTCAATTTGCATCTCAAGGAAAAATATACTCTGTTTTAACTGCAATGCATTACAGGGTAGCACACAAAAGACTCCAACCACTACTATTTCTTGGTTGTAGGACTCTGTGCCTAAAAAGAAAGGGCCTTATATAAAATAGTTACTAACGTGTTTAAGTCTATTAAGTACATAATATTGTTACCTTTCTTCAATTCTGATCTTGTCCATAAGTGGTTGTTTGATCCACTGATTAACTAGCCTTTGTCCTTGAGGGGTTCTGCATTTATTCAGTAAACCAGCTAGAGACTGCGCAGTATTAGCATTTTCCACAGAACTCTGGAAAGAAGTTTTAAAAAAAAAAAAGATATAGGAACAAAAGGAAAAAGAAAATTAGCTACTGAAGTTTACTGACACCCACTGAATGACACACAGCTATTCAGGAACGGAACATGCTTTTTTTCAATGAAACATGGCACCCACCAAAGAAAGTAAATTAAACAGAGCAGCATAAAAGTACTTACACTCTGGTCCCTGGAACATGGCAAGCAAGGAATAGGTTTGTCTAGTTTGGAACCAATCCTGACTGACCAGCAAAGTTAAAAGTGTACCTAGGCATGGGGCAGCTTGCACTTTGAGTAGCGAAAGTGGAAATACATCTACATATTTGCTAGTTTGCTCTTCTTTAGGTCAAAAACTAGGGGTCCTGTCCATCACAAAAAAAACCAGCAAGAAACAGGACTTGAGCTCAAGGGGTTCAGCTTGAGAACTTTGGGGGTTGCTGGGGAGGAACAACACAACAGAATCAGGCAATAGGGAGGAACAGTTACTTGAATTCTCTCAAGCTTCCCCAGATCATCTCTGCAGTGCTATAAACACCTCTAAACTTAGCTCTGTTCAAATTATAGTTCATTACCCATAATTCAGGCTTAATATTAGCTGGACTCCAAACAGCCTTTTGGGCATTTTTGCTGCGGTTTGGTTTGGTTTTCACACAAACAGCTACAAAGCAAAAATTTTGGTTAATACTGAACAAACAAGCTTGTTTCAACTCTTGACTTTGAAATTAAAATCTCAAACTCTCTACACAAGAAAAGCTGCAATTAAAACAGCAGGCAAGCATTCAATCAGGAGTGGGTCTGGATGCTCCTGTATGTAGAACTAGAATCACAACAACAGGAAATGAATGCCACGAGAAGGAATACTGACACATTCAGCCCCTGGAATATCTAATATCAAAGTGTATGGGCCTATTTTCAGTGTTCTGGACAGTATTCCATACTAAAAACTTCTGAATGTGAGAAGTGTCATAGAATACATACATATACATATAGCATACATAAATTACCTACTTCAGCACATCCAGTGTTTAAGGTACAGCACATTCCATAACCAAGTGCATCTCCTGCACCATAAGAACTTCACCTACACACCTCACAGAACAGCTCAAATTACAAAATAGTTTGACTTTGCTTTACTGCTGTCCAAAAACTTCCACACACACATCCTACCACGCAGGCAGCATCCTGCTATATGGAAAAACCTTTATTCCAAGGCTCACAACAGTCTGTGAGGACAGACACATCAATGTATTCCTTATTACAAAACACGTAACACCTGCAAGGGCTTATAAAGGAATGTAGGTAAAACAGAACTTCTCAGAACACCCTCCATAAAGCTTGAGAAGAAATGCAATTTTTGCTTCATTCCCCAGAGAGGCGCTCAGCAGCAGGAAATTAAAAAAAAATATTAAAAAATTAGGAACATCTCTCTTCAGGGCTAACCAGCTCAGATGCTGAATATATGCTCTGTTTTCCTGCAGAAATTCCTCCAAAGTAAACAGGGGCCATAACCTGTCATATCTTCCTATAAATCTGAAATGCAAGCAGGTTAGGTCCAAGCAAAGACCCTTAAGCAGGGCTTACTAATGTGTAAACAGAGGAGAAAAGCTGATACAACACACCACTTTGAGTGCACGTTTTCCTCTAACTATAGAAATGGCAAAGCAGAAAAACAGACTTGGCAGGAGGTAGGAAGGAATCTGTCAACCTGTCTGGATTTGTAGAAAATGTGTGTAAAAAAGGTAAAACTGACATCAAGACATGATGCATGACATGGTGCTTTCAGAATGTTCTCAAGTACTGTCCTGTTCACTGCCAGCTCTCCCTTCCTGACACCACTAACATTGCTCCTGCCATGTGTTACATGTTCCACTAACACCATCTAACCCAGGTTTGCCTTCTTTTCCCAAGAACAGGCCTACTGTGGCCACTTCCTACCTCCTTGATGATCTTCTCTCCCCTTCTACATTTAAAACAAAGTAACAAGAAACAAAAATTAAAAATCTGGTAAGATTATCTAAATGTTTAAAACACACACTGCAGGGGAGTAGCTGAGAAAAAAGCTAAAACGTAGAAGTTGCCATTAATCAGGATCTGGGGAATTGCAATTGAGCAGTAAGGCTCATTATGAAGAAGCTAAGTAAATAAATATACTGTCAACCAGTTACTAACTCAAGTATGTATTTCTTACCTGAAAAAGGTTGAGGGCTTGAACAGCTGCATTGTCTAGAACCATATACTGACTAAGATCAAAAGTAGTCAGTTCAAATTGTCCAAAATTAGACTCGTCTGACAGCAACTCCAAAAACTTGATAACGGCTGACAAAGACGAAACAGCAACCTGAAGGGTTTTTTTTAAAAGGACACATCACATTCTGGTTAGAAACACTCCTGAGTCCAAGAGGATCTGATAAATGCTCCTAGAAAATTACAGCTGGGGAAGACTTTGAGCCATGTCAATTCTGGCAGGGCTATGAGAGACTCATCCTGCTTGACAAGACCTCATTTCCCTGGGGACATTCTGCAGCACGGCAGCATCTTTCTAGGCAGGTGCAAGAACAACACACGAGACATCTGCATAATCTGATAAACAAAATGTGAAGTTGCACACCTTGCCAGCTTTCCAAAGCTATTATCAGGATGTTTCTAGCTCAGGAACACAAACATGTTATACTGCAGATAAATGAGATATGCTGGATCATCTCAGGACATGGTTTCAGGGTTAGTTTTCAGCCAGAACAAGCATCTGATCTGACTCACTGCACAGCATTGCTGAGTGCCAGCACAAAAGAGAGGCAGTAGCATGACTGACTTGTTCAGCTGCAACACACTTCAAACAACTCTAATCTGTTATGAAATGACACATTAAGGGAGCATAATTGTGAACCTTACACCTGCAGTGAGCATCAGCAGTGAAGGGCATTTTAAAACTTGTTTATCTCAACAAATTGCCTCTTGTTTGCAGCTAGGTACAAACATGCGGGCACTAAATCATATACTTAAACTGTAAGACAACAAAAAAATATTTTCATAAACATTACTCTGTTTTCAAATACCAATTTTCCTGTTACGCAAAATAACCAGAGTATTGTATTTCAGTCCTTAGGCTAGATAGATCATGAACAGGAGGCACCTTTTCTGCAGCCTATTTGCTTACCAGAGCTTCTCCTTTAAAGAGATAAGTGAATGGTTTTCTCCATTCCTTCCAGGACCCCTGGTATCCAGCTCTGACACAGACCCAAGCTGAGCAGAACTGCTGAACACTTCAGCAAGAAGGCCGAGGAGATCAGCTCACATCAGGTGCACACACCACTCCACTTTTTAGAAGGAGAGGCACATTGAACATTGCTCACCTGCTTTTCCATCTCTGGCAGTGCTGCACTGTTCAGCTGCTCCTCTTTTTTTGATTTCAACAAGCGATTGAGATCCTGAACAATATCTTTTGTTGTGAAATCTGCCTTCTTCCTGTCTGTAATCAGGATTCCTCCCCTCTGAATGACCTGTTGTTCACAAACACACACAGTTATCAATTGATTTTAATATTTAAGGGACAGATGTTGACCACATAGAAGCAAACCCTGAAGTGATACGTATTTACTGCTAGGCTGCAGGGACAGAAATGACAGACAAGATTTTAGAACTTTTGTTGATTAAAGGGCAAATAAATCAACAAATAATACATTTTGTACACATAAATCAAAACTTCTTCTAATTAAGATCCTTGGTTTTTCCACATATCAGAGCCTGGCTAAAAAACCAGAACTGAGCTTTTTATAGGTTTTGTCTGTCAGCCACAGTGGTTCCCTTACTTGTCTCAGTTTCCCCATTTCTCCTGCAGTCTCTCCTCCTGGCATCACACACTCCTTCGGGCCCAGTTGAACCAGTAGAGCTTCAAGGTTTGAGAACTGATCATTATCTGGGAACTCACAAACACTCAATTTTCTCAGCGTGGTGTCGACATAGCCCACTCCTACTACTCTCTGTCCATCAGCAGCAGACAGCTTAACCCCCACAACCCCGATGGCTGTGGACATGTCATTGTTGGCAAAGAGAACTTCCTCAAACTGGGCAAGATTTCCTGGAGAACCCTATTCAGAAAAAGATAAATACTTTTTAAAAGAAGTGTACACACACAATTTCTTTCAAAACTAAGTACTGAACAGTCCATTCATATAAAACACACAGCTATTCTATTTTTTAACCATTTTAATTGTACATATCACCTATACAGAGGAAAGCACTTCAGGTTTCCTTTATTTCCTAACCTATGGCAAAGACACAGAGCAAACTCTTTCAGCCTTAGAGCAGTAGAATATACAGTGATATGTATAACAGCTATATAATCAATATATAACAATCAGGTGTGATTTTTCATCATCAGTCCCTTAAAAACCCAAAACTCCAAGCAGGAAAAAGCTATGGGGTTTTTTTCTTTCATCTCACAACTACAAAGAAAGGTTGAAAATTGTACCTTGTAAGCTAAATACCAATCATTTTCTTTGACAGATTTGCTCCCTGCTTTGTTCTTGTAAACTTCTACTCTGTAATGACGAACCAGAAGCAGGTCCCTCACAAAAGATTCAAAGTTCATTTTACTAAGCACAACACTCTCAAGCTTCTGAGTTCCTACCAAAAAAAAGGAAAAAGAAAAAGAAAATTATGAGATACCTGAATTTGTTCATAAAGCTTATTTTCTTACTTTCTGTAATCAAAATCTCCAAGAACAGCCTTCAGAAGACACTATCTTAATATCAAGGAAGCAAACACATAGAATCCATGAAACAACATAAATCCACAACGTTCAACTGGTTGATACTAATGAAGAAAGCATACTCCCTCTCCAAATAAAAACAGTGTTCAATTCCTAATTTCACTTAATCGGTACTTTAATATATACAGAGGAGTATGTTCCTCTCAGCCTTCCCCTCTCACAGTATTCTTGACTTGGTTTACTATTTCACACATTTTGATTTCATGAGGATTAGAGGAGTCCGCTACAGGTTCTCCTTCTGGACATCTTTTCTTTCCGAGATAAGCAGCTTCTGTTGACAGAGAAGACCACCACCCTATTCACACTCACACAACACGTGTGCCAAGGCATTTCCCTTTTATCATTCATAATTTATCCAGTAAAAACATAAAACAACCACAAACGGTTTACATTAAAACCTAACTTAGAAAGTGCCTAATTGAGAAGTTTCTTGCTTCTGCTCCAATCTGCAAGCAGATGATGCAGCTGAACAAATTTAGTTCCATACAGCTGCCCAGAGGAGCAACACCACTTCTACCTCCCCATCTCCAGCAGCAGCCTACTCAAAGCACAAGGTAATTCCAGTGCTGAGCAAACTGGGATTTCAGGTGAGTATATTAATCTTTCTGCCGGGTTGGGAAGTGGAACTAACTCAGACTGGTGTCAAGACACATTGGAGTTAAATGACACACCAAGTAAACACAAGCAACAGGGAATATCACATCCCACTCTTAGCAGCATGCCTTAATCACATTTGAGGCTCTTCCTCCCTTTACATGAGAGATGTTAAACAGGAAATGTCCACACCTATAGGAAATTATGTGTTTATTTTAAATAGGATTTTTTCATTTTCTTTCCTCAAACATCTAGTAAGATTTTTTGAAACAGGCAAAAAACCCTAATTCTACATAATTTTATTCTCTTTCCTGGTGTAGAACTGTCCCAACAAAACACCATTTTCTTATTTTTTCAGTTGAGACAATACAATACACTAGCAGGGGGTGGGGAGCAGCTGAAGTTCATGTGTACTATGAAATCATACTGAAAGCAACAAGTGCAATTTCGTGCTTTTAGCTGGGTATGGTAGACAAGGCTTTAGAGGGTTTAAAACTGGAGCTGGTGGTGACATGATTATACCTGCAAAATAACTTCTAAATGGAATACAGCAATACTACTGGTGCATGTTTCCAGTCAGGAAGACACATCACGCTTTGGGGAGAGCTGGGGTTTTTAAATGGTTTTTTTTACATCACTCAGCTCTTTTTACATCACTGACCTCATCACTCACAATAGAAAGGAAAAAGCATATGAGAATGTCTTACTCTTTTTAATGCTGTTGCTCACCCAAAAAACCCATTGATTCATTAAAAGAGGCTTATTTTGCAAAAGCTGAGCCGATAACTCAGCAACATTGTGTTCCTCGAGATTAAGGCTAATACTAAGGTTTGTACCTTCTGACAAGAGAAATTATCTTTATGCTCTTACACCCGACATCTGCAAACTGCACCGCTTTACATCAGGTGATAAATGAAGGGCAGCAGGGGGTGATGGAAAAGAAAATCTTACTAAACACACAGAAACACCCGAAAGTGAAGAACTTCACTCAGTGATTCCCAGCCTCAATGAACCAAGCGGGCACTGGAACACGGACACCTCTCACTGGAACACGGCGGGAAGGGACCCGCAGCACCGCCCGCCCTGCCCGGCCCCAGCCTGAGCCCCCGCCACCCCCGAAATGCCGCTCTGTGACCCCTGCCACAGCTGCAGGCCTCGGCCTCGGTAACGGGGCACGGGCTGCCGGGGCCTCCCGGGGCTGCCAGGGACCACCGGGGGGCTCCGGTGCCTACCGGGGCCATCCGGGGCAGCTGNACGCCCGCCCCGCCCCGCCCCGGAGCCGCCCGCCTTGCGGGAGCGCGCATGCCCGGCCCGCCCGGCGCGCCCCCGCCGCCATGGCAACGGCGGTGCCGCATGGCCGCGGCTCCGCGCTGCCTTCCTCCCGGAATTACGGAGTCCCTTGGATTGGAAAACACCTCTGAGATCATCGAGTCCAACGTGCGGCCGGACACCACCGTGTCGACCACACCGTGGCACCGGGTGCCACGTGGAGCCTTTCCTTACACACCTCCGGGGACAGTGACTCCACCG
>VWZP01010888.1:100780-126797 GCA_013396995.1 Dicaeum eximium | reverse complement strand
TGCCCCCCCCCCCGGCGGCCCGGGGCCCGCCGCAGCCAGGCCTGGGGCAGGCAGGCCCCCCGCCCGCCGCTGTCCGTCAGCGCCCGCTCCCGGGGCTCCCCCGCGCAGGCCCGCACCCACCCGGTGCCCCCGCCAGCTGCCGGATGACGGCGCGGGTGCGGAACAGCTCTCGGGCGGCCAGCAGCGCGTCCGCGCCGTGCGCCGTGTAGTAGTCGCCGCGCTCGAAGAAGCGCACGGTGGTGTCGGGCTTCTCGGGCAGCGAGNCCTCTGAGATCATCGAGTCCAACGTGCGGCCGGACACCACCGTGTCGACCACACCGTGGCACCGGGTGCCACGTGGAGCCTTTCCTTAAACACCTCCGGGGACAGTGACTCCACCGCCTCCCTGGGCAGAATTCCCGCAATGCCCAGGCTGATGCCGGACAGCCGGTGTGCCCCTGGCCAACGCGCCGAGGCGGTCACCGCCTGTGCTCCATGAGGAGAAGTGTCCGGGCTGCAGAGGGCGAGGGCTGGAGCAGGGGCCGGGAGCAGCGCTGCCAGCCGGGCCCGGCACACCGCCAGGGCTGCGGGGGACGGGCCCTGCTCTGCTCACCTGGGAACGGTGTCCAGACAGCCCATGTGCTCCCCCCAGCACAGAGAGCAGCTCCTCCCCTCCTTGCAGGGGGGTCACTCCTCCGAGGCTGCACAAGGAACAGGACAAATGGCCAAAAATGCCAAGGCTCGACTCCTGTTTACACACAGGGGTTACCCAGCTCGGGGACTGAGAGGGTGGGGACTGGCCTGCAGCACTCAGGTATCCCGAGCCCTGGCTACCAGGTGGTCCTCATGCCCAGAATGGTTTAGGGTTTTGATTTTTCATGCTCTTTTCCTGGCACTGTCCTAAGCATTTTTCTTTCTTGTTTTGTTTGCCTGTTTTATCTTGTACTGTAAAGGCACAAAGGAATAGAAACAGTATAGATGACAATCTTTCTTTTGGTGATTATTGTCTAAGAAAAATGAGAAATGCCATGTTTCATCAGCTAAGTCAAGTATTGTCGGAAACTTCTCTTACCTTGCACTGCTTTTCATCTTTCCAATCAGAAACCATTGTATCCCAATTCCCAAATTCTTGTATCCCAATCCAGCTGCCTGCACACTATCACCTATAGACAAAACACATATTTTACATGCCTCAGTATTTCTTTCATAAGTCTTATGTTCTGGTTTGTGTACCTTGTACAGAGCATCCCCTTGTTTGCCCAACATTGCTTTCTCTCTCATTTCTTCCTTTTTTTTAGTCAGCTTCTCGAAATTCATCTCCCTCCCTTCCTCCCTCCCTCCCTCCCTCCCATCTATTTCTGGCTAAGGAATGCTTTTGGGACCTCTGTTTCTAGAATTTCTCACCTGGCTTCTCTCTTCTTTCCAATTGGTGAATCAATGTGCTCATCTTTTGTATTTGTTGATGTCAATAGGTGCTTTTCCAAAAGGCCCTCAGATGCCTATTTAAGAGCTAAGTCAGGTTTTCACACTAAATGAACTTTTCACTGGGCCACCCTGGCCTGAAGGTGTTGCCATGTGCTGCCTGTTCCACCCCAGGGAACACTTTGGTGTCCCCAACTCTGCCCCATTCCTGCGTGGTGTCACTCTTGGCTTCCCATCCGCACTTCAGCCTTCCCCTCCCAAACCCGAGTGCTGTACCCCTGAGGAAACACAGCTTTTCCAGCAAAGGCTTTCAAACCCCTTCTGTAAATGTATTTGGTGAAGCATCACAGGTGGTTCTTGTGGTGAAGAGGAAGTCCAATCTGCCTTACATTGACTTGGGAAGGAAGGAGCAAAGCAGGCAGGTCTCTAGAGCTTAGACAGCTTTGTGGTAGCCCAAAATCTTCCTCTTATCTCCATAACAATTGTAGAAATGGCACCACTCTGGCAAGCCAAATGTATTTATTTTCAGTATGAATAAGTGTAGTTTTCCTAACCTTCTTTTCAGAAGCAGCTAAACAATCTCGTGTGATACTTCCCTCCACCAAGAGTGCTTGCTTGCAGCAATACTCACACGGTAAATTCAGCCGTCATTTAGCAAGTACATTGCCCTGGGAATGCGCTCATAGTGTCAGCATCGATAATACCAGGTGAGCCCAAAATACACATTTTGAATAGGTGGGACAGCTTGTCTTTGTACAGACAAATCTGATGGTTACAGATAAGGCAGGGATAAAAGGAGTGTCCCATACAAACATCTGGAGACAGGGTGGACTCCAGGGACCTCACTGTCATCTTCAAAAGCGGTCAAATAATGTCTGCTAAGCTGTAATTGCTGCGTGTTTCAGCATTTCCCTCGCTCTGCCCTGGGCTGGTTGCACCTCCTCGTCCAGCCCTTTGCTCAAGGCAGCACCACGGGCTCCCACTCGCAGCGAGCCTCCACCCAAAGTGGCCCGAGCTGATGCCCCGAGCGTGGTGAGCACAGCCCGTGAGCTACATCTGTCTTGTGGCATCCCTCGCACAGAGCGGCTCAGCACCGACCACCTTCCCTTGGAGCCTCTGCCATTTTCTGTGTGCCACTGTTCTTCCCGGCAGCTCCAGCAGGGACCGGCTGATCCGCACAGGCCAGCTCTGAGTGGGGACCATTCATTTCCCTGTCGCCAGGCTGGGTTGCTTCACTGTGCGGTAACAGAACACGCCCTGCTTTTTCCCCGGCCTATCGGCAGCGAAGGGAATGAGATGTCTGTAATTGTTATGCCCGTGACAGGTGAAAAACTGCTGCTAATTTAGACCTTAATTAATCTTTTTGCCTTCTTAGGCATAAGTAGCATATAGAGGAAAGTTACAATGGGTTTTCAGTTAGGAAAATGGATGTCCTTTAACCACTTTACAGGGAAAAAAAAAGAGAAAAAATAAATTCTTTTTCACCTGTGGTTAATTAGTATACACCTGTGATCAGTGGCAGCTCTATGCTTCCTTTGTTTGGTGGGGATGTCACCAGAAAATCTGGTATCAGACTGATGTGTATCTGTGTGTGCACACGTGTTGTGCAGCAGAGACTTAACATTAACAGGATAAGAATATTTAGATAACCTAAGTTTGAAAACAGAAAATATGGCTGTTGTCTTGTAGAGAACCTTTTAACTTTCTTTATTTTACTTTTTTCACTCAGATTTGGCACAGCCATGCTCTACTTGGCAGGCAGGTCTAAGAATTCTGCATTTAGAGGATAGTAGAGAAAAAAAACCAAACTTCTTACATGTGTGAGATTTTCACACACTATAAACTGGTGAGTGTTTCCTCTACCATCACACACCACCTTCTTTTTGTGCATATCTGCCCTTGCATGTCCCTGCTAAGACAAGGATTTTAACAAAGTTCATCAAACTCTCTGGGTTTGGGCTCAACTATTCTGAACATACAAGGCACCCCTGCAGTGTGCCTGTCTGCCTGCCCTGGGATGGACCTTTACCAGACTGCAGCCTCTCCTGGGAGCTGCTAGAATTCCCCAACTAGCACTTGTAAAGTTGGAGCCACAGAGCTGCTAGCATTTTTAGTTTCCTAGAATATTTTTCTGGCTATTTCATGTCATCCAAAGTCCCTGTATTCTGGTGATCAAGTCCAGCAGGTGAGGATATAAGTAAACATGGTTCACAAACAGTGAACTATTTCTCTTACCAAACTGCTCTGACTGTTCAGGTGGGTGCTGGGTACAGTACTGTCAACAGACCCTACAGATGCAACACTGACCTTTCATTTTCTAGCTGTGGAAATTGTGCTTTAGCATTACTCAGGTCTTAGAAGAAAGTTGTATAGACTTTATTGGTCATGCTTTTTCAAATCTATTATTAGCATACCCTCTTCTAAAAAGTGTGTCATTGTCTTTACATAAACATATTTAATTTTACTCTGCCGTAATAATAACACGTATTTGCTAGTGTAATAATTCATGAGTAAGTAATAGATTTGCACTTGCCCATACAAACACTATTTTCCCATGTTGCACATAGGCACAAAGATATGTATTATTACTAGGGCTTCTTGCAGTTTGTGTCTATCCCCCTCTGTAACACAAAAACCTCACTTATCCAGTCTTAATACACTTACGATCTGCCCTTCATATGATTTCTCAAAATTGATTGCATGTGAAAGGAGAGGAAACATGGTATCTCAACTTTGTGTAGAACTCTAGATTTTAAAAATATGCTCCTTCACGTAAGGAAGTTAATTAATAAGACAAATGGAAGTATCAAAATATTTACCTAGTTAAAAATTGATGCAGAGACTACTAGTCCTTTATTAAGTTCTATTAGCCTGTTTCTTTTACAGGAAACTATCTTTTTTAATTTTGCTGAATGTTTTCCAATACTATTAAAAGTAGTATCCAAGTATCAAAAATAGCCACCATTATTTTGCTATTTAATACCATATTATTTTTCAGTAGCAATAATTTTTTGCCATATTGCTCTATATATGAGAAGAACATGCATATGTGGAGAGTTGACACAATCTGATAATGGCTTTTTTCTCCTTGAAATTTCATCACATTAGTCTCCTCTCAGTATAAAAATCTATGAAATACAATAAGCTCCAGGATACTAATATTTTCTCAGTTATTTTCCCCTTATCCATTTCCCTATAAATACACACTTTTATGCAGCTGGAAAAGTGCAGTGTTAGGTAAATAGAACAACACAAAGGCCAATATGTCTATAAAACTATTTAGAACAGGAAACTAGTGAAAAAACTATTTCTGATCACCCTTTTGAGAGCTGAACAGCACCATGTTAGCAACATAGAAACTGAATTTAGAGACAGTGTATTACTTTCAGTTGTGGATTTAGTTAAACTCTGGGTTCTTTTAGGAATTTCTGTAAACTTTCTGGTTTTCTAATTTGTTGCATAGTTTCAGGCAAATTTGACATGGAAGAAGACCATAATACAGCACAAAGCTTCATATCCAACACAAATGCTACACAAAGTTAAAAAAAAAATTAAAAAAAGGAAAAGTATCTGAATGCCTCCCTGTAGTGTGGGAAAAGCAGGGAGAAGACCATGTTCAAACAAACCGACTGGGACAAGGTCCAGGCCACACAGCAGCTACATTCCAGCCTGTCCAGTCAAGTCTGCACATGTCCAGCTCAGCCACAGCACACAACACTTCTTTCCATCCCACAGGCCAGAAATGTGGTGTGAAATGGGGAGGGAAGGAGGAGGAGCAAAAACAATGGCAGTAGAATATTGGGGAGAAGAAAGAAATGGCAAGGATACCATATTGCAGACATTTGAGGAAGTAGAGGAGATGGAGACTGAAGCATTGGGGAAGACAATGATACACACAACTCAGCACAAGACCACCTTACTGAAAACTTGGCTTTATTTGGTTAACAGCTTACAGAATTGTACAAATTCATCACACCTCAGCAGATCGCCACATACCCGGGGAGAAAGGGAATGGCACAGATCAGGAGAGGGAGAGTCTGCCCTGCAGAAGTTATCATTGACAAAGCTGCCTGAAAAGGCTGCAAAATATTCCAGTAAGTTCCCTACCTCAGGATTTTTGTGCAGTATCCCACACACCAATGCATACGTGTGAGGTACCACCCTGTTGAAAGGCAGAAGGGATAGTGGTGAGCTGTGGCAGTGGAGGTGACAGCACCACAGTTCAGCAGTCTCCCTGTGATATCTAGCAGGCACAGTGATGGGGCACAGTTTCACATTTAATTTCATGGACAGTACATAGAATATCCTCTCAGTAGTTTATCCTACTTTTCCTGTTTTAGCCCGGGTGGGTCAAAACTCGCACCACATTAGTAACAAGGTTTGTCATTCAGTTCCTTATCTTGCATCTCATTAATTCTTTGGCAACAGGAGTTACAGCATTTCCTTAATAAATCAGATATGCTGGAGGGGTTGCTAGCCAATACCCATGGCACAGGTTACTGACAGCCAAAGCAAGCTCTCGTGTCCTGGGAGGCTGAGACCCTATGGAAGTCTGGTCCACATCTATGGCAGGCAACAGGAATAACAGCAGGAACAGCTCCTTGCTGTGCAGCAGCTTTGCCACAGACAAAATCACAGTAATGGGGTAAATTGCTCTCCCCCAGCTCCACCATCAGATGCCAGGCCTGCCCACCCCCAACCCTGCACCAGAGATGTCCTAGGTTAGAGGCTCATTTTAAATACTTACATAGCATTGGAAAGATCAGGCTAAGCATTCCTGAAAGGACTGCATTCTCAGCCTGTTTATTTTTTATACAACAATCTGTATAGTATCATTTCACTCTTGTTGCATACTTTTCACAGCTTTAAGAAAAAATATCATGCTACTGAGATACTATGGCTAATTAAAACTGCTAATTGGAGTTCTAGAATATTTTCAACTATGCTGAGGTTCCTTGTGTTAAGCAATCAAACTACAAATTTCTAAGCATGGTAACTTAGCAGATTATCATTTCACCATGGAAGAATTAGAAGCCTGTTTCAAAGTTTTATTAATTCAAGTCATAAAAAACTTCAAATATGTACAAACTGCCATAAAAACTGCCAAAAAAGTGTTCAGTTATACAGAAGACAGTCTTGTTACAACATGGCTACAAAATCATTACTTTCAATGAAACTCCCACAAAATAACCATTTAGGCAAGTATGCTCCAAAACCCTAGTAACAGCAGTGGTCAACTCGTTTCATCATCATAAAAAAAATAAAATCAGAGAGCAATAGTTAAGTTTTACTTTACTAAGATGGGGCATTTAACTCTCAGCAAATAGTAAAAGTAGTTGAATGGTTACCAGTCTTGGTTGTGAGTTTTAACAATCATTAAGTGAGCACAATTGCCTCCCTTTCAGGAGGAAATTAAGTTAAGATTCATGCCTCCAGTGTTTTTGTTGTCTCTTGCTTGAATCTGGTTTGTCTTCAGTTGATTTAGTTAAGCATTCAGTCCTCTATGCATTTCGTTCATTTCCTTCACCTGCAGGGGAGGAGGTAGAGGAAGATCAACATCTGTGCTATTTCTAAACTTTAAGACTCAGTAAGTCATTGGGACTTAACAGCCCAGATTTTCATTAGCAAATGGATTTGGTACAACACTAACAAAAAAAAAACAAAAAAAAAAAAAACCCACCCAAAAACACCAAACCACTACTTAGGGCACATGCAGGAAGCAGACAATACAGACAATACTGTTTAGCTACAACATTGTTTGGATTCCTCCACAAAAGGCTCCACACTTGGTGTGAAGCACCATTTGCTATTCCATTGGAAACTAGCTCTTCAACGGAAACTGTAAGATCCATGCAAATACCTCAGTAAAGGTCTTCCCCACAGAACAAGACTATCAGCACTTCCTGTGGATTGCACAGCCCTTTGCCATACATATGTAAAATAGAACTTGCAGTAAAACCGAACCCCACCCCCTCAGCCCTGGGAAAAGCAGCAGATCACCAGTTACCTTTGAAACTAGTGCAGAACTACACAGAGGTGAAAACTAGCTACAGAATTTGAATACTTTCAGTCTGCTTGAGCACATATGAAGCACCCAAAGCAAGCTTTTAACCTACAGCAAACTTAGGAGTTTTTAGAGTCTGGTCAGCCTCCTCCCCACACAGACACCAAAATCAGAAATTAATTACCTCAGCTTTCACGTACTTCCCTTTCCTCCTCCTTGTGAGGACCTGTAAGAGAAGGATGCAATATTTTTTAACTCTTGATATACAAGTAACTTCATCTGGTCTTGACTTTAAAAACACAAACTCAGAGCTGTCTGTTTCCCATCCTTCCAAAGTGAGGTAGGTATAAACGAGGTTGTGTCACTCTCAACTACTTTAAACCAGGAAGCACTTTGTTTGTCTCTGTGAATTGTTCCCAGTACTTGTTTTCCCGGTGACACCCTTCAGTTGTAACCCGAAACACTGACAGTGTTTGCCCATCACCACTTTACTAAGGAAGAAGCAAGCCAATTTACTAAGGAAGACCTTCCATCAGAGTCCAAACACTTGTGCTGTTACTTCCCAAATTGTACCAGTACTGTTCTACTTGGCAGCTTTGTTAGAACTTACCAGGACAACAATTGCAGCCACTATTGCTATTACTACCACTACAATGACAGCAATAAGGCCGGGAGTCAGAGACTTCATGGAAAACTCTGGTGCTATTTCATCAACGTAGTAGACCACTGTCTTCTCGAGCTTCACTGGTTCGTTGTCAATGCTGACGTTTATGCCGGCATTATTATGAAAGATGGACTGACCTTTTACCTAAAACAGATAGGAAAAGAGATACTTGCTCATTCACACTGTAGTAGGCATTCATCTCATCACAGGAATAATTCACCTTGCTTTAGCCAGTGCACAACCAGACTCCCGAGCGCAGTGCAAGACACACACCCAGCCTCTGGCAGACTTTACCCATAACACACTTACATCTTTCTCAAAGTAGTAGGCCACATCAGCTATATCCACATCTCCAACCAATTTCTCTGAGGCGTTTTGCTTCAAATCAATAGTAATGTAAGGGTTTTCATACTGCAAAAAACAAAAAAAAAGTGTGGTATTAAGAAGGGGGTACTTTAAATTCAGCTATCAAATATGAAATGTCTTCACCAAAACATTATGATCTATTTTGTGAACTTGCATCCTGGATCAAGTTTATGGTTCTTGAATTCAAGCCAACTGTTTACAGTAGGATTCAAATTCCACTTTTCTAGTGAAGCAAAGAAGTTATCTACAGACTAAGGAGAGCAGTGTCGTTTCTCAGCATTTCTGTTCAGATACCACTATTTGCTAACTGCTCACCATTTTGACAGCTTCTAATAGAACTCATGCTGTATTGCACTAGTCAAACATGAGTTTTTAAAGTTACTCACAACAAAATGAAGTTCTGACACTTTACTAGACTTTATGTGGCTCTTACCAGAACATTGGTTATATAGCGGCCATTCAGCTGATAACGACTGGTAATGGTATCCGTGAAAAACCTGCAAGGATATGAAAGCCATGGCTGTAAAACCAGTATTATTTCACATATATCATTTGAGAAGTAGAGAACGGTGTAATTGTTTTCTTCTGCAGTCTCTGTGGTGGGTGGACCTCATCTAGCAGCTAAACCCTCACCTAGTCTCTCACTTCCCTCTAGCAGGATTGGGAAAAGAATCAGAAGGACAAAAGCAAGGGAAAAAAACCAAACCAAAACAACCCTCCATCAGTTAAAATAAAGACAGTCTAGGAAGTGAAAGGGTTGGGTGGGGGAAATATAAAACCTCAAGTGATGTAAAAGCAATGAGTCATCATTGACAGATCAATGTCCAGCCAACCTCTAAGCAATGGCTACTTGGGAAAAGACTTTCCCCCAGATTTACTGCTGAACATGGCATTATCCAATACAAGCTATCTGTTCAGTCAATTCAAGTCAGCCCTGTCCCTTTCCCAGCCTCTTGCCCACCCCCAGCCAACTCACTGGGGCAGCAGAGTGAGAGTCAGGAAAGGCCCTGACATTATGTAAGTGCTGTTCAGCAGCAGCTAAAACACTGGTGATTTAATCAACACCACTTTGGTCCCTGGTTTAAAATGCAGCACACACCAACTGTGACCAAGAAAATTAACTCTGTCCCAACCAAACCCAGTGCACTCTCTCCATACTAGACTTCAATTAACTCCTAACAGTGAAGAAGCACTTACTGTAAAATAAACACCTGCGTTAGACAAAAGAGTTTTATCAGTTTGAAGAGTTCAGAAGAGCTAGAGGGCAGCAGCTAAGGAGGTGATCTAACAGCTACAAGTGAGGTTTTGCTTTAACAAAAAGAAAAAAAAAGGCTAAATTCTCGTTTTCTTCCTGCTGCTTCTATGTAGCCATTCTGCCATTTTTGTCAGTTCACTTTCTGAACAGTTTCATCCATTACCATCCATTTCTTTTAGTATATTGAGGGGGGAAAAAACTAGCAATCAATTTTAAATGGAAGGGAATATCTTTAGCAGTTAATTTGTTTCCAATACAAATTAAAGCAATTCTATGAAGAATCTGCAGCTTGCTCCTAAAATGTCTTACAAGTGAATTCACAGGTCTGACAATGCTTTTAGCAACTGTTTAGAAATACACTAGATTTCTACTAGGACATGCATACACTATCATCACTTACTTCTTTAAAGATTCAGAATTCAGAGGAGCATTTCTCTCAGCATGTTTCATTTCAATGATGATCCACCTGAAGTACAAATATTCTTGAAGTACATGCATATAAAACATAAAAAAATCTAACCCCAGGCTAAAGAAACAGAACAATGAGACAAAACCAAAGCAAGCAGAGTCTCTTCCAAACCCATTCAATGTCTCCTTGTTTCTGAAGAAAAAAACCCAGCAGAAACCAGGTGTTGATTGCTCCATCTTCATTCATCCCCACTGTATCATTCACACAAGGCAGAGCCTCATACAGGAATGTTTTTATGTCACAGCACACCCTGTTGAAAGACTTACATCGTTCTGACTAATTGATTGCACTTCAAGTCTGCATCATGTTTGTCAGTTCTTCTAACTCCAGCTGTATTCACACACCAACAGGTGGTTCCATTGCACTGCTTCGCCTTGAAAGCGCCACTATTTTCACACTCAGGATCATAGAGGCCATCGGTATCTTCAAATGCATCTTTTGGTTTCTCACGACGGCCTGATTTTGAGCCCATCACTTCTGCTTTCATCAACAGGCATTTTGAAGTCACTAAAAATAACCAGAAAGTTGCATTATGCAGCACCAGCCCACACATGTCTAACACAGATCTCTGAGTCCGTACAAACACAAGGTTTCATCACATGCATATAAAACATAAGCAGAATTTATTCTGCTATTCTTCCATTACACAGAAGAGCAGATGTCTAATGTGTAGTTTGTGCACAAAATCAATACAACTGGGGAATGTCAGCCTCTCAAGGCAAAGGCCTAACAAGTCCAGCCTTAGGATTTACAGTTTCCATTTCTCACAGCTGAGCTTGAGCCCAGAGTGAGGTCTTTTCACAAGGCTCTGTCCCCTCTAGATTTGTAGGAAAAGTGAGGAAATGTGCTTGCAAGGAAGCTAAACGTTCATCTTCAAGAAACTCTTGCCACTGGAGAGCAAATATTGAGGAGGAGGTGTTAGCCTACATCACTACAAGCAGAGCAACCCTGAACGCTTATCTTCCAACACCAGTTGACCTGGAAGACCAGGAAGAAGAACTCCCTCCTTGTCTCCATTGTTCGCTGGGAACTCAACCGTCATTCTCACATATTCTGCGGGCGCGTTTCCGTGCCACCCGCCCGGCCGTGCCCTTTTACTCACGGGTGGAGCAGTCCACGGTGACGCCGGAGCCGATGGCCTCGCACAGGCATCGGCCGCTGCTGTCCGTCCTGCAGTTGCTGACGCGCTTGTTCTTCTCGCAGACGCACGCTGCGGGAGAAGCGCGGCCGTGAGCGGGCAGGGAGCCGGGCACCGCGGGGCACCGCCACCCGCGCTCCGCCGCCGGACAGGACGGACAAAGCCGCTCCTCACCGGCCGGGCGTGGCGTGCCCGCACCCCCCGCTATCCCCCGGCCACCCTCCCTCCCCACCCGAGCGCGGATCCCCTCGGGGCGCGGACAAAGGGGCGCTACTGGGGCCGGGCGCTCCTGCCCGCTCCGCGCCCCCGGCGAAGGGGCCGGGAGGGGAACGGCGTCGCCATTTGGCGGCACAGGGCGCCCAGCGAAGCGGCCCTACGGAGAGCGGGGGACAGGAGGGGATCCCAGGGCGGGGGAGCTCGGTCAGAGGGGTGCGGGCACTCACAGTTCTGGGCAGTGACGGCGGCACAGAGCAGCAGCAGCAGAAGCGCAGCCCCGCAGAGCGGCTTCATGGCTGGGGCGGGCGGCGGGGCGCGGAGCAGCCGGGGAAAGTCCTCAGGCAGAGAGGGAGCGGTGCGTGCGAGGCGGCGGCGGAGCGCTGTGAGCCGCCCGACAGGTTCCGCAGGTGGTGGTGGCTGCGCCGCGCCCTCCCGGCTCCGGTTACACGCGGGATGCGCGGGGGGAGCGGCGGCGGCTCCNCTCCTCCCGCCGCACCTGGGTGAAACTGGATGGGACAGGGCGGGACCCGCTCCCGGCCCGGCCCCAGCAGTGCCTCTCCCGCGGAATGGGGCGGGAGAGCGGCGGTGCGGGGGGCGTCCCGGGGCGCGGCCGTGCCCGCTTTTTACCCGGGCTGTGAAACCGCCGCGCCTGGGCGGAGGGGCTGCGGGCTGGGGCTGCCGCGGGGAGCCGGGGGACAGCGGCCCCCGCCGTCGAGGGGAAAGTGTTAGTCATCGCCGGGAGCTCCCGGGCGTGTTTGCCCTGTGACACACGGGCAGGGGAGCAGAGCCCGCGTCCCTCCCGGCTCGGGGCTTCCCGCGCCCGCCGCTGACCTCCGGAGGGCCGGGGCCGCCTCGCGGACTCTGCCCCGGCCTGGTGGCCCCGGGCTCTTCAGTCGGGACCGGCAGAAGGTGTTTGCATTCCCCTCCCGGCGAGCTGAGAGCAAGCAGGGAATACTCGCACTTAGTAGCGAGCTTTGTTCGCATCCGGGGGTGCCGTGTAAACTACTCCCTGCTTGACATAAATTATCATAATTTCTCAGTACATCAAAAACCAGAACGCTTATCTATATAGAATGAACACTTTTGTAAGGGTCTTTGCTGATTATGTGTTTTGTTTTTATTTTCGGTTTTGGTTCCTTTCTAGAATACCTAGTAGATGTCTCTACCTCAGGGTTGCTCTGAAGATTCGCTCCCAGTACAGCAGTATCCTCATTTCCTCGCTCAGGAAAAAGTAGTCCTGAGTGCATTGTCTCTGAGCAGCGCAGGTTTGTGGGAACCTACAAAATGGGAGATAGTGCCAGAGCCCTGCCAGGTTGCCAAGGAGGAAACACGGGAAAGCCGGCTGCAGGCTTTAAGATGGCTTTCCAAAGTGCACAAGCAATGCCAAAATGGAACACAAAAGATAGGTATGGTACACCGGAAATGCTTTATGAACCTTGAGTTCATTTATTCAGTTAAAAAATATGCATAGATCTTTCTAAAAGATACATTAGCACCCTTGAAAAACAAGTTATTTTAGTACATGATAACAGTAGAATGACATTCTGCCCAAAGACTTGAAACTTTATCTTCCCAGTTCACTGTACATTAAAAATATGTTTCTGCTTTTGCACATGCAGGTGTCAGTAAGTGAAACTGTTTGAAAACTTTGCATGAATGAAGCGAAACTGCTGGTGAGCTTAGTGTTTTTGTCTCTGTGTGCAGCTGTGTTTGTGTTGTACCTGGTTTTGTATGTTGTTTTTGTCTCTAGTGCCCTGCTGTTGTCTCAGATGGGTCCAAGTTAAAGGACTGGTCTTTGGATTTGCTCATGGTACAGCCTGAATCAGAGTTTTGCAGCATTTACCTTGATTCTTTTTGTGGTTTTGTGTGGTTTCTGATTGGTAAGTATATTCTTCTGATACACTTGTCAAAGACTCAAAAGGAAAGCTTGGCCTAGCAATATGAAAACTTGGGAAGACTAAAGTCTCAGATATGGACTTCTTGCATAGCTTTTATCAAGTGAGGGCATTTTCCAGAAAGATGAGCAGGATCAATAAGCTCAGAAATGCCTGCCTTACTATAAACCTCTTATTCCATGTTAAAGCACTGCTTTTTTCAAGATGAGAAGAGCTGTCGTGTCATTATCAAATTGCCAAGTTGACCTACATCAGCCTTGATAATAAGGACCAATAAATTTTATTAAAAGCTTTTGCCTTTATTTTATTTATTTATTTAATATGTAAATGTTGAAGAACAAAACAGACTGGGCACAGCTAGTCCTCTTTCTTTTCCCGATCCTTGTTCCATGTAGGTAAGCCTCTGTGCCTAGTTTTATAAATCCAAGCAGTCTTGAAATCTTGGAGTGACTGCTACTGAAAGTTGCCCTGCTTCTTCCTACAGCCACCTTCAGATACCACATAGGTATCTTTGTTGTCAAAAAATAGCTATAACCTTTAGTATCTACAGGCTGAATGTTCTTAGGGTGTTTGTGTGGACTACAGCAGGGGCTGATAAGGGCCTCACTACCTGTGGTCTTGCAAGATTCCAAATGTGAAGAAATTATTGTTAAAATGTTGCTCAGTATTTTTGAAGGAGAGTTGCTCTACATGAGGTCATTCACCAGCAAGGCAATGGAAATGAGGGATCATTCACAGCAGAGTTAATCTCACCCTCATTCCAGGTTGTTTTGACGGCAGCTTCTCAGTAGAATCAAAGCCAGTGGAGCAGACACGAGGCTCAACAGGTACGAGGGCCTGAGTGTTGAAGTTTATTAGGCAGGTACCTTGGTGTCTGAGGGGCTGGGAGGCAGTGTCATTTTTGTACCTTTTGTGGTGCTTGTACCTCTGTGCTGAAATGCACGACCATATTCAATGACTATTCTAGATTAACTTTCCTCAGCACACAGCTCTAAAGGTAAGGCCTTGCATATTGGTTATAAACAGGATCATTTTATCAACTGTTGGAGATACCTCCTTATCAAATAGCTGGCTGCTGATTAGGCAGTGCAATGTAGGCTAGTTGTGGTTTACTCTTATTAAAGCATAATTATAGCTCAGACAAATTATAATTTAAATGCTACGAGCACATTGCTGGCTCTACTATATAGTAAAAAGAAAAAAAATTTTGTCACCAAACTCTACATACACAAAGTGTGCAAACTTACATTAGGAAAACTCATGTGATCTGTATTGTTCTACTTTTGCTCTGTAATTTACATTGGATCCAGATCTGTTTGGACAATAAAGCATTAGTTCACTAAAATACTCAAGAGGCATTGACTCCAGGGGGAGATTTTCTATTGACTTGAGTGAATTATGAACAGGAGATAAATCCAGCTCTTTCTGAAGCCAGTAAGAATTAGTGTGATACTGGGATATGATGTGAGGTCATTTTCAGGTCTTCAGTAGAAATTAGGTGAGTGGGCTTTGTGAAACTCCCCAGGCACAGAAAAGCCACAGAATCTGCTTTCAGGGAAAGTCGAAAGGATGTATGAGTCACTCCTGAAGTATCAGGAAACGATGCAAGGTGGGGCTGTGACATGCACTCTGGTCAGCAGATCAGAGAGATGAGTGGAGAGAGCGTGATCAATGCCACTGGGGTATTTGGCAACCTCGATCTAACTGAGATTCTTCAGAGGCTGCAAACCTGATTGGTTTTGGGTGTACCCTCCTAGAGATAACCAGTCTCATCCCTAGAAAATAGGTCATGTATGACACCAAATTGTGAAACTTAGTCTTATTAGTCTTTTTCTAACAAAATTAATGGCTTTTGAAAATTCATGACTGGTTAAGGCTGACAAAGATAGAAACAACCAGAAACTCTGGTGCTCAAAAGTGCCAACAGGTAGTTTAGACAGCAGGCATTGTTACATATATCATTATATTATAGACTTCCTCAGGAACTTTTTATTAGGACAGCTTAGAATGTTTGCATTCAACCTTTTTTTTTTGTCAGACTTCCTCATTGTCATAGAATGAAACCTTGAAAGAACTGTAGGAAGAAGACAATATTGAGAAATTATGCATAGTACCTTGTCCATTAGGTGTTTCTGAAGATTCCATGTTGTCACAAATCAACACATGCTGCTGCTCAAAGGACTGTAACAAAACTGGTGCTTCTGTATATTTTATTTTTCCTGCCTGTTTGAAAACCACTAGTAAACAGGTAAATCTTGTTACACTGATTTGAATAATGAGAACATTTGGAGTCCTGGCAAACTTAAATGTCTTGTCCATATGGAGGTGGTCAAGTATAGAGCCAATAAGAAAATAAATGATCAGTCATGCCTTTCTGCTAGACTGTCTAACTACTTCCAAACACTGTAAAAAAAACCAACCAAACAAACAAAAAAAACCCAAACAGAATAAAAGTTATTTTACACGTTTAGGTCTTTTTGTTTTGTTTCTAGATCATGACTTATCTTTTTCATAGTAACACAGTGTTTGTGCATTTTGACAAAACTGTTGTGAACACTGAGGAAGGAAATTAGTTCAGAGGCAGTAGCAACCCTCACAAAGCTGTCCTTGGCTTCAGAAGCCCACAGTTTGGGTCTCTATCAGGTTGGAGACCTTCGAAAGTAAGAGTAGCTACTAAAAGGTACAGGGCTGTTGGTTCAGAGGTTTGTAAAACTAGACAGGGTGTAGCCACAGGAAAGAAATGCTCATGCAATTAATGTATGTTCTATTTGTGTCTTTGAGGATTGTAGAAACCAAGCTGTTTGATATGTTGTGGCATCCTCGCCTCTCTGCCAGGGCTGTCTTAACTCCAGAGGGTGGGGCCAGTAACAG
The DNA here is from genome assembly GCA_013396995.1 of Dicaeum eximium. NCBI lineage: Eukaryota > Metazoa > Chordata > Aves > Passeriformes > Dicaeidae > Dicaeum > Dicaeum eximium. The sequence goes on along the minus strand of VWZP01010888.1, from coordinate 110,518 downwards.
GTTTGTCACCCTCATCTTTATGGTACCTGAAAATGCATCTCCGTGGCTCTAATACTGACAGCATTTTTAGAACACCTATTTTCAGCATTCAAAGCTGCTTAAAATAAACAGTGTTAGATGTGAAAACTGTAATAGCTCCTCATCCAGACTACTGCACAGCAGCGAGGCAAGCCTTCTAATTTCACACTATGCTCAATCCCTCAAGTTTGTAGCATTTGGAAAGGGCTCAGAGGAAAACATGAGATCACAAATCATAGTAAAAGAAGCTCTGTTTACATTGAATTTGTTTCACTTTTGGCATCTAAGATACTTCATTCCCCATTCCACCCCCTGCTCATTTTAGCCTTTCTCTGTGAAAGAATATACAGACAAAACTTTACCAAACCACTTGTTGAAAACTGTTTGAGAGAGTCCTAAGTAGTTTTTAACATGCTTTGTTGTGTGACAACGTCTCTGGGCTGTAGGCAGAACTGAAGCAGATGGTTACAGACAGAGTTTACCTGTCCCTCGGTGTGGTGTCATCACAAGGCACACTGAGTACTTCTGTCATAAAACCTGCTGTTGAATTTGCTTGTGCTGGACTTGTGCAGGTTGCCATGGGGCTAGTGAGGGTGTGGATCTACAGTTTGACAGGTAACCCCCAGTAACAACCCACGGACATGGCTGTACCTGGCAGTGAGCAGAAGCCATGTATTCCTCAATGAAAACAGGGTCACAGCATGCAGTTTCCAGGGAGCAGTGAACATGCTGTAAATCCCCACCCACTCTTGCCTCACTTTAATTTGTGTGCATAGTCATACCCCAAGCAAAGGTGAATAAATACACCCATGAGCTGGGCAGAAAATCTCATCCCACAAACACCGACACAACGGACAGCAGAGAGTGGGGTTAAAAGAGCTGGGCATGTCATTAATGTTTTGGGCTTTTTGTCCCTTGCTTTTGTGTTGTGACTACTTTCACAGTTTGTGAGTTTACCTTATTTTTTCCAGTTAGCAATAGCTGTTACCAAAGTTCATCTGCTTCTCTGTGCACTTTAATTTATAGCCCTTGTACTAGTCATTTTATTGCTTTAAGCTCTGAGTGAGAGAACTTTTACAACCTATGATTATTGAACTTGGTGAAACAAAAAAGCTTTTTGACCTGTTGTGGAGTAATTATAGACCCCATTGCTTCTAGGGAGGGGCCTTCAATGTTTAACAAACTCTGGCAATTCTAATTTAACTGTGTGGAGCCTGGACCATGGGATGGGAGTTAAAAAAAGTAAATCCTGGCCTTTTTCCAGGTCACATTTTAACTTGCCTGGTTTTAGTCTCTAAAGGGCTGTCCTTGAAGTTCTGCCTTCCCACTACTGAACTTGATGCTGTTCCTTTCCTAGCAGTACAAGAGCATGTGAGCCAAATTATTTGCATATGAAAACAAATTCCTCTTGCTTCAAAAATTACAGCTACTCTGCTTTTGATTAATTCTTTCATGGGGTGAGTCTTTTGACTGCCATGCCATGCAAATATGGCTCTTGACAACAGAAAAATTGTCCTGTCTTAATTACCACTATTGTTTCACATTATAGGGGCAGTGGTCATGGACATAGATTCAATTGTGTTCAACAGTATAAAAACAGAGAATAAATAGATACTGTGTTTGAAAAAGTTTGTGACCTGAATTATGTGACCAGTAAAATTTGGAACTGGAAAACAAGATGTGAAAGATTTGGTGAAATTTACACATTTTGCCCAGTTATAGAATCATAAGCCAGCTAGCCAAAAGTTTGAAGGCTCCCACCTATTTGTTAGCCACTCAAACAGCTATTATTTAGGAAAGTTGCCTTCAGGGAAAGAATTAGGATGTTATTTTGAAAGCACCAATGTTTTTCTACTTTTGATGTCTGTAGATAACATAAGATATATTTCCTGGATAATAGGTTCCTTGGATGTTTTGTAGTTTAGTGTATGAATGTGTGTGTGAACATTACATCAGTGAGGCAGAGCATTTGTGTTATTTGCCAGATGGAACGAAACACTTTTCAGCTAACGCCATTTTATAAAAATTACTTCCTAAGCCAAATTCTTGAATCTTTCTCTGTTCAGCTACCTTTTCACCTGGGATGTTTTCGAAGTCTGGTTTCTGAGAGGAAGGAGGAGTCAAGGCAGAAGTGGGAAGTTCCCATTTTCCAGTGTGAACGCAGGCAATGCAGTCCCTGTGCGCATGCACGGCACATGGGCAGCGCCCTGGGCACAGTTGCACACACCTGCTCCTTGCTCCTGCACCTGTCTCTCCAGAGCCTGCTGCTCCTGGCACCTGGAACAAATGGCTCCAGGGCCACGGAGGTAGAGAGGAGTCCTGTTTATTAGGGCTCTTTGCACAATTCAGCATGAAGAAATGGCATGGGCACAACTGGGTAACAAATACAGCCATGGTTATTAAATACTTGCAAATCCAAAATGCAATCTTCAGTGGCTAAAAAAGAACATGGTGGATGGTGTCAGAAGGTTCAAAAAACACTTAAAGGAAAACTGCAGATCATCTCCTTTCACTTAAATGTAAAACATGCACGGCTAGTTTTGAATTACTGATGTTGAGAGACATCATTCATGTTTTGTGACATGATGGTGAAGACCTAATGTAGTCAATCTCATCTGTTTATTTTTACAGAGAAATTGGAACTCTTCAGATAAGACTACTTTGTTTCATTTACAACCAGCACACAGGTGCCAGTCCTTAAAAATAAATCTTAAAGGCTTCCCCTGTCTGCTTTGAATTAGTTAAGCTCATACAGGATGTATCAGTCTATTTACAGTAGGAATGAACAAGTTCAAACTTATGTCCCAGGCACTTTATGGAGATGTGTTGCTGCAGAGTGCTTGGCTGTTTTGAAGCATGCAGGAGCAGCATGTCTAAACATGCACCGTGTTTGCTGGCAACCTCCACTTTCATTTACCATTTTCTCTATTAGTCTAGTCACTACCCTTCTTGTTCACTGCATAATTTCCAAATCATTTTTTCCTTTTAGCTCCTGAATTTCTCAGTACCTGAGAATAACTACAGCTGTTTTGGGACTTAAATATTAGAAAACACTGCTGTATGCTCAGATGTTCTTTTCAAGTAAACAAAGCTGGAAACAATTTTACTGCCCATTCAACCATCAGTGACATCCACTTAAGTGGCACTGAACCATTTGTAATTTTATTCATACTGTAACATTTGTCAAAAACAAGGATTTAACTGCAAGGCACCTTTCCAGTATCCTTGCTTCCTACTCCAGTAGCAAACTGGTAAGCTGTGTTCAGTCTGTTATGCTTAGTCCTAGTCCAGGCACCATGATGCCCTAATAATTTGTTTCTCACAACTCATCTAAATCCTTACTCTCTCTTCCCACATATAAAACAGGTTTCTGGTGACAGGTGTGGGTTCAGGTGGTTCATCTGTTCCTCTTTAACTTTACTGTAATCCTGTGACTTGCTACACCCTTTACTATGAAAGAATTAACCTCACGTCCAAAGTTCGCTTTTTAGATGCGTGTTTCAGTTTCAGAATGGGTCTTTAGGAATGAAGCTCTCAATCCATGAGCATTTCCTTTAGAATGTATTTGACTGAGAGGCCAGGTTCCCCCAGCAGGATCAGCAGTCATCTCTACAGGGAAGAGAGTTTTTTTCCCTATTTCACACTCTGCAGGAAGTAGGAAAAGTCTCTAACTGAAAAATAGATATTTTACTGGGGATAATGATCTGTATTTACAAGGATCAATGGTGGTTCTTCATGACTTTGTTTGAAAAGAAATACCAGGTGTTTTAGCTGTGGTACTTTATCTTTCTTAGGCAAAAAAAAGTTCAATGGAAAGGATATCAGAGGCCAAAGGCACCTTGATAATATTGAAATCTAAAAAAAAAATGTATGTATATCCTAATTGTAATTTATAAAAATACTATCCCTGTGTTTTTCCTCAGTGATGCTCCCTTCTCTATCTGTAAGCAACTCATTCACTGAAAAACTTTTTCTCATTTAAAGGAATCAAACTACTCTGCAGCTGCCTTTTTGGACCAAATTCTGGACAGCTATCTCATATAATAGAGTTCCAGTGTGTCTATGGAATTGGGTTTTTTTTCCAGAAATAAGATTTTGTAAGAATCTCAGGTCTTTCAAGCCCAGGTCGTAATAATTTTCTTAATATAAACCTTATATAAAATTAATAAAATACATACACATATTTATATTTATATAAAATTATGTATAAATTTGTATATTAAAAATGTAATTTCAAACTGTGATTACATATAGAGATGAAGAGTGGCTAAACTGATTTAATGACCACCTACAGGAAGGGTTAGGAAAGAGGTTCAACATGAAACCCCGTGTGGACAAACGCTGCATTGTCTCGGTTCAAATCGCTGGTGGTGAAACAGCGCTCCCTGATGTCCAGCAAGAGACTTGGAAGTCCAAAAGCTCCATTCTTCCCGATGTTTTTGGATGAATTGTTCAACAACCTTCTGAAAATTGTAGTTAATAGTTATTCTTAACTAGAGTTATTCTTAACTAGAGTTATTAATAGTTATTAATAGCAATTATTAGTTATTAATAGTTATTAATCACTACTTTAATAATAGTTAATACCTGGGAACCAGTTAATTCCACTATATCATGCAGAGGACTTAGAGTTCTGTTTCCTTATTCTCACTGGGTTCAGGCATCAGCCTTTCCATGTTGATGTTTTTCCTTAATGCTTCCAAGTTGAATCCTTGAGTCATCCCCATCTCAGTCCTACCTTAGGCTGCAGAGTCTTGCAAAGAAAGAGAGGCAGAGTTTCAGACATCCTCACAGCTCTCACAAGTTCAGTTTCCCCAAGAGTCTGATCCAATGCTGTGCAATGGGTCTGAACCAGAGCCGAGACCTGAGTCCTGGCAGGCTGGGGACAATGCACTGCTGCAAGAGCCACAATACCTGTTCAATTACTTGGTTGTGACAGATTTTTAGTGAAAAAAGAAGTATTTTAATATTTTGTTGCAGAACCACCAGCCAAAAAATTATTTTAGAGGTGGGAGACCTATAGAAAGCTCTTTGTGGGTAAAGATTGACATTTTAAAGTCACTTTTTATTGATGTAAAGGTGTAAAGAATAAGGAAGTAGGCATGTCACAATTATCATTGCAGATTCGTGTTTTGCAATAGAGAATAAAAAAGAGGAATTCTTTCCTGGTCTTAAAGATTAAGATGGCTATGTGGAAGTTTCTGTAACCTGCCCTTCCTCTGTTTTTCACAGTTATTAAATGAACAGTTGTTAATTGATGAGTACTTTGAATTCCTTAGATGAAAAGTAATATGCAAAACAAAGAGAACAATAAATGCAGGGTAACTCACTGTGAATATGTGCCCAAGAAGAGAGAACCTCAAAGAAACAGATTTTGCCCTACTGATGTATTTGTATTACCTCCACCGTGCTGCCAAATTTCCTGATTTCAGCCCGTTCCATCCAGAGATGTTGTTAGTTGCTACATTTACTTCTTGGTATGCTTTCTATCTCTCTCCCTGATCAGAAACATGGCATGATCTTTCCCTGAATACGCTCGCTAACTCAGAGCACGTAAATAATTTAGCAAATTATTAACAGAGGATGAGGAAGGTGTGAAGAGGCCTCTCTTCTCATTACAGTAACAAATGAGGCCAGTTACACTTTAATTGGCCTGCACAGGGGGAACAATGAAAATACACACATGTCTTGCCATCTCCCTAGGATAAATCTTTAGCTCTTCTAAGACAAGGCAACAGTAAGATTTCACACTGAATCTTATTAGCAAAGGGATTTTTTCATTCTTGCTACATTTCAATAGACTGCCTTAGATTAATTGCATACTACTACCTGCATTAATTGCCTCTGTAGAAAGGTTACAGCAGGGTATCCTGCAGCTCTATGTTTAATGATCTTTAGAGTCAGGTATCCCTTCTTCTTCGTGTCCTACATCTCCTGGGGAGACGTTTATCACCCGGGGAGATGTTTTAATCATAGAATCATAGAATTATTTGGGTTTGAAGGGACCTTAAAGGTATCTCGTTCCAACCCCCGGCCATGGGCAGGGTGGGACACCTCCCACTAGACCAGGTTGCTGAAAGCCCCATCCAACCTGGCCTTGAACACTTCCAGGGATGGAGCATCCACAGCTTCTCTGGGCCCGTTATGCCTTGTCACCACTCGCACAGTAAACAATTTCTGCCTAACACCCAATGTCAGCCTACTCTCAGATTGGATCCATTGCCCCTTATCCTGTCACTACACCCCTAATAAAAAGCCAAGGAAGGAAGGAGGGTTGGTTGGTTGGTTGGTTTCGCAGCGCTGTTGGCTGGCTCTCAGACCCAAGCCGGGCTGGGCCCCGGGCCCTGCGGCGAGGCGAGCGAGAGGCGGCCCCGCCCTGCCCAGCGCCCGCCGTGCCCCGCTCCCATTGGCTGCCGCGCCCCGGGCGCCAACGGGAGGGGCGGGAGGAAAGAGCGCCCCGCCGCCCGATTGGCTGGGGCGGGCGCCGCGCACGCTGATTGGCTGCGAGAGGCGGCAGCCGGGGAGCGGAGGCGTGAGGGGGAGGCCGCTGAGGGAGGCGGGGAGGGGCGGGGCGGGCGCGGGCGGCTTTGGGCTGTGGCGCGGCGAGCGGGACCGCGGCCTCGCCTCAGGGACCTTTCGCGTCCGTGCGCAGCCACCCGAGGGCTGGGGAGCCAGGTAGGCTGCCGTGAGCCAGCCTCCAACAGCCCCCTGCCGAGAGACCTCCTGAATGCGTAAATACATTTATTCCCGCCAAAAAATACCCTTCCTCACGCTCCGCTTGGTAACCCCTAAATTTTGCGGTTACAAACACCACAGGTATGTTTCCTTGGTTGTGCATTCAGGGTATCTCCAGCTTGAGGGCTAAGATTAATTCCCAAAGGCAATTAGGAGCTCAAAACTTGATCTTAATGTTACATGGCTCAATCGCAGTTCTGCTGTGTTAATTCCATTAATACTACTTTTAAAAAAAGACACAATGACAAACTGGAGGGGAAGAACACAGGTGTTTTGGTAGAGCTAACTCAGTGTGTGGAGCTGCAAGGACCTGACAACAGCAACTTTTCCTGGAAAGGCTCTTTTCCCATTTTCCAAAGTTGACTGGAAAAAGCAAAATTGAAGGCTCGTTCTACTGGAGAAAAAGAAAGCTTTATAAAATTAGAACTAAAAAAGAACTCAACGTGGCTGTCTTAGGGAACAAGACTTAGATAATCAGTACTGATAAAATGAATTTTCCATCATCTGACATGCAAGCTCTACTGAAACATTTCATGTGAACAAAAAAATGTACTAGTGCTGAAAATGACTATTTTTGTAGTTAATTTCTTCTTATTTTTTTAACAGGAACCTTTGCTTAACGAAATGAAACACAATTTGGTGTGTCAGACACCTCCCACTGTCACTGTTTATGTAAAATCGAGTGCATCCAGATCACATCAGCAAAAAAAACTTACTAGACTAAAGAGGCCTGCTTTTAAAGACCATCAAGAAAATTGTGAAAAAGGGGTTCCTAGTCAGAAATATAAATGTCCAAAGGGACCATGTCTAGTTATTCAGCGTCAGGAAATGACAGCTTTCTTTAAATTATTTGGTAGGTTAATAATGTGAGATATGAATGAATTGATTGAACAGAATGTTTTCTAAGCTCAGTAATTTTGGGAGTGCTTTTTATATTGAAACTAATGGCAATTATTTATTAAAATGTTTTATTGTTATATTTTGGTATACAAATAGTTAATGCTTAAGTTAAAAATACAAGGGCTAACAAACTGATGAAAAGTATCTTTTTAAAATTACAAATTAAATCTAGGTGGTTTGCTACTTTTTATTTTATGATAATCTTCCCTCCTATTTTCTCTTATATTTCAACAAATACCTGTAAAACAATGTGCATCTTGTTTTACACAAGGCTGAATGGACTCCTTGTCTCTTAAATGCATTCTTTACTGTGGGAATAAACTTATGGGGGGAGAAGTGGAATGGGAGGTTGATCTAATGAGTTGGAACAACTCTTCTTTATTTGTGTCTCTTTCATATAAAATGTTGTATTGATTTAATTTAGTGAAGACATTAAGTACTAGTGAAAGATTACAGCTGGTTTTTATTTGACCCTTAAATACAGAAGTGAATGAGAGAGAGTTCGTGGTAATTATGGTACATGGTCATGGACAATGAAGCACTGACCAAAAATAAGCAAGTATTGCCCTATAAAGGCTGCCAGGTAATCAAGGTGCAGGATCTCAGCAGTCTGTAGTTCCTCTGAAATAACAGTGTGCTATCACGTGGAAGCATGTAATGCAGGAAGAAGTTATGCAAATAGAAAAAAATACTGGTTATTTTTCACTTTCACCTGCTGTTACTGTTTATACCTGTGAGAATGGATGAAACACAGTCACCAGATTTTCCGCCTTACCTTTCTGGTAGTTTGTTTTCTTTTGTCATGTAAGCTTTTTTCACACCTGAACCTCTCCTACTGCCCTCAGTTTCTCTGTTCCCTACTGGTGGGTCTAGCTTCTTTTTTTTAAAATTTGGTTTAATGAAAGACCATCTGTTATTTATTTATAAATACCTTCTAACATAAACAGTTTTGGTGTTTGAAATGCTACAGCTTTCTCTTGTTACAGATGATGATCTAATCCAAGACTTCCTTTGGATGGACTGTTGCTGTGAAATTGCAGACAAGGTAAGTGTATTTCCTTCTTAGTTAACAGAACATACATACACTGAGTGAGAAATCTGCCCTTAATTACTTGATACTTTAATGCAAATACAGAACATACTCTTTTTCTTTCTTCATACTCTTTAATGGTTTCACGTGGAAGTTTCAAGAAACTTAATTCATGCTTTCCTCATTGTTAAAAATGATGAAAATATCTTGGTGCAAGATGTGTGAATCAATTTAGGAAATACTGTATCTAAGTAACACATTGATACTTCATTTTACATTTTAACACAGTATCTCTTGGCAATGACTTTCGTTTATTTCAAGAGAGCTAACTTCACACCAAGTGAGCATACCAGAATCAATTTCTTTGTGGCTCTGTAAGTACTTTAAAATTATCTGGTTTTATTAGGATAAACTTTGCATTATTTCTTTATGACACTAATAATTATAATATGTGATGAGACTTCCTTGAGGCAGTATATAAACAACCTGACCTAGGGCTTGGCAGGGGGGCTGGAACTAGGTGGTCTTTGAAATCCCTCCCAACCCAAACCATTCTGTGGTTTTATGATAATCTACATACTGTACACAAATAGTGCAAATTCACCATTCTTCCTGTGATGGAACGAGCTTGAGCAGCAGACGGGGTTGCTTGCATTGGTGTAGGGATACACACGGTGGCATTCTGCCTACCAAACTGAATCTGGGAGCTTTTTAAAGGATTACAAGAAATACATGCAGGACAATACACAGCAACATGTATGTGGCTCACAGGTGCTCGTATAAAACCCTATTTCATATCTTTGCCAGCCTTTAAGACATTTGTATCAAAACATTTCACCATGACAGGCATCTCAGGAGTAACTTGTTATTAAAGTTTCTGTCAACATGATTTAAATCAACTGTAAAGACTTTGCTAGAGAATTTCTGAGAACTTTTTTGAACAGTTGTAAAATGCCTATACTTTGAAACAGTGGTGGAATCAGTAATCCACCTTTACCGGGCCTACATAACCCTCTGTATTTGGCTATACCTGCAAAGGGTTCTGCTTTTTTTTT
>VWZP01010888.1:30461-90481 GCA_013396995.1 Dicaeum eximium | reverse complement strand
CACGAGTACGTGCCCTCCGCACACCTCAGCGCCGCCTGTACGTGCGTGGCCTGGGCCCCGGCGGGGGCGCGGCAGCCCCCCGGCAAGGTGCGTGAGGGGAGCGAGCGGGGAGGCGCGGGGGACACGCGTGAGGGGCGGGATGGGGATGGGGATGGCGGCGACCCGAGCAGCCCTGACGCGTGGCCGCGGCCCGCTTGGCTTCACCCCGCCCTCCCGGCGCCATGTGGCCGGGCGGGCCGGAGAGCGGGGCCGCGGCGAGTGGGGTTCGGGTCCCGGGGGCTCCGCGGGGTTCGGGCTCCGTCCCGTCCCGTCTCGCTGTGGCCCCGGGGTGTGGGGGATGCCCACGTGTGTCGCGCCCCGGGGTGGGGGGGCGCGGGGGGAGCCGCTCCCCTTCCCGCGACTGTGCTGCTTAAGGTAAATTCCACGTGTCGGTGGGGGAATCGGCGCTGAAGGCTTTGTTTTGCGGTTTTTTTAAAACAAAAATTCTGCAAAAGCACTGATTGTTGAGAACCATTTGTCTCTCATGTTATCTGCGTGGAAGAAGCCTTCGTTGAAGGAGCGAGGTATGTTAATTGATGGCACGTCTTGCCGTAATTGAAAAGGTGATGCTGCAGAGCAGGTCAGCTGCTGTGCACCCACTCAGTTCACGTTCTGGGAAAGGCAGGATCGCTCCACGCTTCCTTACGCTTGGAAGTACTCCCGTGCAAGCTGCTACCCTGTCTGTGATTCATCTTCCTGAGTCCAGGAATCCTGCAAGAAGGTGTTCAGTAGTTTTATTCACAGCATGCATCAGGAGCGCTTGGATGTTCTCCACCTTGGATCAAGTTTTAGTCAACGTCACCTCAGGTGAACACTGAACCTGAAAATCTCTGGAGTATATACTGGGGTAGATTTTTGTCCTCTTTATGTTGAAGTAATTCTTTAGCTGGAACTTACCATTTCTTGAGGAAAAAAGAATGCAAAACCTGGATAAAGTGCATTAAATCCTCCCCCTTTATCATAATAAGTAAGGGGTGCTTTTTAAAGTGTGTTTCGATATATCAGCAATTCAATGTATTTGAAATGCTGTTAAGTCTGTTTCAAAATGCTTAAAACACAGATTATCAACCCAGAGGAGGACAATGTTGTTTTGCTCAGTTGAGCAGCTTAGTCCCTGAACTTTGAAAACTCCCAGGACATGCGAAGAATGAAGTAGAAAGAGTCAGTTTTAGATGGCCTGAACCTGTTCCTTTGTCATGTAACTCTGAAGTAAAAAGGATCCGTTCATTAGTTGCAAAGCTGTATAGGTTCTGTGCTGTTAAATTCACTGAAACTGGCATGTGAAAATGGGGTTAATCTGTCCTGTATGAAATAAAGCTAAAGTAGACACACTGCTGCTCTGGTGCCATAAGTCAAGCACAGGAAGTTTCTGAGGGGCTTTTAAAACTTTTTATAAAATAACCGTTTCTAGAGACACACTCCTAAGCCCCACATGTCTTTGAATTTAACCTGGTTTAAGATTACATGAAAATAATCTTAGGTACCTCTCAGTACTTTCTGGTTATCCCACTAGTTTGAATCCTGTGCCCTGCTTGAAAGCTAGTCCATTTTAAAGTGGAGCTGGGAAGCATACTGTTTCTTGCAGTAATTGTACCATAAAACCTTTAAAAGTAATTTTTTCCTTAGACTGAGTTGTAGATCTAAAACTGGGATAGTTATGCCAAAAACTTTTTTTTTTTTGTTCCTGGAGCGTTGACATCTGTCTAGGCAGTTGTATTATCAGGTGTTTAGGGGTAGAGCTCTGCCACTAGGTAGCTATAAATGGTGTTTGGCCAAATTACACTTAAGCTCAGTATGTTTTGGACTGCTGCCATGTTAATGGAGGCCGTGTATTACAGGGGAATATTAGAAATCACGTTTTGAACTGCAGGCTCTGGAATTGCTGATGCAGGGGTGGCTTTACTGGGATGCTTCCTGCCCACGTGCTTCCAGTGCCAGTGCTTCCTGTGTGCAGTGTTCATCACCTCTTGCTCCATGGGGTGTCTTGTGCAAGAGTGGACTCCAACACTCAGAACACCTTCTTCCACTTCTCCCCATTTCAGTGTTCTAAGTGCTTTATTTCACCTGTAAGCACCAGATTTCTGTTTAGAAAGTCTCAGTGGCTTATCAAGTCAAGGAAGAACATTACGGAAAAATGTGTGCACAGTTCCATTTCAAATAACTTATTTTAACCATCTCTACTAATTAAAACATTGTGCTTTTTCAGGCCAAGTTGAAGGCTTTCTAAATAAGCTTGAGTTTCCATAAATCTGCAAAAGAAATCAAATTACAAGGAAGCTGATACTTATCCTGTCCTGTCTGTGACAACTGAGTGCTCTTCAATTTAAGACCCTGATCCACAAATGAATCCCACATGGATGTTAAGTGCAGTTGTCATTTGCTCTGTGTACTAATTTAATGTAGGGTAGGGAAGTTTGATTTTTTTAAAGTTCTTAAAGTGTTTTTTTCAAATAATCTCAAACATTAACAGGTGTCTGAATTTTCCACTGCCATTTCTTCATGCAGAACTTTCTGGCAAAGTGCTCCCCTCATATTGCTGATAAGGGGTGGTCAGTAAAGAAAAGCATGTGGAAAAAAAAACTGGAGAAACTGTCACTGCCCCTTGCTTTCTCTAGGCCCTGGAAATAACTGTACTTGTGGGAATTCTGTTGTTCCTTTGAGTTGTTCCAAGGAAATTTGCCATAGCAAACTGAAATGGAGGTTAAAAAAATCAGTTGAAAAATTTATTCAGGGGAAGAAAATAAAGTCTGTTATTCAGTTTGGTTTTGCTTTGCAACAGGGGTGTGTGGTGTAATTGGTAAAACTAAATAAAGAGATCAAAAAGTACCAGAAAACAAAGGAGTTGTACTTAGATCTTGCAAAAAACCCTTATTATAATTATTTTTCTCAAGAGTCTGCTTTTGATGTAAAGTTATCTTTATGGCAATTTTGTATTTCTTGGCCTAAACCAAAACACTTTTCTTTGCAGAACGTGTTAGTTGTGCTAAATACAGAAGGAATAGAAAATCCTGCTTCAAAGAACCAAAGTATTTATCCTTCACTATCAAACTTTTATATCTTAGTTGTGGTGAAAACTACTACATCCTGATTGCCATATTTCTGGACCTGAGTAGAAATTATTTGTGTTCACTGTGTCTTGTCTGTTGTAAAACAGATTAGCTGCAGCACATGGAACTTGAACAGAGCTGGTTGCTCACATTTTATTGGTCTCCTCGGGCTTCTTCAGGCTGTTTGTCAGTGAAAATAGATCTCTTGTGTAGAGGAAGCAGTAGCATGTGTGTAATTTTTAAATTGGAGAGAATGCTTTGCTGTGATGTTACAAATGTAAGGAGACTTACCAAGGTCCAATTTAAAAACTTATCAGCGGCGTTAGTGATTTTTTTTCTTTTTGTGTCCTTGAACAGTTTTTTTTCTTTTTTTATTTGTGTGAGTGCAATTAGTGATTAACCCAGTGAAAATGAACAGGATGATCTCTTCTGCCCTCTTTATTTTAGTTTCACATGTTTAAGAACCAGTTTTATTCCTTCTCCTTTTCCCAGTGATCTGCATTCCCAAGTTTTTGGTTAAGGGAGGGAGACAGTGAAATCCCTCCTTGAGGTGGCTGATAGCACTTGCAGAGCAAGAGAGTGAAGATTTATGAATTGCCTGATCATATGAGGACCTCTGGTGCTGACAGCAGGACTTGGACAGAGCAGTTTCCTTTGGATCCCAGTCACTTCCCTCTGTGGAATGGGGTAGCACTTTCTTTTTAGAAGCATTATGAATGCTTCAGTTTTGCAAGACTCTTTTGATTACCTTTTGAGAAAAAAATAAACTGATCGTGGTCATGCATTTCCATTTTCTGGATGAAGTATTCTGAATGTGTAAATCTTTCCTTCTGCCTCTGGGACAGGAGATTTGGGAAAAAACTTTTTTCCACATGCATATGATTGGGGTGGTAGCAAAATGGTCTACACCAGGTGTTTCCAAGTGAATCATAGCAAGTTTGTTACCCTGTACATGGAGGTACAAGATGAGTTTTTAGGACTGTGTGTACTTCAGTCATTTTGTGTCAAAGTGGTGTTTGTGCTGGCTGTCTGGGTCTCAAACTTCTCTTAAGGTTTTTCTTACCTCTGGTTTAATACTGAGATTAGCCAGTCAGACTGATTTATTACAGTTTCTCTCTTTTGGTTTTCCAGGATGGCCCCCAGAGGAAAAAACGGAAGTCTGAAGTTGGAGAAGTGGACAAGCAGTTAGATATCCTGGCTATTGGTACAGCAGTTGGTAGCATTTTGTTGTACAGCACAGTAAAAGGAGAATTACAGAGCAAGCTAGTAAGTAATGCACTCTTCATCACATACTACCATACACTGACTGTTTCAGTCAGTTTAGGCCAAAAAATATTGGTTTCTAAGTTAGTGCAATATCTTAATGCTGTCCATAGATTTGCTACTTTACATTAAAAGTAACGGTAACGATGAAATTCCTCACTGGAGAGTTAAGTCCTCCGTGGGACTGTCATACCCTCAGTTCCTGCATGGCATTGTGGGAGGGAAGGGCAGAGAACTCATCCATGCTTGGGAAGGTGTTGCAGTGATGGGCTCTTCTGTAAATTTACCTCCCTTATGGAAGCTCTTGAGCTCTCTCAGCACATGATCTTTTTTGAATGATACACAGTGACTTTAATTTTGCCTTTCTGAATACCCAAGCACCTCCATTTTAGTTGTGGGTTACATAACAAGCAAAATAAATCCTTATGAATGGCTGTGCAATACTTTTGAGATCCTTAGGTATACTTTTGCTTCTAAACTCAAAGTTGTAGGTACGGTGATAAACATACATGAATTTAAAGCAGTAATTTCTGAGAATTATGGTGCATGCAAGTGACAGTAACTAACGAATATCAACTCCATTATATGGAAAAACTATTTGAAAAGTGTAGTTGTAGTTTGTTTGAAAACACTTTTTTCATAGAAGACAGCAGGTTTTATGAGTACTTTGCTTTTTACATACAGGTAGAATTAAAAGATTATTCCTGTTAAAATAAGAGATACTACTTTTAACTATCTTCACTGAATGGAATATCTTGCTGCAATGTAGTTTATCTGGCTCAAAGCTTATTTGCATTAATACCTTTGGAAGTAATCTGAGCAGGCTGTTACAATCCAAATAGTGAAATAGACTCCATTAAATATTTGCATAAATAATTCAAGGTTATAGTTGGAGTTGCAGAGATGTTGGTTGTTAAGAGAAGTGATACTGCTTAAAGAGTCTTCTGGTCTGATGATAGTCTGCTCCTGAATGCTAATACAAAGGGAAGGCTACGCACCTCTGAGTGCCCTTAAGGAAGGAGGCACTTAGATGACTTCAGAAAGACACCTGTGGCTATTCTTTGCTTTGAGCAGATTTCATATGGTAAGCCTTGTTTGGCTGTGTGTATAAAAATAGCAGGCAAGACAATTTTTTTTTTTGGAAGGGATCAACAAAATCCCAAATGTCTCCTGTCTGGTGGCATCCCATCCTGAAACTGAAGGGAGCATCCAGGTGTGTAGATGCTTGTGGTCAAAAAGAAATGACAAAAGGCACAGGCTTCACAGAATCTACGAAGTTATATTGGGAAATTATACACTTTGCATGGAAAGTGGTGTCTTCTAATAAAAATGCACAGTAGTGGATTTCAAATAAGGGGTTAGGCCAAAAAAGAAGAGAGAGAGAAGGAAAGGAATGAAGAAAGAAAAGTCACCAGTCCTGGCTCCAGCATCAAACGAGTTGATGGGGTGTCCAGTGTCCTGGGGCATTCATTGCTCGAGCTTTATAGGAGCACCTTTTTATAGACAAGTTCTGCCCACCCTGGAGTAGTTTCTCACGTTCTATGCCAATTACTTACCATGCGCAGTTTGTTCTAGACCTTTCTGAAAATGGGCTGGAGGGCTCTAGAGGGTCTTTGGTGGTCTTGATTCCCCTACTGGGAGTGCCTTTTTTCAACAGTCCAGGCCCACTTCTTGAGTCTTTCCTGCACTTGTGCTGTGTTGTGCTGATCACCAGGAGCCAGAACAAGGATGGACCAGGAGAGTGCTGTCCTACCTTTGCATGGCCCCCTCCTGCAGCCACGTCCTGTTCTTTCTCACAGTGTGTTCTTTCCAGCAGTCCTTGGTTGGTTCCCTGGCTGTCCGTGTTTGAGACATACACATCAGACTGTCTTCTAGGCTTCTACATGGCCCTGCTCAGGACAGCCTGGAATCACACTGTGAGCCTGAGGGCATGGTCCAAATGCTTCTTGAACTCTGGCAGGCTTGGGGCTGTGACCACTCCCTTGGGGAGCCTGTGCCCTGTGGGAGAAGAACTTTTTCATAATATCCACCCTAACTCCCCCCTCCCAACACAGCTTCTTGCCATTCCCTTTGGTTCTGTCACTGTCCACCAGAGAAAAGAGATCAGTGCCTGCCCCTCTGCTTCCCTGTGTGAGGAAACTGTAGACAGCATCTCCTCTTCTCTAGGCTGTATAAGCCAAGCCAGAATACTTAGGTGTATGTACCAAAATGTGAAATATCTTTAATTTCTATAACTCTCATGTATGTTCTTCAAAACCACACACACTCTTCAAGATGCCAGTGATTGGAATTTAGTTCTCCAAAGAGCACCTTGTTCACATTGTTGGTGTGGGGAAGACTCAGTCGTCGTACTCCAGAGAGTTGACCCTCAGTTATCTTTTGTAGGATGGTGGTCACGACAGTCGAGTAAACTGTGTGAGATGGCATCAAGACAGCTGCTGCTTGTATAGCTGTTCAGATGACAAACACATTGTGGAATGGAACACACAGACCTGCAAAGTAAAGTGGTGAGTAGTGCTGCTTTTTGCTTGAATTTTTTTACACTTGCTTTTGTGTGTTTTCTCCCTTGCAGGTTTTGGAAATGCTGCACTCTGCTTTCCAGGCTTCATGTCCACAAAGTGGCTGTTATTTTTCTGATATCAGAAGTGGTTTTATTAAGGGATGAAAGCATAATTGTCGTAGTAGGGTATCTTCCTCTGTGTATTGGAAAGGCTAGATGAAACTGTTCTGAGAGGGGTTTCTATCCCTCCATGCTAACTTCTAGTGAGACTGAAAGAATAAAAGTCCCACTAAATGCTGAAAAATATAAATTGTAGGAAAAAAATCCTTGAGCAGATACTGGATGATCTCATTCCAGTAAAACCTGCTGCGTGAACCCAGCTTTGCTGAAAGGGCCTTGCTGTGATGATAACCCGCTTGGTTTCGCTTGCTGCTGATGTGCAGTGGGGACACTTCCACTTGGCTGTCTGAGCAGGCTGCTACTGTTAAAATACCCTAGAGCAAAGTTGAGCTTAGTGCAGAGCAACAAAATGTCTGGTGTAGGCATTTATTTTCTTCTTCAAGTCAAATTGTTTTTAAACTTTAAAGAAGAAACTAAGATTTCTATTAACAGTCCTAGTTACCCTTCTTCAATAAAAGCCTACTGTGTGATGGCCCATTGATCCATCTCTTGATGTTGTTTCTTTTTTTGTGACATTCCCACTGTTGGTTATTACTGCAGTGCTCTTGGTTTTATTAAGGTTGGCATGGGCACTGCAGGCAGCCCATCATCAGTAGCCTCTTTGGTATTCCTAGGAAAGAGATGCATCCTTAGGTTGTATTATGTTCAGACCCTGTGTAAAGTAGCAGAAGATGGCTGTAACATCTCCCTCTAGCCTTCTCTATTAAAATTGAACACACTCAGTTCCCTCGCCTTTCCCTCTTCCATTATGTGCTCTAGTCCCTGAGGTGCCTTCGTGGCCCTCTTCTGGATTTACTCCACCATGTCAGTGACTTTGTTGTCCTGTCCCACTGAATGCAGTGCTCAGGAGCAGTTTGGAGAGTTGCACAGAACAGAGGAGTCCCATTCCTTGACCTGCTGACAGCGCTCTGGCTACTGCAGCTCATACATAGCTGAGCTCATTGCTGCAAGGACTCTATGCTTGCTCGTGCTCAGCTTTACTGTGAGGACTGCAAGTCTCTTTTCTGCAAAGCTACTTTCTAGCTATTTGTCCCCAGTCTGCAGGACTTTACATTTTCCTCTTCAGCTTTGAAAGTCTGATAGCCTGTTTCTTCTCAGGCCTGCTTAGATGTCCCTCAGTAGCAGCCCTGTCCTCCAGGATATCAACTGCTCTCCCTAATTTGGGATTGAGTGTGAAGTTGTTACGTATGTGTTCTGTCCTGTTTTGAGATCATTAATGGAGATGGGGGCAGTTATGGAGGATATGAAGCACTATTGGGATGTCCTTAGAGGGAGAACGAGCAGTGACTGGCCACCAACTGGACTTCATACCAGTGGTCACAACTGTTTGAACTCAGTGATGCAGCCAGATCCTACTCTCCTTAGAGACCATCCATTCAGCCTGTATATCTCCAGGTTGGCTGCAAGGATACTATGCTTGACTTCAGCAATGCTTTTGACAACTTCGATGACACAATTTGCCATCTGTGGCAAATGTGCAATGCTGGATGTGCCCAGGAACCGTTTTTGACCTTTCGGTGCCTGGAAGTAGTTTCCAGGTGGATTTGTTGTATAACCTTCCGTCTTTGTTTTGTGGATAATTCTGTGCATTTATATTCTTTCCCTGTTTCAAAGGAATGGTCCATGCGTTTGTGCTGCACTTTTCTGTGGAGAAATCCCTCTTCTTTTTGCCCTCCTGGCATGTCTTCGCTGAAGTGCCTTCCTAGAAGTCCTTGTTTTGCAAGGCATCCCACTGTTGTTCTGTGAACCCAGTGAGATCAAAGCTCTGAAGCTGCCCACAGACATCTCATTCACCTTGTGTCCCAAAGTGTGTGTGTTCATGTACAAGTACTGGAGATGGGCCCCAATCATGCTGCTTTCTCAGGAAAAGTGACAGTTTTTGCTGTCATACCTCCTGGATGTTTCCCTCTGCCCCATCTCATACCAGGGACCATGGAGCTGGGGAGACTGTGGTTATGAATTGTAATTTGAAGCATTGTGTTCTTTCATTTTAAAGATGGCAACAGAAAATAATTCCCAGAAAGAAAGTACATGAGCAATGTAACATCATGCTTTTTACCTGAAAATTTTCTGTGTTAATGTTACGAGTCATTCCTAAGGTAACTCAATTTGGAAAGAGTAGAAGAAATCAGTTCTCCTAAAGTTTTACCTGCAAATTATCCACATAAATTGCTCACACCCAGTGTACTCATAAGAGTGCCTGCATTCTTTAACCCTTGTCAGGACCTGGAAATCAATGTTTGTGTAACCCACAGAGAAATCAGGATGGTTGCTTCTGGGGTAGAGGGGTGGTATTAAATTTTTAAAATTTGATTTGCAGGCTTCTAGACATGTTCCTGTAGAGGTATGGACTGCTAGAAAGGGAATTGAAACCATGTGGCTTTAGGTTTGACTTTCTTAACTACTGTAGGAATACTCTACAGGGCCACTTCAGGAGGTGTGTGCAGCACACTTGAAACCTCTGGCAGAGGGACAAGCTGTTGGGGAAGAGAGAATCTCTGAAGAGGCAAGACAAAGTGTTGTAGAGAGGTAGACTGAAACATTCTGGATGACTTCTTGTCACTCTGTAGCTTTTTCGTGTCTTAAATACTCTTGACTACTTAGAAGCATTCTGGACATATCCTTTATGAGATCCTGTTTAGAATTCTTTCATATAAAAATTACATAAAGAGTATGCAAAGTGAAAACCAGGATATTTTTGCTGTACTTTATATTCTGCAGTCTAGTTTAGACTCATCTTTTTAGTACATTTAAAAATAGCTTCTTGGTTTACATTAATAAATGGTTTATATTCTTAGTCATGACCTTGTCTTCAGAAGAGGATACAAAATCTTGTCATACTCTCTGTAAGGTGCAATGTTGTTTTCCATGTTTGTGCGGTGTAAAATTTTCAGCTTCTATTCAAAGTGATTCATAAATGATCCCTGTTTTAGAAAACAGAAGAGGTATTGGTTGGGCATGTGAAAGTTATTTAGAAATATTTCCAGAAAGGCTGTTTACAATCAAAGTGTGGTGTGTTGCAGGCTACTTCTTATCTGTAAAGGATTTGTGTTAATGCTTTCCTTGCAGTTTTGTCCTGTGAGAAACACGTAGTACCAATATTTCTTTAAAGCACGTTCAGGCTTTTCAGGACAGCACCTTTTTTTTTTTTTCCTTTTTATTTTTAAGTAGTGCTTTGAACCATAGACCATTAAGGTGAAGTTTATTATTGTCAGTGACTTCAGGGACTTGGGAAGTGAGCCAGTAACTGAATAGGCTTTGAAACTCTGAATTTTAGTGTTGAGAAGCCTTTTTTGAAGAGGTTGGTGAATAGAGAAGTCTTGAAAATGGTATGGCTCTTCTTGCCCTAATTTCAGAAGTAAAAAAATGTAAAGAAAACTTTTGAGAGGAATTCATAGCAGAACAAGCAAGTATTAAGAAAGAACTCAACAGTTCAGGATTGAATAACTTGATATTTTTGAGTTGTGTTTTTTTTGTAAACTAATTTGAAGGCGAAGTACAGAAGCTGAATAGCTTTGACCTCTTCACTACTTAAATAACTGGTTTTTAAATTTTACCTTAAATTTCCATCATAGTGGTTTTGAGATTATCCTAATGAATACTGTTTTTTCTATTTCTCCATCTTTCTCCTTTTGTACAAAAACTCTCCATCCAAATTCTAGTAAGTGGAAAGGCGACAATAGCAGTGTCACGTGTCTATGCATCAGTCCAGATGGAAAAATGCTGCTGTCAGCTGGTAGAACTATAAAACTGTGGGACTTGGAGACCAAAGAAGTCTACAGAGTAAGTACTTCTGTACCTCTGTTAAACTAGATGCAAAAAAATGCCCCTCTTGATTGGTGACACTACCTATGTAGTGTTTCCTGATCAGACATCTAAAACATTTCACTGTGTGTGAGAGTACGATCAGCAGTTTTGGGATTGCTGGACGTTTTTGCTGTGATGGTACCCTAAACTGTGGTTTCCACTTGCTGAGAATTGAATGAGGACATTACATTTTTGTTTCTGAGCATGCTGCCTGCATCCTCTCTCAAGGCTGTAGGAGAAAGATGGATGCTCTTCTTTTAACGGGATCCCAGTCTGATACCCTTCTGTCAGGAGAGCTCAGTTCACCACCGTATCAGTTACTGCTGGCATGGGTTTTAACGTGAGTCCCTCCACAGAGCCTTCGAGTTTCCTTGCTAAACTTAATGTAACTGGTGGCATTATCAGTTTTGCTGTTGAAACAGTTGGAAGGCATAGGAGCAACTCCTTATTGTTCCCTGAGCAGGGCTCAGACATTGAGCAAATGGCCATGCTTTAGCTGATCCGTGAATGCTGCCGTGTTCTCTTGCCTGCTAGCAGACAGGACAGGGATAGTCTCTGAATCTCCTGTCAGGTGAGTGTGTACACATGTGCTGTTACTGTGGGCTTGCTGGCACATGGCAGCTACTATGTATGTCTGCATTCTGTAACAACCAAAACCACTATTTGCAACAGTAGATTGTAGAACCAGTTTTTGGGGGGCCCTTGGGGGTGGTGTGTTGCCCAAATTTAGTGTCAGCACACGTGTGTCCATTGTTAAAGTTGAGAATGCAATTGAATCTAGTTCCATTGGAATGGTTGAAGTGTAAAGTTGGGGGGCAGAGGGGAGTGCTTTGTGACAGTAACAGCAGTACAGGTGGATGTGATTTCTTTTGCATGGGTTTAGTCCCAGTGAATTTGCCTTTGATTCCCCATTTAAAATGTTGATAAATATCTGGCAGGTCAGAAAAAGCTTCCTTGACGTACAGAAATGCAAGGAAACTGATCACTAGTTAAAAACCGCTGAGCTGCCCTTGTTGACTTGGTAACGCTTGAATCTTTCCTAATGTTCTTTGTTAACTAATGTTTTGATTTTTGCCATATTACTGCTTACAACGATCATGGAAAGATCCTGTTTTTTCTTTTAGCATTTCACAGGCCATGCTACATCAGTGTCATCATTAATGTTTACCACAGTGAAACCTACAAATGAAAGTAAACCCTTTGATGGAATTACAGGACTTTATTTCTTGTCTGGAGCTATACACGACCGATTATTGAACGTGTGGTATGTAAGCTTTTCATAATTTGTGACTAATCAGTTTTGAGCATAGACTCATCAAGTGATTGTGATTAAACAAGGTAAAGCAGAAGGCACTCTGGAAAAATGCAGTGATGATCTCTTTATTGGTGGTTTCGACTCACTGATTGTTAAGTGAAGACGAAATTTTCCTTGGCTGTGTCTGAGCATGCTTCCAGTTGCCATTTGTACCACTAGTGTATGCCAACACATACTGTGTAATAAACTTCCTTGTTCTTTACACTTCTTGTAAGGTTTATGCAAAGTTTTCTTGCTCAGTTTCACTTGGGAGTTACTTTGCTCTTAGAAATTAGAACATT
Source organism: Dicaeum eximium (assembly GCA_013396995.1). Taxonomy (NCBI): domain Eukaryota; kingdom Metazoa; phylum Chordata; class Aves; order Passeriformes; family Dicaeidae; genus Dicaeum; species Dicaeum eximium. Next base: position 78,049 of record VWZP01010888.1, on the reverse strand, counting down.
TGTAAGCTGAACACCGAAATGTCAGCATGGTGCTTTTGGATATAGTAGGTACCACCACATTTACTAGGAATTTATGGGCTTTATAATGCTTGTCTGGTGCAGAGGATGCTGTCTGTGCTGTGGTAAATAATGCGTACCTTTTGTGTCTTCCAGGCAGATCAGATCAGATAGGAAAGAAAAGAATGCTGTGATGTCTTTCACAGTAACAGATGAACCAACTTTTGTGGACCTGACTGTATCAGAAGTCAAAGAAGAGGTAGGAGCAATAGTTTGTATACAAATATGTTCAACAGTTTTCACTTATCACATCAGTTTCCTTTTGAGAGTGTAAAGAAAGAGGCTTGGTTTGTATTTGGGTTCTGTTATGCAGAGATGAGATCCAAATGGCAATTCATGGGTGTAAAGATATCTATTTATTACAGGTGGATTTATAAAGCTGGTAGTTTGAAATGCTCCTTTTCAAAGCTACTAAGTGCAAAGTGGGTTTTTTAAGAAATTTTGTTCATGATGGCAAAAATATCAATTGTTTCCTATTTAGAACAAGTTAGTAATTAAAATGGTTGTTAGAACTTAGCAGCAAAGAAAAACACAAAACAAATGATTTCTAAAAATCTAGTTTGGGTATGGTCCTGGTTTTTTTTTTCGCGATTTCAAGTGGTTTTGGCAGTGTAACTGCATTTGGAATTAACTAGCCTTGAATGAGTTGAAGTAGCAGTATACATTTGCTAAGTCTTTCAGTTTTAACAAGCACAAGTCTTTTAAAGTGGTTGCCTTTTGAAAAATGTGTGAATGTGAAACATGTTCATAAACTGTTCCCATAATTGTTTAAAACATTTTTCTCCTGCTGTCTTTAAATTCTATTTCTCAGAGCAGTATTTCATGCTGTATTTTTCTAATATTTCCAGGTCCCTCTTCCTGCACGTATTGGAGAGTATTCTGTAATGTACCCCTGTAATTTAGTTTCTCCAAGGAGTCATCTCAGTTTCTTTCCTCTAAGCATATTCACAGTGTCAGTGCCTTTGCAGAGCTGTGCCTCTAGACATGTGTCTGCTACTCTGCAAACTGTTTAACTCAGGGTGTATTACTAGTGATAAAGTACAGTTGTGAGTTAGCTTATTAATCTTCTAACACTTCTACTGAATGTTCCTGAGTGATTACATCTTTGATCTTCCTTTCAGATTTAGTGTAATGTTCTTAAATACTGAAAAAAGTCAAATTGTAGCCATACAGCTGTCTCTTGATATCCTGAACTTCCAGGAGGGTCTTTGATCTAATGAAACTCTCTTACTGTGCTTTCTTTCAGCCTGTGAAGTTAGCAGTTGTATGCAGAGATGGGCAATTGCATTTATTTGAACATATCTTGAATGGGTGAGTTAGGATTCGTCTTGAGGGTGTCTTTGGGAAAGGTCTGGGGTTACTGCAAGGCAAAGCTCAGTTTTGTTATGCTGCTGCTTTAAGCTCTTGTATATGCTCATGAACTGGGTTCCAGCTGCTTCTTTGTCTTGGGTTATTGGACACATTCTTGAAGAACTCACTTGTTGGGGACTGTGTTGCACTTGGCTATTACATGTGGCTTTAACCCAGATTTTGTGTGTCTGTGCCTCATCTTAGCCATCTGTAAAAGGTGTAAAATGGCTGAGTTTACTGAGGACATGCTAATGAAAGATGCTTAGATGTGCAAAATATTTAGGTGTTCAAACTAAATATCTTGGAATTTTTTAATTTCTTTTTTTTTTCCCCAGTTATTGCAAAAAGCCCTTAACATCAAACTGTACTATTCAGATAGCAACACCTGGGAATGATGGGGACTCCACACCGAAACCAGTCCCTATTCTAGCAGCTGCATTTTGCACAGACAAACAGTCTCTGCTGCTGGTGTATGGAAACACCTTACAGCCTATCATAGAGAAAGTGGTATGTAAAACTTTACACACTGGGTTTGGATTCTGTTTGGATTGATTGATTCGGATTGCATGCTGCTTTCAGGTGGAGAAATTTTTGGGTTTATTATTTTTATTTTTACTGTTTTGAAATGATATAACAATACAAAACACATTCCTTGCCCTTGTTTTGGGAGCTGTGACTGTTGCCCCAGAGCTGTTTGGAAAGGCAATTTGTATTCCATTTTTTCAGTTGCAGTACAGGTTGACACCATTGCTGATTGTTTCTTGCCATTTCAGCTGTTGCTGAGTTAGGCCATTGAAACTGGTTTTAATATAGTTCCAGTTTAGCTATGTAAATGCCCATTATGAGTATAGAGGTCTGGTAACAAAAGGCAGATATGCAAAGGAGCTGCTATTCTGAAGTGAAAAAAAATGTTCATTCTAATTTATACCATTGGAATTTGTTCTCGTCTTTCAGTAGCTTAATGAATCACAGGTGTGAGTGTCAAATATATTAACTGGTTTTGTTCCTGTCATCCTAGTCTTTGAACACCAGTGAATCCCACATATGTTTGGTACGGGACATCCAGAAAGTGTTGTCACTTAAGACAGATGCTGCTGTAACAAAGGTAAGCTCTACATGAAATGTGGTTTTATTGCTTCTCTTGTTTTACTTCAGAAATGAAGCAGGTAGCATTCACTGCTCTCTTAAAATGAGATTGGACTTCTGGATGGGCCTGTTCAGAACTGCAGAGGTGGCTATAGATGTCCATAGCACTCAGGCAGGTGTGGGTCAAGAGGTGTTCATGGCTGCTCTGTGTCCTGGCATGTGTGAGAGCACAAAGTGGCCCTCTTGTAACTCAGCAGATCTGCTTGAGAGACAGGACTAATTGGTGGGGGTTTTTTCTGCCTAAGACTAGTCCTTCCCTTGGAGTCTGTTGGTTTGTACAACTTCTTTGACCCTGATGGTTTGGAGTGAAGGTGGGATGACTTTGTTTTAGAGTCTAAATAAAATGTAGTAGAACCTTAAGGGGCAAGTCTTTCTTGCTCTTTCTTGATGTGGCCTTCATGTGTTCCTGCTCACAGGGACCTGGAAATGTGAACTTGGCACTTGCATGACAGCAGTGTCCACTGAGGCCACATGGCACTGTGCTGGCTCATGCAGGATCCCCTGGGTGTTCAGAGACAGGCTGTGAAGTTCTTAATCGCTGCATATGCAAGGCCTTGAAGATTTGAAATGCTTGGAGTATCAGTGAAGTGAGCAGACAGCGCTGTTTTTCTGACCCTTCAGTTATCTACCAGATCTGGTGCTCCATCAGGCAGGCAGGGTTTTGTGCTGATTCCTCAGTCCTGGAGCTGGTGGGTAGCAGGGCTGAACTGCAGGGACAGGTGTAGGGCCTCTGTGGCATGCAATGATGATACCCATCTTGGTTTCGCTTTTTGCTGAATTCCAGTGAAGACACATTTCTCTTGGCTGTCTGAGCATGCCGTGTGGAGAGAAAGTCAGTGATGAGTGTGGTGGGCTAAGGGGATAGTATTTCATCACCACTGGTGTTCTGTGATAAAATTCTTGAGGCAGGAAATCAACTTTTTGGAAATTGGAAGTTGCTTTGCTCAGTGTAGTAGATTATACTTCTGTCACTTCAGAGGTACGTAAAAAAAAAAAAAAGGCCTGGATAGAAGTGCTATGGTTTAAAGAAGTGTTCTGGCAGTAGCAGAAAATGCAGTTTTGATATTCTGGAAGTGGCATACTGTCTTACATTCTGTGTGAGTGCGGGGACCATTTGGTTGTTAAATCAAAAATTCCATTTCCTTTGTGTTCATTGAAGATGATACTTCAGCTTGTTTGGTATAAACTGAGGTGTCTCTTTTTTGTCACCATGGTCATAGCCTAATTCAGACAACTGAGTTCTGTGTTTGAGCAATGCCTAGAAGAAGAGATTTAGGATTGAAGGAAATAGTGGCTACCTTTTTCTGTTATATTGCGCTGCCTTTCTCGGTCAGTTATTGACTTCCAATTGATACTGAATTAATCTGCATGTGGTTTATGGAGCTGACTGTTAGCACAAGTGGTATCTATTCCCAGCAAACATCCAAGTATTTGTTGCTGGATACAAACAGTTCTGTGAACATTATGGCAAAAGCTTGTAAGAAAAGTGGTTCACAGGTGATTCCAAAGAGACCATTGCTTTAGTTAATTATGCAAATTAGCTGTCTGTTTCTTGAGGTTATTAATTCTCTTAAATATGTCTAATATTTATGTCAAGAAAATGGGTTGTGCCAGGCTGGTTTTACCATATGTGTGTGAGTCTCAGAATAAAATCTGTATTTTAAATTGGAAGAAAGCTCAAGATACTAGCAATTCATGCAAATGTGGTTATCTCTGTGCACTAGGTAAAGACACCTGTTGTGAACTCGGACGCCAAAGTTCTAGTGCCTGGCATTCCAGGACATAGTACAGCTGTCAAAACTCCAGCCTTGGGAAAGGAGAAAAAGAAAAACAAGAGGAAACCAGGAGAGACAGAGGTAAAGGGCTTCTTCTTTCAAACTCAGAAAGAGTGGAGAAACTAGAATCAAAAATTATCGCCATACCTTTATTAGGTGAACTTGGATTTGCTTTGTTTGATGTGGAAGAAAGGTTAATGATATCATCTTTCTGTATGAAAGAGACTTCCTCCTCCTCAAAACATTTCCTTCATTCAAGCCCTCTGTGCCTTGCCTGTGGTTTTGCCAGGTTGTTGGAGAACTTTGTCACACGCTTGTTGCTGCCTATGCCAAGATAGATCAGTGCTTTTCAGGCAAAACTTCATCTGCTTTAGTTTTCTCATGCTATCTTCTGTCAGTGCATTTAGAAGAATACACAGAATTTGTGTTCTTTTCTAGCAGAATTAGCGGGAATGCTTTAAGTTAGGTACTTTGCTTTCAGCTGATATTTGTGAGAAACCACACTGACGTAGCACTGCCCTTATTTCCCCTCTGCAGGAGAGCATTGAGGAGCGCCTTGGGGCATTGGATATTGATGTGAGCAAAGTCAAAACTCCTGGTGGCCTTCCCCAAACAGACAGCTTTGCTGTGCTGCTGGTTCAGGGCTTGGAAAGCAACGATGCAGAAATCTTAAATGTAAGTCTTGTAGGCTCATCAGTGTGTGCTACTGAATCTGTTCACTGGGACTGGTGGGGAGCCTTCCTGAAAGCCGGGAAGGCTGAACCGTTCAGAACCTGTTGTTTGTCCCTGCTGCTTTTTGTTGATCTGCTGCTCAAGGCAGTGCTATTACGAATTATAGTAGTGGTGTTACTTTTCTGTTGTTACCTGCCTTGCTTTCTGAGTCAGTCCCTGAACTTCGAGGCACTTTGTTATGATTAATTTGTTATGTCACAGTTCAGATGTTTTACAAGTGATGCTACCAATGCAGCCGTGTTCCCTTTAGCTTGGACTGGAGCATAATCTATGCTTAGTCTCTTGAGGGTACATTTTTCAAGCAGGTACTGTTTGAAAAATGAATTGATGACAAGTTTCACCTGAAAAGCTTATCTTGGCGTTTAGACTAGGAGGACATAATAGTACTGGAGTGAGAAACTGTTAAGAACTTGATGCTGAATAGAAATCTCTTTTCACAGGAAGAAGGTGAAAGGCATTTTTTTATAGAAGCCAAACAGAAAATATCAAGGGAGATATCATGTGCCTGTAATGCATCATTTCTAACATGGGGCAGGTGGGCTAGAGGCAATACTAGATTGTTTTAGATGCGTTTATTGAGTGCCTTTACTTTGTTAATTGTACCTGACTTGGAAAATGAAACTCTTTTTCATAGCAAATCTTTTGCTCATTATTCTCAGCATACAAAAGCAATGGAGTAGGAAGAGATATACAGGCAGGAATTCTTGATTTTGCTCATTGCTCATACAAATGTTAAAGCTGAATTATTCTCTGATCATAATTTTTTCATCTTAACAGAAAGTGCTTAACACAAGAAAAGAAAATTTAGTAAAGAACACAGTAGCCAGAATGCCTATACATGCTGTCATTCCACTGCTGCATGAGGTAAGAGAGCCTGCACTTCTTGTACTGTAATACAAGCCAATGTGATTTGCCTTCTAGCTACTGAAATCCAGGATATGTCTCTTTATTTTTGAGATTGGTTTGGTGCCGTAAGAGGACTGAAATGTTTCTTAATTTATCCCTGGTACACTTTTTATCTTCTCCGGCTAAAGCTTAACCAAAGAACCAAGTGTCACTGTCAAAACTGGGAAGAGCATCAGATAATGTATTACTATCTTAAATGATTATGTGGGAAAAGAAAGGGAAATTATTAAGCAAAACCTTGTTTAGTCCATGGCAAACAATCACCATTACATCTTCTTTTCAACTACTAACATGGATGACAGTTTGAAGCATCAGAAAGTCCATTTACTGTACTTACACTTTGAACATCACTTAGTTGTAATTTTAAAAGGAGTTTGGCTTCTGAACTATTTATTCAGAGTGATATTAAATAAACTCCTTATTTGGACAGAAATACTTTTAATGATTAGCCTTGCCTGGGCATTACTTTCTGACCCAAACATTGGTTAGTAACTCTTTTGTTATGTGAATTATGTTCTATTACATAGGTTAATGGTTCAGTTTCTTTTGTATTTTAATGTGCTGACCACAAATAAGAGAAATTTTTTTAATGGTACTGATCTTAGCTGAATTATGCGGATGGCCTGGTGCTGAATGTTTGGTTTTACAGCACCTACTTAGGCTTCTGTTAATGAGATGCTGTGTTTCTTCCCTGGGACCTTTGTCAGGGAGTCTAAGTGCAAGTATTTAGCTCTATAATCTCAGTGGATGGTCAGACCTTTGTGTAAATGTCTTCTCCCAAGCTTGAGATTTGTTGTGTGAAATGGCCTTTACCTGATACTTCCTTCACTTGTTTCCCCAGCTTGTCCACCCTGTAACAACTGCTCTACTAAGCAGATAAACAGAGATGAAAAGTAAGAGGTTTCCTCCTACTTACTCCTGCCAGGTGTTAAGAGTTCTAGCTTTCTTGTAATACTGAAACCCAGCTTCTGCAAGTTACCAGCCTACATAGAGGGTGGTAGAGCCAGCAGTGTAATTTTCTGGAGCCTGGCAGTGGTTCATCCTAGCAAACCTCAAATGCCTAGAGAACTGTCTGCCCCAGTATTGGGGCTGTTAAATTATCTCATGTTGGGGTTTTAAACTCATTGTGTTTGTTACTTACTACTGACTGTTTTTTTTTTTGTCCTTTCAGCTTACAAAGAGATTGCAGGGCAACCCATACAGGTAAGAAACAACTCAGCTACAGTTCAGTTCACCTAAAACTTTGCACATGTGTGTGTTATGGTCCCTCCTACCATGTATGTGATAGATTTTCATAGTAACTGCAATTAAACTGCAGCATCTGGAGGTAAAAACTCACCTCATTGTGGGTGAAAAGAGGAACTTAAAATACTTTAAGCAGTGCTTTGTCAGGGTGGCTGAAGTGAAATTAAAAAGGGAAAAGGGTACCTGAAATGAGTGTGTAACCCTGAGAATGTAACTGAAGGCCCCAAATGTTTACATTATGGACCTGATCAATAAACAACTCTCAAATGTAGAGCTTGTTTAATAATCAAATGTATTTAGACATCTCTTAATGTAGTATTTAATAACAGAATCAGCTTCCCCCCTCTCTGTCTTGTTATGTTGCCATAAGGACAGCTTTGTCGAGATGGGCTGTGCTGAGTTGTGGGGGTTAGGTTGGTTTGGGTTTGAGTTTGTTTTTTCTAAATATAAGTTCCCTCATTGTAGGTGGAAAAGAAAGTAGCATGCTTTGATTTTTTATTCATTGAGACCATCCATAAAAGATTCAGAGGCACAGACCCCTGAGCTTCCCTAGTTTGGTCCCTCACTGAAATGTCTGTTCCTTTCCTAACAAATAAGTATACCTTGTATACCTCATGTGGATAGCCAAACTGTACATTTCCATCTGTAGAGAGCATTTATCTTGCTCTCTAATTAAAGAGGAACTTTATATAGAACTGTTCAGCATCTAGGATGTGAAATGGGGGTCTCTCAGGCAGTATCTCTTGGATATAATTGATTTCTCTTTTCCAGTGCCTCACTAATGGTTCGATGGCTGAAGTCTGTTTTTACCCTACATGCATCCTACCTTTCCACAGTAAGTATTCTTCATTCATGCCAATGTACTTAAGTAAAACTAAATTTAAATGCTTAAATAAACATATTTTCTTTCTTCAGGAATCTGTCTCCTGCTCTCTGCATATGGCAGTGCCCAAATCATTGTATAGAGAGCTATGCTTACACCAGTTTTGCTGAACCTACTGCACATTGCTGATAAATTGTTTGTCTCAGTCATTCATGACATAATTATAGCCATCCCAAAGTCAAGCCAAGATAAGTTATGTCACACCTGGGAGAGGGAACAAAATTACTGCCAAAGAGCAATCTAGCCTGTGTCACTAGATCTTACTGAACTAAGTTTTCTTTGTTCTTGTAATGCTTATATTGAGGCTCTCCTGGGCATGGCCAGATTTATAGGGTAAGGGTGTGCCAAAGTTGGCAGAGTAGGAAGTAATGCTGCATTGCTGGATTGAAGTCCAGCCTTGCCTTACAAGTGATGGATACAGCACTCTTGCTGGGTTAAGAAAAAGATGTTTGGGCAGTGTCAGTCCTTTCTGCCCTTTGTTACAGGATTGCTGAGCGGCAGAACTTGCATGCGTTTCTGAGGCTGCATTCAGACACCGGCGTATGTTCACTTACACAGCTTTCTGAACAGTGCTTCACCCCTGTGTGGGCAGACACTGGAAAGGAATAGGAGTCTAAGAACTGCCATGCTGTAAAAAGTAGATAGTTCTAAACATGGCTGTGTTAATTGACCAGGCTGCAGGTGTTTCCTGTGAACCCTCAGCTCTCCCTTCTGTCTAAGGAAGTGTTGCTTGCTCCAAACATACAGAAGTAGTTTAAAAAACAAAAACATTTGTGTTTGTTGTTTTGATGTGTTTGTTAACAGCTTCATTTTTTTATCTGTCTCTTCTCCCAAGTTGCCAGACCTTATTCCTCAGCTGGGAATGTTATACCAGTTGATGGAGAGCAGAGTAAAAACTTTGCAAAAGCTCTCCCGTTTGCATGGAAGACTCTTCATTCTTGTCACCCAGGTGAGGTTCAGCGCAGGGATGTTGTTTGACTTCCTGTTGGGATTGCATATGATGTGATCTGTCCTGGGCACTTGAAAGCAGCTGCTGTTCAGGGATGCTAGTAATTCTCAGAGAGCAGGCCATTAGTAGACTGTGCTGTCAGTCCCTGCTCACTGGGACTGTTTAGTCCTGCCAAATGTGTCTGCTCACCCCATAGAGTTTTAAGGAGGAATAAATAGGAGGCACTGGGCCTCTTTGGAGCAGATGCCTCTCTGATTTTACTTTGTCATTTGTACTTTTTTGGCTGTTAAACCAGCACTGTTAAGTGAATTATTGTGTGCTACTTTAATATAGATTTCATTTACATTGTTAGGAGTTCTGTTGTCTTTTAAGGTTGAAATATATTATTTAATCAAAGGCTAATCTGCAAATTCTATTCAGGTTGCAGCATCACAAACAGTTCAGAATGTACCCGAGGTTAATCAGACTGCAAAGCTGGTCTATGAGGATGGTAAGTGTTGTATGCTAAGTGTAGCTCAGCTCCTGAGTTCGTATGACAGCCTACACTTGATGGCTGTTCATCATGCTCCTGTGCTTATCCACCAGTGTACAGTCTGCAGATAGAGGGGTTTTGTGAGATATCCATGTCAGGAAAACCAGTGGCTAATGAGGCAGACATCTTGAGTTAGTTACTCCTTCCTTGCCTTCCTTTTACCTCCTTTAATTCCCTCCCAGCCTTGCTTCACAAATGAAGCAATCAGCGAATTGGAAGTTCAGTGTGCTGCTTTAACTTACCTGGCAACCTAAGATTTCTAGACTTAACTGCCCTTGTGCTAATGCAGATACAGCGAAGGCACTGGTGTGTTTGAGTCATCAGGATGTCAGTGTAGGGGATGTCCATGTGTGTGAGTGCATACTTCCAGTTTGGCTTTTTTACTACTGCATCTTCACCCTGTGTGCTGGTAATGGAAGTGACCCGGTCTTAACTGATGTTGGTTACCTCATCTCCATGTAGAATCAGTTTTGATGTGGAAATAGCACAGTTTGAAGACTTGGCAGCATGTGGGACTGGACTTTGTTTGCACAATGACATTTTAAAGCCTGTTCCCCAGACTGAGATGTTGTTTTCTCTTTGCAGACTCCTCGGAGGAGGAAGGCTCAGATGATGATATGATTGCAGATAAAGACTCTGACGTAAGTGGAGTTGGACCAGATCTTCTTCCATTTGCTTGTAGCAGAAATGCTGTGCTGACAAAGGTTCAAACATTTGTTTTATTTTTCCCCCAGGAAAACTGGGATGAAGATGAAGATGAAGAGGAGCAATCTGACGAACAAGACATGACTGTTGAAAAGGAAATCAATGGTGATTCTGATTTGGAACCAGAAAATGAAAGTGAAGAAGAATAACAGCACGAAAGAGTAATTTTAGCGGTTTGAACAAGTGGGCCACCAAGCTCTTTGATTCTACATCCTGTTGCTGAAAGATGCTGTATTTGCATATCAGGTGTGCAGAGCATTGCACAGCCTGTGTGCAAAGGCACCTGTGGGGCACTGCATTTCTGAATCCAGAATGTTTAACCGTGCCAGCCTTCTCTCGCCCTCCTTCCCTGCGCTTACTTAGAGAAACATTTCCTCCACCTCCTGGTCAGATTATGCCTGTCATGTGGACATGCATTTGTATCTCAAGTGAAATAAATCTGCCACCGCTGTTTGTGTGGGAAACTTGGTTCAGCTTTACATTGAATTTGTTTCAAATATTCAAGGATCAAAGACAGCTGGTCTATACCTTCTTTCCATGCTTCAATTAGCAATAGCAAATGGGCATCCTTCTGATTTTTTTTTAAAGGAAACAGAAAAAAAGAAAAAAAAGGATATTTTTGTAATATTTAAATTCTGTCCTGAAATTCTTTTCTTCCCCCCTTTCATTGGCTTAGCCATACTTTGGCAATATGTAAATGCCAACTTGACTTAAAAATGGATTTTTCCTTTTTTTTTTTAACAAATTTGAACTCAAGACTTTTATATGTATAAATCAATGACTTTTCTTGTGCTTTAAAAGGACATTAGAACTATCACTGGCTCCTAATTTTGTTTTAATGGAGGCTGTATATAAGTTTAATGCTAACCCAGATGACAGACCATATTGAGTTGGGTGGGGAGAGGGGAGTGACACAGGGAAAGGAGAAGGTGAATGCTTGTGAATACACAGCACAGAGCTATACCTTTCTTATGAATTTTTAATCTCTCAGTGGCAGAACAAGGACAGCTATTTGCTCAGCTAATGGAAGCTGAAGTGGTGCAAACATGTTTTTAAGAGCAAAACAAGATAAAGGTTTGAGCCATTCACCACTATAATGTACAATAATATATTTGTCTATAAATGGAGCTGTTGCAACTAAATACCACCTTCTTTGTAAAGTGAATAAATATACATCTCTTTTACCAAATACCTGTGCTGTGGTGTTTGTTGAGAGAGACCTTAGGGTAGCTTCAGGTGGTGGTTAACGATGAAATGCTGCTTGTAGAAAGCAGATTTCTAGTGGAGGAGGAAGGCAGCCTAAAAGGTCAGGATGTTCTGCAAAGCATCTGTTGTTAGAGACTTCTTGTCTCTCTTTTAGTCCTATCCATTGATCTGTCCACATCTTGGCTTGCATTGGGGTTGCAGCACTGCTGGAAGTGCAGGGCATGGTGTCATGGACAAAGCTGGAAGAGACCTTGGGTTTGGAGAGCTGGAGGTAGAAGGGCAGCAGGTGGGGGCTTTCACAGTCTTCAGAGGGTTTTAACTGACAGTAAATCACAGTCTTACTAGTGTATAAAGCTGGGCTGTATTTGTTTTCAGTTCTGAGATACTGTGAAAATAAGTGCCAACACTTGTACATTGTCTGTACTCAAGCCACCAAATGAGGCTGAGCTGACGTGTCAGTTTTTAAGGCAATCCTGCTTAGGATTGCTTAGGATTGTCACTGCAGGCAGGCTTTGGGTCTGGTGAAGGAGGGGTGTTCTCTTTGGGTGAGTGGTGGTCTGGGCTTTTGAGGTGTGGAGTAATGCAAGGAGCCAGCTGTGTTTTGGTCCTGCAAGGTCCTCCCTGTGTCTGCATCCTAGCCCTTCCACAAGTTGAAGCAGAAGCCCTGGATTGGGGTAAAAGAGCAGGCCGAGTATCCTGTTTGCACTGTTCTGGGAAATGGTGGCATTGGGAACTTGCTACCACTGCTCCTTGTAACCTGTAAGGTTGGCATAGCCTGTGTCCGTCATTCCTATGAACTAGAAACTGTTCCAGGAGTGGGGCTGGGAGAAAACCTGGCAGCAGGAAGAGCAGGGGGATCTTAACAGCATTTTGTTCATTCTTGGTTGTCATGGACATTCAGATTCTGTGAATCTGTTTTAGTGACAGCCAGCTGGTGGCAGGGGGTGAGTTCTGGTCTCTGGCTTTGGGGTTAGGACAGTGAGTCCACCCTGTCCTCAGCCCTCAAATAGCTGCTCTGTGTCAGTGTGGCTGTGGCAGCTGCAAACAATTTGGCTCCTTGGTCAAAAATTGCCCTCACCTGAGAGCTGCTAACTGACAATGTTGTGCGCTTTCTAATCCTTAAAACTTCTATCTGCAAAGCCAAGGTCTCAGCCAGTCGAGGACTAAACTGTGTCCTTTATCTAGAGAGACTGTAAATGGAATAAGTCCTCCCTTCTAATCTAATCCTGCTAGTTTGGGAGCAATGAAGAGAATGAGGAGGACAGACCAGCTGCTCATTTGGAGCAGTGGGGGTTTGATGAGAAATTGTGAGAAGTCCAGTTCAAACGTCTGCAGTTAAGCAGTTAAGAAATCAATAGGATGGAAACCCTCAGGTGTAATTTTTGGTTTTATTTTCCCAGCTATTTGTTGTGGTGTAAGTTTATTCTATTGTTGATTTAATTAGTATTGTCCCCGTTTACCCCTATGTTTTGATCCCCAGTGGTTGATCACTGAAATGTATCCTCCCCTAGTCCATCCTTATAGGGTGTTTATCCGCCTCTCCATCCCTGTCAGTTATGTAAACCTTGCTCATTTCCCCAGAATGTTCCCTGTCAATTCCCTAAACCCAGCCTTCCCAGCGTGTCAATCCCCCTCGAGCTCCCGCCTTTGTTCTAGAATCTTCTATGCCATTTATGTTGCCCTCGACACCCCATTGGACGTTGTCTCCTAGTTACTTCCCCTCCCTTTCCCCATTAGATGATCCCTCCCTCGTCTCCACCCCGAGACCCTTAGGATTGGTCAATGTATTTCCCCTCCGACGGTTGACAGCTCCCTTTATAAGCCCGTGTTACCCTGTATTCTGTGCCACTTTGTGGATCCCTCTACTTGCATTTAACATCTTCTTGAGTACTTTCACTACAAAGTGGTCCTTCCTTCTGCTCTCCTTCGCCTCTCGCCCTTGACGTCAATAGCTGTGCTGCCGGCTCTGCGGGGGCTTGCAGCCAGCACCGCTACCCCTGCCACTCCCGAGAAGTGTGCTCTCCGGGGAGCGGCCACTCCCGGCAGCTGCCTCCGGGCTGTCTTGGGCTAGCCGGTGGGTTGGATTTATTGAGGCAGCGCGTCGCTATTACCCTGTCCCATTTATAGGCGCGTGTTTAATGTCTGTCCAGGCACCACTGCAGGGCCTCTGGGATTTTTGTTCGCTGTGTTTCGTGCGGTGGCCTTCTCAGATGCAGAAGTAGATGAAAGTGACACTGGTAAGGAGCAATACCAGAGATGGCCAGCTCGTGGCAGACCAGCTCCATAAAATTCCTGGCCTCACTGGGCAGCAGGGACAACCTGTGACTCGCCTTTGAGGATGGCGTGCGCGCGTCGGTACTGAACGCACCCTGCTGTAAGCTGGGGTGCTTCACGTTCTTGCCTCTTGTGCTCCTGCTTCCAAACAGACTTAATGCCCCACCAGCACTTGGGGTGAGAAGTGTTTGTTGCTTCTCTCCCTAAGTATTTCAGCGTTCTGTATGATTCTTGGAAGTTTTATAGGGGAATAAGAGCTGCCTGTGTGGGATGTGCACCTGTGTCTGTTAAACGCTGTGCAGTGTCAGGGTTATGGATGTTTTACCTTTGGCCTCCCTTTGTGCTATGGGAAGTGATCTATTTGTTTAAAAAAAAAAAACAACAAACGTGTTTTTGGGTTCATCCTCTAAATGACTTTTGCTAATGGCTTCTGTATCCTAAAACAAGTATCTCAATGACCTTGGTTAAGTATAAACAAACAAAAGCAAAACATGTTGTTGGAGAGGAGGAGGATGATATAGAAAGGGAGAAAATAAGGAAAGGTTTAGGATGCACAACTAGTTCTTCGAGAATTCTTGATACCTAACAGTAGGCACATTGAGAGACCTGCCTCTGCTGCCATGGCCATCCAGCCATGGGGAGAGCAGCTGCTGGGGCTTCCCCCATTCTGCTGACAGCAGTCTGCCTCCAACATGTGGACTTCATGGACATGATTTTGACAGAATGTGGAAAATGCAGTGTTTGAACTTATTTTGATGTTGTTTGACATCACCTGACTGGAGCAGTTTGGCAGTCAGGATGCCCTGTGGGCAGGGCCATGGCAGGGATCAGTGGCTGTCACTTGCACTGGCAGTGTTATTTTCCAGGCAGGCTCCTGATACCGCTGCAGGGAAGGCACCAGCAGCTGTATCAGGCCCAGCGAGCAGCAGCACATGGAGGAGATGCTCATCTGCAAAGAGCCCATCACCCCCTTGGCTGCCCCCATGGCAGTGCAAGATGATTCTGCCGCAGGTGAAGGGCTGCAGCAGACTGGAGGCTCCTTCAGCCAGAACTTGGTGCAATGTCGTTCCTGCAGCTGTGCCTGGAGGATGTTGGCCTGCAGCAGCAGTGCAGATACCCGGGAATGCTGCTCGGCTCAGGGAGGCAGAGTGTACAAAAGCTGCATTCAAAGCGCTGATTGCAAGACCCCGGAGCCGCTGGCAAGTGCAGCAGCTTTCCTTCATTCTGTGCATGTGAGAGCCCAGCCTTGGAGCCTGTCCCTGGGGACAGGGAAACACTCTGAGTGTAGTTTTGATTTTTCAGGGAGAGTCAAAATGAGAATTGTTTCGAGGCAGGCGTTGTAATGTTAGATTTGGGTGTGTCTGCAGGAAAGAAAGCAGGAATAAAGCCCTGCCACAACGAAGGAGAATTTTGCATGGCAAATTTTCACCCTACAGATACACTGATCATATCAGCCCACTGAATACTGGGGGCATCTAATGAAGAGTGCAAAGCTTCTTTGAATAGATAGGAGAGATGAGACTTGAAGAAATAGCTTTGCTGATGCAGAAAAAGGGATCAGACCCACGGGTCCCATGGCTCAGACTTAGTTCTGCCAAATCTTAGGCGTGGCCCCTTTGGAATGATTCCTTTATTGCTGATATGCTGCTGGAATACTGACTGCAGCTAGGGAGAAGAATTGCTGAGTAATTTAGGTGACATTTTTGCTGGATAAATTCTGGACTAGAAATGAGCTATACCATTAAATCTTACCTGTTGTTCTTTGTTATTGACCTGACCATTCTACAGAGGAATAAAATCCCGATTTAAGAAAGGTATTCTTTTTTTACTGCTTGGCTGTCACATGATTTTATCCTCTGTGAAGCCATGTAAAGAATGATCACTTCTCTGAGTTCCAACAGCTCTGTTGGAGAGTATTTCAGAATGACCTGCGCCGTGCTATTTCCATTAAGGAAATTTTGAATTGTTAAGAATTGCCACAGTCAGAAATACCTTGAGGCAGGTTATGTTTATGTCAGGTTTGGGTGTCTCTGCAGTAAAGAAAGCAGGAAATAAACCCCTGAAACAATGAAGCAGAGCAAAAGCGGAATGTTTGGATGGTTAATTTGTTCCCTGCAGATACAAGCTCCCTGAATACTTGGGATATCTAGTGGGAGTGCAAAGTTTCCTTTACTTCTAACGTGGTGCTGTTGTTCATGTGCCAGCACTCCCTTTGTTGTGAAGAGAAACAAACAAAAAACCCAAAACAAACCAAAATTCCGGAAAGTGCAAAACCCAGCCCAGAACTGGCGTTGTGAAGGTTGTGGTTGGCACGGACACAGTGGCAGGAAACACGTCTGGCTCTGCCTCTCTGTGCCGACTGCTGGCGATTGGAGTCACCCGACCTTGTTCTGAGGCTGGGTACCGAGCTCCCGTCGCTGTCAGCTCTGAGAGCGATACCAAATTCAAACTGAGACACTTCTGCGAGGCAGAAACAAACACAGGTTTAAACATGGATTTTACCAGAAAAGGAAGGACCACTGAAGGAAAAGGTGAGGACAGAAAGGAGCTGAAAGGCCTGAGCAAAATGGAAAGAAATCCCACCAGATTTCAGGGAAAAGTGGTCCATGGTCCACAGAGTGCTGGCTCTGTGTCAGAGTAGGTAGCTGACAGCTACAGATGATCCTGCAGTAATGCCCATGGCATCACAACATTCTGTCATTACTCTGCTTTCTCCTTTTTGACAGTAGCCAAATCACTCATACTGTCAGCCAGGACAGAGACTGTGGCCACAGCTGACCACGAACTGGACATGGTCATGAGACACAAGGCCTGTTTCTATCTTTGCTATCAATGTCTGGTCTCACTGTGGATAAATTTCTTGTCATCTCTGCTTATTGATTGGGTCCAACCCTGAGGATGGTATGATGGCGCTATAGAAACAGCAGCTAGGCCAGCCTGCTTGCTGTGACACCTTTCTGGTTTGCAGAAATAGCATTCACAACTGTGTGGGTCTCTACTGGCTATTCACAGAAGCTGATAAAGCTGATATTCACAGTCTCAAGAAGGAATCTTTTTTTCCCTCTTATCATTGGAGCCTTCCACCTTTCTCTTCCAACTTGCTAACTCAATGTTGTTCAGAGGAATTCAAATGCATGCTAGTTTCATGCAAAATAGAAAGCAAGCAATCTTCTGATTAACAAAAAAGCCCCATGAGCACCTTATCCATTAGATGGGTTGATTGTAAAGGTGGGATTCCTGAGCATCCTCCACTCCCAAGGACCTTCCATTCCCTGCCTGACAGCAAGGATAATGTGCGGAACCATGGAGCTCTGGGTTCCCGGCCGGCTCGGTGGCCCTGGGGCCTTGGCCTGGCAGAGGCAGCGGGGCAGCGCTGGCCCCAGGGCCACTGCCAGGGAGAACAAGGGGAAGGCTGAGCATGGCTCAGTCTCACACAGAGGTGAGGAGGGAGCTGGGCCGCTCTCTGGCAGGAGGAAGGGTCTTGTGCCAGCCCAGAGAGCCTGTGCACATTCCCAGGGAAGAGTTGTGCCCTGCATGTGCCCCTGGAATGAGCTGTGCTGCTCCCAGTGCCCCGTGCAGCTGTAGGGCTGCTCAGCTGTGGGGCAGGGAGAGGAGCAGGAGGGTGCATGTGCAGCTGAGCCATTCCTGGAAAGCAGAGGGCTCGGGGCTCCCTGCTGTCCCAGATGGCTGCTGGCAGGAGCATGTTTACCTGTGCAGCTATTTAGATGTTTCCAGGAAGTCTGTCTCATGAAATCTGGAGCTTCAGATGCTTTAGGTTTGCATTGCGGCCTCTGTTATAATCTGTCTCCACTTTGCAGTCCTGAGTGGCTACACTCTTTCCAAGTTTTCTCTGGCATCTCTCTCTATGCTCCTTTCCTCTAAGCCCTTGACTCCCATCCAGAAGAGCTCTCCTTCTCCTAAGACAAACAAGATGTGCAGCGGAGAGCAGGAGAATGGGAAAAATTGCACAGGTTATGAAGACAGCAGTACGAACAAGCAGGGGCTGAGTTCAGAGGGAAAAAAGTGTAAGGTAAGGAGACCAAGCTAAGTCTTCTGTGGTAGATTTACAATTTATGTGATGTAGGCAGAGCTCTGAGACCTCTTCCTGTGGTGTGAGCTCAGGGAAGCAACTGAGCCAAGGAGGAGCTCAGCTGGACACTGCGCTTCAGGCTGTCTCTGCAGTGGCTGTGTAGTGCAGACTCCCCATACTCAGCATGTATCAATAGCAGGAGAGGTCTTTGAATGGTTTCTGGGCTGTGTCANAGGGAGAACAAGGGGAAGGCTGAGCATGGCTCAGTCTCACACAGAGGTGAGGAGGGAGCTGGGCCGCTCTCTGGCAGGAGGAAGGGTCTTGTGCCAGCCCAGAGAGCCTGTGCACATTCCCAGGGAAGAGTTGTGCCCTGCATGTGCCCCTGGAATGAGCTGTGCTGCTCCCAGTGCCCCGTGCAGCTGTAGGGCTGCTCAGCTGTGGGGCAGGGAGAGGAGCAGGAGGGTGCATGTGCAGCTGAGCCATTCCTGGAAAGCAGAGGGCTCGGGGCTCCCTGCTGTCCCAGATGGCTGCTGGCAGGAGCATGTTTACCTGTGCAGCTATTTAGATGTTTCCAGGAAGTCTGTCTCATGAAATCTGGAGCTTCAGATGCTTTAGGTTTGCATTGCGGCCTCTGTTATAATCTGTCTCCACTTTGCAGTCCTGAGTGGCTACACTCTTTCCAAGTTTTCTCTGGCATCTCTCTCTATGCTCCTTTCCTCTAAGCCCTTGACTCCCATCCAGAAGAGCTCTCCTTCTCCTAAGACAAACAAGATGTGCAGCGGAGAGCAGGAGAATGGGAAAAATTGCACAGGTTATGAAGACAGCAGTACGAACAAGCAGGGGCTGAGTTCAGAGGGAAAAAAGTGTAAGGTAAGGAGACCAAGCTAAGTCTTCTGTGGTAGATTTACAATTTATGTGATGTAGGCAGAGCTCTGAGACCTCTTCCTGTGGTGTGAGCTCAGGGAAGCAACTGAGCCAAGGAGGAGCTCAGCTGGACACTGCGCTTCAGGCTGTCTCTGCAGTGGCTGTGTAGTGCAAACTCCCCATACTCAGCATGTATCAATAGCAGGAGAGGTCTTTGAATGGTTTCTGGGCTGTGTCATGGTTCCTCCTCTGTTTTATGGCTGACAAAACACCAACAAGCAGTCAGAGCAGCTAAAGCTGTCCAATCTAGTCAAGCAATCCTTCTAGATTTAGTAAACTACAGGTATCTGTGAACCATCTCTATGTCTTGCTGGTGTTTTCTGTCAGCTGTGTCTGCTTTGGATGGAAAAAGGTGTTTTCTGGAACAGGCAGTCCTGCAAAGTCGGTTCCAGGTTGTCTCAGCTTTTGAGTTGGACAGCCATGCCCTCTGCAAAGTTGTCTCTGATGCTCTTTCTAGACTTCATCAGCTTCTGGGCAGCTGTGTGCTCTGGCATGGCTTTGTCCAGAGGGAAGGGGTGGGAGGTGGCCACAGGGAGAGCAGCCCAGAGCTCAGCCACATGATTGCCTTGCAGCAGGGCCAGGACCTGCAGTTGTTGTAGGTTTGCTGTGGGGTGCAGGAGGAGGCAGATGAGCAACAGCTTTGGCAGGCAAAATGTCCAATCAAAGGCTTGGGTACTTGATTCCATCATTGCTTAGGAAGGGCCCAATGTATCCCTGACAGGAACTGGCCCTTTCACTGAAGTTTGAACAGGTCCTGATTTGGCTCTTCAGCTGTGCCAGAAATGATGGGATGCGAAGGAAGGGTGTGCATCTGCCCCCGCTGCCTCCACCCCCTTCTGGCCATGGCTTGGGGGCCCTGGAGGAATTTGGGCAGGCAGAGACCTTCCAGAGAGCAGCAGGCCAGGGATCTCTGCTGCACTTCCTTAATGCCAGTGAGCCTGAGATGATGGATGTGTGGGAGCTGGAGAGCAGCCAGCATCCCGAGAGCTGAGCAGCATCTGGGCCCAAAGGCTGCTGGGGAACTGTAGGAGGGAAGGGCAGCAGCAGAAGAAATGAGGGCCTTGAGAAAAGCAGGTTTTGACATCCTGCAGAATGGCTTTGTGGGCACTTGGCTGGAGATCAGCACTGGCTGTTAGGTACCTTAGGGCCAGGAAGAGAATAGTGATCTAAACCCACTCCTATACCATCCAAAAGGCCAGTGGAGGCAGTGGCACCCCAGAACATCTTGATGCCAAACATGTGGATGCCAGCTGGGAATGTAGCCACATAACCAGAGGAGTGAGCATGGGGAGAGAGGTGGCAAATCTGTGACTTGGTCTCTCCCTCATCACTTCTCTTTCCGTTCCCCATCCTAGGCCAAGCTGCTCCATCAGTTTGACTTGTATTTTCCAGAAAAGGTCTAGCTAAGAGTGTGGCTAAACATCCTGAGGCATGAACGCGGGAGGACAGGTTGGTTGATCCGAGCACTGTGTCCTACTCTTTCCAGGCTTCCTTGCTATATTCCAATGGTGGGGATATGAAGAAGGGGTCATTGGGACCGCCTTTGGTCCCTCCTATATGCAAAGCTGTAAGTCCCTCTGTTGGCAGTGCTGTGGGGTCTCTGCGAAGCTCTCCCCAGCTGGATTTCCCAGGAGATGAGGTAAGCCGAGGTGTCTGCTGCTCCAGTGTGCTGTTCACCTCGCTCTTCCCATCTCGTGTGGTTATTTTGAACAGTCAGCTCTCCCATGTATTTAGGCAAACTTCTGTGTATTCACCATTTTGCCCATCCATGATGATCCAGCTCAATGTCAAACCCAACACCACATAGTCCAAGAGCAGAGGTGGTGGTGGTGGGGAAGAGGAGGCAGGGTTTAAAAGCACCTCAAATGGGTCCTCTGCTGGACTTGGCTATTGATTCCCTCTGTAATGTTTGTGGTGTCATTTGGGAACTGTATTGCGTGAGTCTAGATCCTGCAGATCTCTGAATGCTGTGATCCTTGACTGTCAACTTGTGCAGCCATGAGAATATGTTTGGGCAAATATTGGCTACTGGAGAGGTGTCTGCAAATTCCAGTGCTGCTTCTGTAAACATCAGAAGAGTTATAGGAGTGTACCTGATGGAAAGATACTGGATATGTGTGAGAAAATATAGCTGTCAAGCTTATCCTAGTGACAGCAATGAAGGAGTCACAGAAGTATCATTCTAATTTAAAAGCTTTGCTAGGGCTTTTAAAGTGCTATCTTAATATTTTTCCCTAGCAGCTGAGTTGGAAAAAGCTGTTCTTGAAAGAGCCAGGAGGTGTAATATCATTCTCAGGAGACAGCAGTGCTCTGACCACACGTAGCACGAGACTGTCACCCTGTAAGGCACGAGCAGGCAAAGTCAGGCTTCGGCAGCAGTACAAAAGCAGCTGCCCTCCATACAGACTCGTGTCTCAGCTCAGCAGCTCTTGCTGCTTCAGAGAGGCTATAGGAGCCACTTGGCTCCAAAAGGAAAGACAGCAGGATTGGGGAGTTCTGATGCAAGTTGAAGAATGAGTGCTGTGTTTCAGCCGGAGCTTGGCCAGCTCTGTCTGACTCCAGCAACAGAAAGCTTAAGGACAATTAATCAGCTTTGCATCTTGTTCGGTTTATATGATGTGTTTCCTCCTTCATCAGAGTGGCCATGCTAAGAAGGTTTGCCTCCTTTCATTGTACGCCTATTCCCTCCTTTCTCTTTCTACCTCCTCATATGTTCTTTTGTCCTCCATTTTCTCAAGGCCAAGATCCAGCAGCAGAAGCAAAGAGAAGAACTCTGAACATGCAGGTAGGTACAGGGCATGTCTGTCCTAAAACAGCCATTGGAATCCCGACTTAGAGGAGATATTTTGAAAGTTTGGATAAAAACCATTCTTTTCAGAATTTCTTCAAATTCTTTCTAATTCCTTGATGGGCTCAGGTAACTCTCCCAGAGCCCAGTCACTGGGAGTGTGTTCTGGTGGTGCATTGAAAATTTCTCCAGTGTGAAGTGTTGAGTAGCAGGAGCTGGAGTGGAACCTTGTGGCACTGGAAATGCAGCTCAGGAAAAGAAAACATTCCACTCCATCCTGCTCATGACTTTTATGTCCCTGCAGCCTTTCTAGTGTCACAATTGGTGGAGAAAAAGAAGGCATTTAGCAGGAAATGAGAAATGTTCCCATTACTTCCTCCTGCCCTTGAATGAGAAAACCTTTCCTTGGGGCAGTTTCTGAGCTGAACTCTTTGAGATCTGAAGGAGATTCATGGACATTGCCTGGTTTTGCACTGGCAGAAATAGGGAAACTTCCTCTGACAGAAAGTCCTTATAAATTTTCCCGTTAGGAAAAGGAGACTTGCAAATGGGTGCAGCCTGTGCAGGGTCTGAGTTTGTCATCCTCTGACAGCAAAGCCCAAAGCCACCTATGGCAGGTTCACAATGACAAATCTCTCTCCCGTCTCTCTCTGCCTGTGTCAGTGTTGCAGGCCGAGCCTGGGAGAGGAGATTCTTCTGCCTTGTCCTCCCTCCCTGCCTTGCCTGATCCCTGGCAAGTAGAATTGTGGCAGACAAAATGTGATCTCTGGTACATCTGGGTCAGGCAATCCTTTCAAAATGAAAGCCTCAATGAAAATCTGTTGTTGTTCCTTTGCCATCTCTGGGCATGTAATGATAGGAGAAATTAGATTTGAACAATTTTGCTGATGCAGAAAAAGGAGTAAGAGCCACAGGTCCCTTGGCTCAGGGTTAGCTCTACCAAATCCTGGGTATAGCCCCTTTGGATTAACTCCTTAATTGCTGATATGCTGCTGGAATACTGACTGCAACTAGGGAGAAGAATTGCTGAGTAATTTAGGTGACATTTTTGCTGGATAAATTCTGGACTAGAAATGAGCTATACCATTAAATCTTACCTGTTGCTCTTTATTATTGACCTGACCATTCTACAGGGGATAAAAATCATGATTTAAGAAAGGTATTCTTTTTTTTTGCTGCTTGGCTGCCACATGATTTTATCCTCTGTGAAGCCATGTAAAGAATGATCAGTTCTCTTGAGTTCCAATAGCTCTGTTGGAGAGTATTTCAGAATGACCTGCCCCGTGCTATTTCCATTAAAGAAATTTTGAATTGTCAGGTGTGGCTTCCCAGGTGGACCTGGAATCAGGAAGCCTTGGGATGCACATCTTTGAACACTCCCCAAAGTTATGTCAATCAAGTTATGTCACCCCTGTTCACTCCCCTTTCTCCTCCCCAGTTCTAGAATGTTCTGTTATCCTTGTTTCACCATTGGTTCCCATGAACGTCACTCCCTTTCCCTCTTCCCCAGTTGGTTGTTCCCCTGTTAATCCCACCTCACTCCACCCCTTTGCGCCATTCCTGTTCGTTCCCTGGTTTGTATAGAACCCCTGTGCACCTCAACCTCCTCGGCATTCTGTCCCCGGACCCTCCATTGAATAAACCCTTTGGAACCCACACAGAAGCTCTGTCGTTGTTCTGTGGATTTATTTTATTACATCTGGCACCTCGGTGGCAGTGGACTTTAGTTGAGCTATCCGTTGATTCCCGGAGACGCTCTCAGGGAAGGCGGTGGCCGGCTCCGTGCCACCGCGGTCAGGAACAGCCAAAATCAGGAATGTTTTGAGGCAGGCCATGATTATGTTGCATTTGGGTGGCTCTGCAGGCAGGAGTGCAGTAAGTAAACCTCTGTAACAATGAAGTAGAGCAAAAGTGGAATATTTGGATGGCCATTTTATTCCCTACAGATACTGGCTCCCTGAATACTTGGGATGTCTAATGAGGAGTGCAAAGCTTCTTTTACTTCTAACACAGTTGCCATTTTTTGTCTCAGCATTTCCTTTTTCGTGAAGAGAAGTCAAATACAAACGACCAACAAAACCCAACCCAGAGATGAGTGGGGGTTACAAGAAACAAAGGCCTTGAAAAATAGCTTTTGAAAACAATTACTTCCTCAGTGTAATTGTTCAAATTCTAGAGACCACTGTGGGTTGCCAAGTGTTTGGCAGGAAGGGGATCCCAAAGTAGTGGATGGGTATCAAGCAACACATAAGCAAAGCAGTGGAATCTCTCTTTCCTGGCTTGCCAGCTCCATACTGTTCAGAGGAATTAAACTGATGCTAGTTCCTTAAAAATAAAAGTTATCTTCTGAATAATTAAAAAAACCCTTGAATGCCTCAGCTTTTAGATGGGTTGATTGTGTAAAGGTGGAACTTCAACTAACTCACTTCTTGCCTTGTACCTGATCTACAGCTTCTTATGTCAATTGAGCATCAAGGAGGAAGTGGATGGAC
Organism: Dicaeum eximium; assembly: GCA_013396995.1. NCBI lineage: Eukaryota > Metazoa > Chordata > Aves > Passeriformes > Dicaeidae > Dicaeum > Dicaeum eximium. The sequence continues at coordinate 54,055 of VWZP01010888.1, read as the reverse complement.
ACCTGGTGTAAGGAGGGCCTTGTGCAGCTGCCCCACCCGGGTGTTCTCCCTGCCCTGCCTGGCTGCGGGGCTGATGCTCAGAGCCCCGGCATTGGGAATGGAGCTCTGGGCTCCCGGCCGGCTCAGGGGCCGTGGCCCGGCAGGGGCAGTGCTGGCCCCAGGGCCACTGCCAGGGAGAACAAGGGGAAGGCTGAGCATGGCTCAGTCTCACACAGAGGTGAGGAGGGATCAGGGCCGCTCTCTGGCAGGAGGAAGGGTCTTGTGCCAGCCCAGAGAGCCTGTGCACATTCCCAGGGAAGAGTTGTGCCCTGCATTTGCCCCTGGAATGAGCTGTGCTGCTCCCAGTGCCCCGTGCAGCTGTAGGGCTGCTCAGCTGTGGGGCAGGGAGAGGAGCAGGAGGGTGCATGTGCAGCTGAGCCATTCCTGGAAAGCAGAGGGCTCGGGGCTCCCTGCTGTCCCAGATGGCAGCCCAGGGGGAGGCTGTTCCTGTGGTAGTGATAAGAATTAAAGTTGTTGCTTACCTGATATGTGAAATTGTATGGTTAATTAAGTTCATTGTTGTTGTGTTAGTTGCCCTGTTCTAATTCCCCTGTTTTCACACCCTCCGCCATGTCCAACTGCGTCGGGAACCCTGCCGCTGCTCCCCAACAAGACACCGCGAGAGTTCAAAAGTACTCTGAATGGCTAGCATTATTGAATAATTAATAAGCCACCAACTAAAAACTCGAATCCTCCCTAAATAACGAGCCAGCCTAGGGACCAGTGTTTTAATAGTACCGTTGAGTAGGGGAAAGAGCCACGGAGCCGGAGAGACCAACGGAGGCTGTCGCCATAACGTAGAGAGCCCTGCAGCAGAAGCACCCCCTAGACCAACAAGCCAAGAGATCGCCTTCCAGACTACGCCCGTGAGGACGGAGGTCCCGGCTCTGCCCCGTGGTGGACAGGTCTGCAGAGGCACCTCCTCCCCGTCGAACTTTGAAGGGAGCAGCGGCGGCGGCGTGCGGCCCCCGAGCCCCCTACCCCAAAGCTGATCAATAAAGGCTTTCAAACAGGAGAACAAGGTCTCCTGGCCCCGTTTCTCTCAGTAGCTCTCTTGAAGTGGCCAGGGTTTTCCCCCTGGCCTGCCTCAAGTGTCTGCCAGCAAGAGCATGTTTCTCTGTACGCCTATTTATAACTTTCCAGGAAATCTGTCCCATGAAATATGGAGCCTCGTGTGAGAAATGAAACCCATGCCTCAGTTAAAATTTAAAGGAAACTTAATAAGAGACAACAGGGGACAAAGTCAGTAAAGCAAAAGGAACAACCATGAATGCTTAGCCACAGCCAGAAGCACAGCAGTCATCGCAACAATACTGCTTATATACCCTGGGTATTGCATCAGCCAAATACATATTCATAAATGGCCATACGTATTCAAATATTTTAACATAGTTCCTCCTCTGTCCCTCCCCATCAGAGCATGTGCAGTCATCCTCGTCATGGTCGTCTGCTACTTTTCAATACATTCAGCAGGCCTCGATTCTTTCATTGGTTAAATGTTAGCATTATCACAACATAACATTTGGATTAAAAGAACTCTAAGCTTTAGTAAAACTTCTTTTACAAAAATCAATGTTATAAACCACATAGTATTCACTCCAAGGTTTGTGAAAGCCAACACTGTAATATATTTGTCATGCTTCAGATGCTTTAGGTTTGCACTGTGGCCTCAGTTGCCCTTCGTGTCTCCATTTTGCAGATCTGACTGGCTACAGTCTTACCAAGAAGTTTTCTCTGGACACTTCCATGTTCCTTACCCACAAAGTCCTTGCCTCCTGTCCAGAGGAGCTCTCTTTCCTCTGAGCTCAGGAAGAAGCTGCCGCCTGTCTGAAGAGTCTTCAAAGAACAGGATTTATGTGTTAGGCTTCATAGTTACAGATGAACATATGCTCTGATATTTAGATATAGTTTTGAATAAATATGTTTTGAGCGAACCTTTTACATTTCGATGATATATTTTAATTGTATGTATTTTGATGATTATAAAAAAAAGAAAGAAATAAAACAAGCAGAGAATTTGAGACAAGGACCTGCCAGCCTAGAGGTTGTCAGAGTGCAGCTCACTTGATGTGCCAGTGTCTCACCGCATCCTTTCCTCCCTGGGCCTCTTCTCTTTCTCTTTTGCCATGTTTTTTTTTGTGTCATTCATGGTGCTCTTTTTTACTTGGCATTACAACAGGGCCACCCATTGACATGTCCCGGGGACAATGGACCCAAAACATCCTGTATAGTCCAAAGTTTTCTACTTAGATGTATTCTGTGCTCACAAAAGGCCTGAGCAAAGAAACAAAGAGAAGTGGGCCCAAATCCCAAAGCTTTGCTCTTTTGCAATCTCACACAGACCTGGCTCACAGGTGTCTTCAATCACAATTCCATAGGTAAGAAGAGGTCATGTATTTCACTAGGAAAAGATGCACTGCTTTGGAAAAGTCTTGTGTATGTACATTTACCCAGGACAGCAGTCCAAGTGTGTTGTTTACAACTTGTTTGCAGAAGGATGGGTGGACTGTGAGGCCGCTAACGAGTGACAAGTAAAGCCCAGGCAGAGTGGCATGTTGCAGGGAAAACTGGTCCGTGAGCTTATGGGGCTGCCATCACCAGCAGAGTGAATGTGTCCTTTGGGGATTCCTCTGGAGACACAATGAGGGACCTGCTCCATGCTGCAATATTGTCTTAGATATTTCTAAAATATCCTAGAAAAGGCAGTGAAACTTTACATCTCCTTGCACACCCACTGTTTGAATAGGGGCATTTTTGTCCCTCCTCAAAGTCATTGCTCTTGCTCACCAGAAATATGAATGATGCATGGTCCTCCTGCTGCTGCTTCAGAGTACTAAGTGCTTGGCTTACAAAACTAAAGTTAGGTATTGCTTGGGTCTTGGCCCAGTTTTGTGCAAGTTTAGAAAGAAAAGAAAATCTGAGATAAGAAGCTTAGGATAATTGGATACATTGGCCCCCATCCTAGCTTTCTACCTACTTTTTTGCAGGATTGGCTTCTCATCTCCAGATGAGTGACTGGGAAGTAATCACCCCCAAAGCTGTTGCTTTGTACTTCTGGAGTGTATCAGTCTCCTGGGAATTATCATCCAAACAGTAGAGAAACTCACACATGTCCTAGTCTCCTTTTTGCTGCAAGGGGTCTAAATTAAACCCATCAAAGGACTCTTAAAATTACTAAGAATTTATTTAAGAGGCTTTAAGAGTTTTTAAGCTTATTTGAGACTATTTTTACTGGTTTGTAAATAGCCTCTGAAAAGGTCACAGCAATCATCATTATGTGTTGGGAGGAGACAGGTTGCAGAGCCACTCATCCATCCAGGGAAATTGGGAATACACCAAACATCTAAATTCCTATTACAGTCCTTTGCTGTGGTGTTTGCAGTGGCTGTTTTTCTGTGGAAAAGGTTAATACAGTTATTTGGCTGCCAAGGGAACTCTGTGGGACTGAAAATGGGACATCATATACTTGCCTGGCCTGGCAGAGCTCAGAGGTGCAGTACATGCTTTCTTCTTCTCTTGGCTCTTGGTAGGATAAATAGTTCTGAAGTACTGAGTTTTTCAACATGAAGAGCATAGTATTTCTTGTGGGTTTTTTAAAGTTCTCCATGGTGTATTCTAAGTTCTTTCTTTGTTTCTTTGTTTTGCACCTCTTTGTTTTAGAGGGTTTTGGTTTTGTAATTTTTTTGCACCCTCTTTCAAGCTGTTGTTGAAATGTTATTTGGACTAATATGAAATTTGTCTAAGACTCATAATTAGGTAACTACTTACCAGGAGTCCTTTCTAACTAGATGCTCAGCTGCAGAGCACTGTGGTAGCAGGGTGTCCCTGATGCCCCCTGTTTCCTGACTTATCCACATGAGAAACTGTGCTATGAGAACCTACTTGCACTCCAGGTCCCTGACATGTTAACATGTGCATGTATATGCATGTGTTTTCCCTGAAATATAAAGCTGAAAGGATCTGCATGGGTATCTGGTTATTGATGAAACTTTCCCTATTCAAAAAGATCCAAAAGATGCGTTGCCTTGTGCCCTGGTTGTCCACATTAACCATATTTACTAGCAAAGAGACACAAAGCTTCCAAGAGAAGTAAAACATGCCAAAACCAAGGCCATTTTATTGTATTGGCAGATTGAATTTCCAGTTTGTATGTAAGAGATAATAAACTTCTAATTATAAGAGGGGGTAAGGCTGCAATGAAATGGCCCCATAAGATTGACAGGGTCACACTTAAAAGCCAAGCAGCTTTTAAGTAAATTTGTTGGTTTAGATTCTAACTGCAGAGTCATCTCTGCCTTGCCACATATCTGTGTGTCTGCTGGAATGCCTGGAAAGTTTTGTTCACAGCTTTGTAGCTACTGCTCTGGGGAAGGATGGTCTTTGTTAGCATCCTCAGGCTTTGACTTTGGTTCACTCATATCCTAAGGAGCCAATGGTTCAGGAGTGTTAATAAATGAAGGGCAGCCTGTTGCACTGAAAGCTTTCAGTTTCTCGTTTATTGCTGTACAGTCAATTAATCTGTGCCTTGAGGAAAACTTCATTAAAGCAGGAGGGATAGATATGGAGTAAGATAGGTTTATCACCCCTTTTTCCTTTGAAATAACCTTGATAAAGGGTGTGTTCTATACAGTCCAACTTCAGAAATTCTCACACTATTACTTAATGCAATCACACAGTTGTATGTTAGTAAAAAAAGAGAAAATAATGAAGAGATGTAAGAGGTCAGATTTTGAAAATCGGACTGTCACTGAGAGGAGAACAATTACGGGCTGCGAGGGCTCTAGGTAATTTTGTGCTAGAAGTGGTGGAACAGGATAGGTGCAGGGCAGGTATATGTGAAATGAATGGAAATGGGATCAGAGGGCTAATGTGGCCCTGGGCCTCGATCACCTTGTCCTGCTGAATATTTACTGTCCCTCTCTGCACATGTTTTCTTTTGACATTAACATTTTCATTATTCATCCAAAAGGGCGGTGGGCAAGAAATGCAAACTTGGGATCTTCATCCCCAGTTTTCAGATGATCCAGTACAGAACTGTGAGTTTGTAATAACCTTCACCTTTACCTGAGAACAATGTGGAAGTGAGCCCCTAATCCATACTGCAGGTGCTATGGATCTTGCCCATAGGATCTTGCCCAGGAAGACCAAAATTACACTTTGAAGTTCTTACCTGCAAAATGCATCTCCACATGCTGTAGTCATGATGGCACTGGTACATTTGATGTGGAAGAATTAATGATTTGCTAATCTAGCAGGTTTTCTCTTCAGGAGATACTGGCAATTCTTTACTGATGAGACATGACAGTAAGAAGAGATTACTTTATCTCCGTGTTACGGTTTCTTTCCTTCCTATAGCAAAGGTGATATCTTCTCAGAATATTTCTCTTAATGGTAAAACTTCATAAATGGTTGTGAAATGCCTAGAATGTTAAGAGGTATGGCAGTGCTAACACTGCAATATGCTGAATTTATTGATAACCTGCATAGCATTCTCAGCCATGTTGCTAGTCACAGAACCACAGAATATTCTGAATTGACAGGGTCTCACAAGGATCATCGAGTCCAGCTTCTGGCCTTGCACAGAACACCCCAAGAGTCACACCATGTGCCTAAGAGTGTTCTCAAAACACTTCTTGAACTCTGACAGGCTTGGTACTGTGACCACTGACCCTGGAGAGGCTGTTCCAATGCCCAGCCACCCTCTGGGTGAAAAACCTTTTCCTAATACCCAATGTAAATCTCTCCTGACGCAATTTCAGGACATTCTCTCAGGTCCTGTCACTGTCACCACACAAAAGAGATCAGTGCCTGCCCCTCTGCTTCCCCTCACAAGGAAATTGTAACTTCGATGAGGTCTCCCCTCAGTCTCTTCTTCTCCAGGCTACCTGAGGTAGTTCTTGAAGTTGGAAAAAAGAAATTGGAGTGTGTGTGGTGCCTTAGTGTTCTAATAATCTTCAGATGCCAAGGGAATGAAATGACAACCCCCCTTAAAGGTCTGAGATTTGAGTAGTGTCACTGGAAACAAGGGCAGCTGCCAGCCTTTTAAAGGTCTGCAGATAAAGTGTAGCACAGAGCTGTTGGCTGCTCTTTTCACAGCTATGAAGAAGCCCTGGCTGGAAACCTGATCCTACTCAATCCCTCTGCAATCTGACTCCACTGCAGCAAGTGTACTCTGATTTTAACCCTTAGGACCGAGCCACTGCCCCCTGAGTTAGCTGTGATTTTACACAGCAACTCTACTGAACTGAGTGCAAGACTGCCAGGTAGCTCAGGCTTAAATCAGGGCAGGTGGGGAGGGGGGTGGAAGATCAACTCTGATCTGTCACTGCCCAGGCTGGATCTTGTAGCCTAAAAAAAGACATATTTTCTGAGTGGAAATGCAGTCTAAGTTAATTGATATACCAGCAAAACACAAAACAAGACAAGCTGGTGCTGGGATGGGGGAAGAGGAAGCAAGTGGACTTTTAATAGTTCAGGGCACTAGTTAGTGCACTAAGGAATGTATCAATATAGCATAACAATAGTAGAACATTGGGCTAAGATTGAAACTGGTTGCATACAGAATATGGAATGTCAAACTCATTCCTTGTATATAAAACTTCTGTTTTATTTACATCAGTAAAAAAAAATGTTTAAATCAAGGCTGGTCTTATAAAACAACTGTATTCCAGAGATGTTGTATTTGTGAAAAATTGAACTGTTGACCAAAAACCTGTTAAAAAATTAATTTTTTAAAAAAAGTGGAGAGGCAAACTATCATTTCCTGCATACTAGAGTTACTCTCAATTTCATGCTTGCAATACAAATTGAAGGTAAACACATTTTTTGCAAGAGCCCTGTACATTACTGGACTAAAGAGAATCTCTTAACTACATGTAACCATGAGTTCACGTTACAAACTTGCAGATCAGTCCCCCAGAAGCTGTGTCTTGCGTACAATCAGCAGTTTGCTGCAGCATCCTTTGGGCAGCATCAGAACCCTTCAGCAGCTACAGTCTGTAAGTGGGACTCTGTTTGCAAGGAGCCTCCTGATGACCACAGCCTCAGTCTGAGCCAGGAGGGATGAAGTGCTGGGATGCCAGCTCATGGACACATCTTCAAGGGAGCCTGCTTTTGGGCAAAGATGCTTTGGCTGACTCCATATCCAGAGAGCACATGTGGGAGGAGGTTTCCAGCTTGACTGCTGAAGTGAAATGTTGCCCCTTGTGCTGCTGTAGCAGAATCTGCTGCTTGAGGGATGTAAAGAAATACTTTCTTATTCCCCAACAGGGGTGCTGGGGAGTTTCAGCAGGAAGCCATAAAGAGAGGAACTGATTGTAATAGCTGAGGAGAAGCTGTCCTCCCACTCTGTTCTGTTTTCCTCTGCAAAGCTGCATTTAGGCATGCAAAGTACCAGTTTCCTGCTGGCATGTTTCTGGTTTGCTTCTCTTCTGGGAGGGGGGTACTGCCAGCAGAACAAACCAACCCCAAATGCATGCAAAAATGCATTTGTATTCTTACCCAGGAGGGAGAGAACTGCACTTCTGATGAGGGGGAGGATTAACTTGCAGAGTTTACACTGCTGGTGAGCTTTGCAGCATCTCCCTGGTGATTTCCCAGCTTGATAGGGGATGGTGCATCTGCCTGTATGATTGCACAGTGGGTTGGTTGACATCTGTATGGGTGTGGCTGCTTGGCCTCTTTAAGCTCACAAACCCCCGAACATCCAACGTATCTATTCACTGTGAGTTGCTTCTCTATCTTGAAACCTCCTCTTTAAACATAATAATTAAGGTTCCTTGTGTCTGTGGTGCACAATGGCACTGTGCTTGGTGAAGGATGCTTGTGGTTAAGGCACGGGACTAAAACTGAGGAGTTCAGTATCCAGAGAGTAACCCTTGTACTGGAGAAGGTGAAGCTCTGTTCCCCCAACATGAAGGTGGGCACGAAGGGTAAAAATGCTGTGTGAAGGTGAAATTCCCAGACACCACCTTGATGAAAACTATAGAAAAAAATATGAACTATTCCAAACAAAGTATGATACAAATGGCTTTTTAAAAAAAATTAATCTTATTCTGTGCTAAAGTTGTAGATGAAAACATGTCAAATGAAATTAAAACTGCATTAATTAAAAGTTCCATCTTAACCATGATGACATATTACTTAGGTGAGGAAGATCCAGTAATTTTTGAGACTGTATTCCAGTGAGTGCTGTAAAAGCTAAGGATTAATTGACTGTAAACAACTTGTGTTTTTATTAACAAGAATCTGTCTAGACAATCCAGTAAATTTACAATAAATACCCTCAAACTACATAAATCAGGAAAAAAAAGCAACTTTTTTAATGGGGAACAGGATTCTCTATCGTGGCAATATTTTCTTTTACGAAAAAAAAAAAAAAAAGAAAAACCAACCAAAACAAAACCTCCAAATGTGTCCTTAGATGCCTTGTGATTTCTAATGTTGTTTGATCAGGCTATTGCAAAACTACTCTAATCAGGATTAAGCCCTGTACCCTGGAAACTAGAGGTGATAAGATTATCTGGTAATCAAAGGTGATTTAGAAGATCAAAGGCTTTTTTGAGGGAGTAAGATCCCTAATTTTTTTCCTTCAAAAGGGGTTGCTTTGTTTTAACTTGTAGATGACATTACTGTCTCCCTGCATGTTGATAAACACCTAGGGTAAAAATGTGGCTTTGCTGAAGCAACACTCAGTAACTTAATTGCAGTAACACTCAGTTAGTTCAGGGTTTTACCTCCCTCCTGGAAAAGTCACAGCAGCCCTTTTTACAGACCGTGGTACCTACTGAATAAATAACATGCTGAATAATGATAATTTGTGTTAGCTTTTTTAACTCTTTTGTCTAAACTGGGGAAAAAACGACTTGGCTGTAGGTCTCATCTTCATCAACCAAATTTGCCTCAGACTCACCCAGCTACAAAGTGTTTCTTTTGCATGTAGATCTCTGAGCAAAGCCATGAAAGGAAAAGAGAAGCAGCGGGCTGGTATTTCATTGGGTTGTTGAGCCCAGTTTGGGGTTTTTGATGCAATGCTATCATTCAGTTTCCTTGCAAGAGAAGATGCAGGCGTGTTCTGGAGGCTTGGGTTCCCTCTCTCCTCGTGCCTCTGCTTCTGGGGGTGCTCCTGCTGTCAGTCCCTCTGCAGCCCCTGGCCCACGACGTAGAGCTCGGGGTGGGAGGCAGATCTGTTGGACTCTTTGGTTTCAGGAATGCCAGAGCTGTTCCAAGAGTCACCTGCTTTTCTAGGGCTCTTCTCCAAGCTGCAGAAGGAAAGATGCTTAAGAGGCTAATGAATTGTGACTTTTTAAAACAGCACTGATCAGACCACATTAACCCACAAAGCACAAATGCTGCACGACACCCTGTCATTCCCTGTCTCCTCCTGAACATGCTCTTTATGTGCATCATCCAAATTTTACTCTTGGCATGCCAAATGCACTGTACTCTTCCCTCCCAGACCTCTCTTGGGAAGAAAACATTTTGTATGTTTAACAGGGGATCAGTGTGAGACTGGGTTTCCCTGCAGATAGGGGCAGATTTCAGTGAAAAGTCTTGCTTCAGACTGCTGAAGGAAAGGAAATGTCTTACCTCTGATGTGCATCCACCTAGCCTGGTTACAGTGATTTCTGAGCACACCAGCATGACTGTGGGAGGGGAATTCTGGTATTATAAATCTGCTACTCTCACTCTGGTGACAGGAGCACTGAGACATAGAAAGTGTAAAAGATGTTTCTGAGGTTGCTCTGGCACTCCCTAGGGGTACAGGGACTTTATGCATCAGGACTGATCATAGCAATGGATCTAGTCATGGGTATCTCACACCCTGTGCCTTCCTGCTGAAGTGTGCCCTGTGTTGCTGCAGCTCATTCATGTGGTTTAAGCTCAATGTGGGGAAATATTTCAGAGCTATCTGGGAATCATGACTGTATTTTAAGTATATAAACTGCTAAACTGAATGAGCTTTCAACTACAGACAAACTGTTATGTTCCTACTCTTAACTGCTAGGACTTCATTGATTTGAACTGCTAAATGAAGAGATTTGTGATACATGTCCAATCATGAAACTAATTCAGATTCAAATATCCCCCAGCTGCAGAAGGGCTCATTTGGGCTACTTGCTTTGAGCCAGATTCAGTCAACCCAATCCATTCTCAAGCTCTCATTGAAAAGTATGTTAAAGACAATAGCATTTTATCTTCCCTCTCTGCTTTACCACTTGGGAGAGGAGCAGTCTCAATGAAATACCATTTTGTTAAGGTGCATACACAGAAACTGTGTTACAGATTAACAGGATTTCTATGAGCAGAGCAATTGTACATGTTGTGCCTTACTGAGATGCCAATAATTGGTGATTGCTGTCAAATGACCAGCCTTAGAAACCAGCCAAGTTATCTCAGTCTATCCAACCTCGGGCTGTTCAAACAGGAACCAGTTGAACTGACTTGAGAACTGAGGCTCTTGTCAGGTACCCGAGACTAAAGGCAAAAGCTCCAGCTCCAGCCCTAGTTAGGGCTACTAATGTTTTAAGCCCTGATCCTTACAACATGGGATAGGCAGAAGACATGCTTGGAGAAAGAGTGGGTTTGGCCTTCTAGGAGAGTAATGAGTGTGCAGGAGAGACACGAATCTGTGCACAACATTGACATTTAATGCCCATCAATGCCAGCTTGCAAAATAAGGTGGAAGTTGCCTCTTTTTTTTGTGTGTTTCTGCTAAAAGGGGGTGTGTGGGAGAGGCGACTCAGCTGCCTCTTTTTGCTTGTACAAGCTCTGCCAGATTAACTTTGGCAACCTACTTCTCAGCAAAGGGCTGTTTTAATTTGGTATAGGAAAAGTGGGGGGATATATCTCTTATATCCCTGAGTTTGTGAGCATGGGAGAAACTGGATAACTCACTGGTCTTTAGAATGTTTTTCCTATGAAAGATTGATAGTATCTCAGATTTCAGTCTGTGTCCTCTCCCTTCTACTAATGAAGCTGCTTATAACACAGAAAAATAACACAGGAAAACACCATGCAGACCAAAAAAAGGTGTTGTTATATTTGGAAAGAAGAGGTAAAGCAAGGGGAGGAATGAAGGAAAGGAGACTGACAGCTGTGTGGTAATGGCCTGTGAATTTGAGACCAGATGCAAACATTGCAAGAATGAGGAGGTTTAGGTTTAGGTTTAGGTTTAGGTTTAGGTTTAGGTTTAGGTTTAGGTTTAGGTTTAGGTTTAGGTTTAGGTTTAGACATTTTGAGATTTTCCTCTGTCGGCTAGATGAATTACAAAGCAAAGAAAGTCCTGGCTGTTTAATGAACTTGCAGGAGAAAGATGGATCAGAGTGTGGTGCTTTGTCTATTAAGGCACCTGCTAAAAGAGCAGGGCTCAGCATCTGCACAGGGTGTTGTGATGCTCACAGCTGGGGCAACCACCCCAGTCCTGAGCAGGAGGAAAGGACCTGCAGTGATGTGAAGAGCTCTCAGAGCTTTTTCCCTATGTTCATTCCTAAAATGGTCCTTCTCTGCCCATCGGCACATTGGCTGTGACATTAATTTTAGGTCATTCAATGCAAGGTCCACAAAATGTAATCCAGGCAGCTTATTTTGGGTGTAAGAAAACACACAGTTGTGTATTGCATCTTAAATCAGTGTGTGTGGTAATGAATGGTCTCAATTTCCCTTTTGCTTATGTTGATATACATTTGGCATAACTGACTAGTACTACTGTTCATGTTCATTGGGATAAATGATAAGCTGAATTTGACCTAGGAGATATTTCGTTCTTCCAAAATACTTGTAGATCATAACACTAGGATATATGACTTTTTTCATGAAAGGGATGATTTTATTTACACTCACTATACTCTGACAGACTATGATAGAAAGATACACCCCAATGAAGTATAAATTAGCTAGGAATTTATAGTAGACTGATTTAAAAATGCATCCATAAAACTGCTGGGGCTTTTGTCTCGCAGGTTTTACATAAAACCTCTTTTGAAAACATTTATTTCTGCTGGCAGGCACTGGAGTAGACAAAGCTGACTTCACACAGTACATAAAAAAACCAGAAAACCCATCAACACTGTACAGGAAATTTAGGAAATATTCAAATGTCAGACTACAATGCAATATTAGAACTGGGAATACAAAATAATTTGCATTTCCCAGTGGTTTTTACATGTTTTGGTCAGCACATTCCTCTACTGTCAGCATGGGATACTCAGTCCTTATTCTGTCTTCAGGGTGGGAATGCCTGGAAATCTGTCTTCAGTGCCTGTGACTGTCCCTGTGCTCACAGTGCCTGTGCACCTACAAGTGCAATTTCATCCTGATGGGGTTGATCTGCAATCCCTATCCCTCCTCAAGGGAATGAGGCATGTGACTGCAGCTCTTCTGGGGCAAGAGCAAAAATACTGCTCATGTGTGGAAAGGTTACCGGAGAAGCTTAAAGCTTAATTGACTTACACATCCTAAGATGTTAAGAAACTAGAATAACAACACTGTATTTCCAGGCTGTTACACATCTTTGAGTATTCCCAAATACCCACTTCTATTTACTGGCTGGTTTTATGATTTTTTTTTTTTTTTAAGTGATAGACAAAATTTAAAGCTCATTTTTTTAATAAGAGCCCAGCACTTTTTGCAAACATGGAGCTGGCATGTATTGATGTTTCAATTTCTTTTTCAGAGCAATGAATCTCCAGTAACCATGGGATGCTTCTGAAAACTGGGCTGTGGACCCAGCAGACTTGACATCAGCACCTAGGTCTGAAAGTGTGCACAAGAAGCTAGAAATTCCAGCCTATAATTTTGTCCACACAGATCCTTGCCTACATATTATCTGTCTCTCATTCTTGCCAGCTGAATTTATACATTCTCCCACAGCTTTCAGATGAACAGTTTATACTGGATTAGAAGCTGATAATAGAACAACACCCCTCCTCTTGGGTCAGGCCTATCTTCTTATTAATATTTATGTTTCTAACCTGAGGGCTACTTCAGAGCTTTTAAGAATTGAATGTGGATGCCCGTAGTCCCCCCACAAATAAGGGGAGTTCTGTGCCATGAAACCAACATTGAATTTTGCCTGGGATGCCTGCCACAGCTTATGTGTAAGGGTAAGGCTTGAGCAAGCCATGGAAAGTTAACTCTTCCCTTCATTCAGACTGGTAGTCTACTGAAATCTGAGGCAAGAAAATAGAACAGATTATTTCAGTTGCAAGGGACTGACAATATTCATACAGTGCTATCTTTGCCCAGGCATCTTTTCTGCATATGAACAATCCTTGGTTTTCTGGGAAACCTCTTAACAACATTAAATGCCCATCACAAGTTTAGAAAGCCAACGTGGTGCTACAGGTCCGCTTTTCTGGCATGAAGTTCCTTACCTTGCTTGGTTAAGCGTGGGTTCACTGCCAGCTGTCAGAGGAGCTGGGAGATGAGGCTGGACCCCTGGTCGGCGGTCAGAGAAACTTCTCCTTACGAACGGCTGAGGATTGGTGGTGCTCAGGGACAGCTTCCTGGTCCGGTCTCCGGGCTGCCGGAACAGCACGTTGCTCTTTTGGGAATGGGATGCGGCTTCAGTCTGGCTGGTCACCTCGGCAAAGCATTTGCTGGGTACCACTGGAGGTCTGGCTTCAAACAAGGAAGAGGTGGCTGGGCAAAATATGGAATGAACATTGCTGCCCCTCTTGGAGGAAGAGAGCTGGGGCTCGTCCCCAGCATCCAGCCCGGCTCTCGGCCCCTTGTGGGAGCGAGATGGGGAGGCTGGTGGGGAGGGGGGGGTGGGGAATGGAGTGGGGGAGCCCGCCAGGTGCTGTGCTGTTGGTGAGCTTTGCTTGTGCCCCACAGGAGAGCTGAGTGGTTTTCGCTGCGGTGGTGGAGACGGCAGCTTCTTCTGCAAAGGTGGGCTGGCCACCCTGGGGCTAGAGGGGGGACTGGGTTTCCTCTGCGTGGTGGGTGAGCTTGGTTGCGTGTTGCTAAAAGCCTGCAGAGAATGTCTGTGATGTGCTGGGGGGCTGAAAAGCCGTTTCTCAGTTGGTGAAGAAGGAGGAGTTCTGGTGGGAGAGACCCTCCTGGAGAACAGTGAGCCTTTTTCGTTGCTCCGGAGCAGATTGGGAGAGCCGTGCTTCTGACACGCCACTGAAGGTGCAGGTGCGTTGGGCCCCTTGCTCTCTGAGCTGCTGCTGTGTGGGTTTGAAACCCCACTGGGATTTTGGAGAGGAATGATTTTATGGGTTTGCTTGTATAAATCCGCAGCCTCTTTCCTTTGGGTCGCTAATATCTCCTCCTGGCTAGGGATGTGCACGTTGGTGGGGTTCAGCTCCAGAGAGTACTTGGGCAGTCTCTCATCCCCTGACCTGGTATTCCTTAGACCTTTATTAGTCACCGCACTGGGGCCACTGATATTTTTACTTGGCAATAAGTCGATGGACTGAAGGGAGGCTTTCATTTTTGGGGAAACTTGTGATCTCTTAGCAGCATGCAATTCTGGTTTGGTGGTCTTTTTGGCATCTTCTGAAGAGTTTCCTTCTATTCTTGCAGTTTCTTCAGGCTCAGATAAATTTTCAGAAGAAGTGTCCATTAACATTTCAGGTGGTGGTGGTGGTAGATTCTCAGTGTCTTCATCAGTCTCTTCCTTTGTGTCCTTCTTGCTTAATTCTGCAGGAAGAAAGGCATTTGGAAAGCTAGAAGAAACATCATTGGTGTTTGTGTCTTCTACTGGTGAAATGCGATGCTTAAGATTTAAAGGTGCCAGGCCTCTCTGAAAGGGAGTGGTGGGTGGGATGACTGGAAGTCCAAATTTTCTGATGCACTTTATTGGTCCTAAGGATCTTAGAGGTGTGGCTTTTGCAAGGTCATCAGTAGGGCTGAAGGTTTCAATCAGTTTTTTGACAGACTGCCGGGGGGTACAGCTGCTGCCACTCAACATTTGTGCTCCAGTAGGCTCATTTTCTTTGCCTGCTGATGTCTCCTGGGTAGGCACAGTAGCTCTTACAGGCTTCCTGACTCTCTTTTCATTCAGTGGAAGGACGGGATTTTGACCAGGTGTGAACAAAGGTACTTTATCCTGGTTAGGCAGGATGCTGAAATTTTTTGAGAGGCTTGCCTTCAGCTTGCGGGAGGACCTAGGTGTAATTTGCTCATCCTGCAAATAAGGTGCTGTTCTTGATTTCCAGAGCTCCAGGTTGTTAGCTATATCCTTTCCATACAACATTTCCAGCCTTTTGCTGAGCTCCTTTTGAGTCCTCTGAAGCTCTAGGAGAGTCGGGTCCTCTGCCTGGCTTCTGAGGGACTCCTCTGACCTGGATCGTCGTTGTTTCCCAAACTTTCTCTGTCTGCCTGTTGCTGTACTGGGCCTTTTTGCTAGGACTGCTCTTCCGCTCTCATCCTCTATCCATTCTTTACGCCTGGATTTAGCTGGAACGAACTTGATTTTTTCACTGATGGCATCTTTCATCTTCAAAATGATTTCCTCTGTGTCTGCATTCTCCGTCCTTTTGATGGACTGCCTTTGAATATTATCAGTGAGTGCAGGTGAAGACAGGGACCTCGGCAGAGCATCCTTCCCCATTTCTGATAAACTTGTGTTGTCATCATCCTCCCCCAGCGTGCTCTCTTCTTCATCATCATCATCCTCATCCTCCCCAGAAGGAAAATCTGTCGATTCACAGATTTTGAAATGCTCACCTTCCTGAGTAGAACCGGACTGCAAGGAGTTGTAGCAACGGCTTTTGCTCAAGCTTGCAAACTGGAGCATGGTAGAAGTGCCTTCTGCTACTCCACCCTGACAAGAAGTCGCTTCCCTCCTTTGCACGGATGAATGAAACACGTCTTTAAAATGCCGTTCAGGAGCACAGCCGTGGGATGCAGCTGTGCCCATGTTCACACGCTCCGCTGTTCCGGCGTGCCTTCGGGAAGGATGTCCGTGTGCACAGGAGTCACTTGGCTGTCCTCCTTGCTGGCTGAGAGCACTGAACTCTTTGAGGGATTCGTTGTCCACACCAATGCCACTGTCCTCAGAACAGAGAGTCCTGTCATCACCGTGGGACTGAGAGGGTCCCACAGTTGAGGCTTCGAGCAGCTTTACCGTCCGTAGCAGGTGCTCATCAAAGCTTTGCTTTGCTCTCAGCTTGCCTTCCAAGTTGCTTGCAGCAGAGTGCAGGTAGCTGCACGTCTCCTGCAGGGCGTTGGACGTGAGGGAGGCCAGCATCCCACTCACCACCTGCATTTTGTTGACCGTGTACTGCAGTAGCTGTTGCAGAAGATCAGGGTGCTCCTTCAAATCGTCCTTTTCTGCTGGCCATGCCAAGTTCCCACCTACGTCTTTGAGGAGATTTTCCCCATCATTGGCAATTTCTTCCAAGAGCTGGTTGATTTCATCGAAGCGAAGCACTAGGAAGCTGATCATCTGCTGTAGGAAGAGCTGAGTTTGGGTGGCCTGGTTGGCCATGTGCAGAATAGTTTCATACTTGGAGAGGTTGGGATGTAAGTAGGCGTATGCACTCTGGTGAGCCTTGACGAGCAGTTCTGGGAAGTCTACCTTCTTCTCTGTCTCGCACGGGGCCAGAATGGACTTTTCTTTACTTTTGTTGGGTTGACCTTGCTTTGCCAGCTTATGGGATTTTTTCTTCTTTCCTTTCTTTGCGATTTGCTTTGCGTTGCTTTCGTTCTTGTCATCCCAGACGAAAGCTGATGCTTCTGATTCGCAGGAGGTTTGCTTTCTGATCTCTATGGACTCAGTGATGTACTTTTGAGACTCAATCAGTTCAGACATAACAAGTTCAGCATCTGTGGCTGTCCTCTCAATTTTCTTCTCTTCCCTGGAAATCTGGGAATCTGAATGAGCCTTGGAAGATAACTGCAAATTATCATTTTTGTCCAGCTCTGACAGTCTATCCTCCTCCTCTTCTTCCAGGTAGTCCTTCCTCTGAATCCCATATTCATCAATATTGTAGCAAGATGAACCTTTAACCAGCAGAGGGATTCCTTTATCTCTGGAATCAAGCGGCAAAATACTTTTGGGTTTATTCAAAGCCTTAAGACCACTTCTTGCAGTCTCACTGTGAGAGGGTGTGCAGCCCATCTTTTCTTTGTCTCTATTTTTGATCAAAAATCCAGAAGAACTAGGGAAAACACACGTAAAAATCAAACTCACTGTGTCATCCTGAGCTGCAGACTGGCCTGTTTCTCAGGAGTTTTCCATCATGATTCCAGTTTTGTTGTCAGTTTGCTGTTCACCTTAAAATCCCATGTGCTTATTGCATAGGATCTGCTCTTGAAGTTGTGCCCCGTTCCATTGTACGTTCCCACTTGGGTTTTCTTCTTTGATTCAAAAAAAGGAGTGTGAGAGCTTGGCTGGATTTAGAGCTAATGGATTAAGAGCACTTGCATACCTCACTTCTGCCTTGACAGATGTCCTCTGCAAATAAGATTTTAAGCTCATTAGGGTAAGCAGGCTCCAGCCAGTCAGCACTGGTGTAGTATTTATAAAGGCAGATTTTTTTTTTTTTCTGCATACTGGGGGGCAGAAGGACTTGGTACCTGTCCCTGCTTTTTTCCCTTGTTGCAAAAACATAACGTACAATTGAATGCAGAGATCCAAAGGAAGAAGCTGTATTTTGAAGCCTTTTTGAAGGGAAACGATTTGAACATGGCATGTAAGCATCATTAGATACTCCTTAACTAAGACATAAGTGACCTTGACCATGGATGTACCTGCTGGAGAGTAAAAGACAGGAAATCAAATGGGTCAGAAGTGCCTGTTAAGACTTCTGCGTTGAGAGTCTTCAAAATTTTCCCCTACTTGCAAGTGACAAGCTGTTTACTTTTTCCTTCTAAGACTTGCAAACAAGATATTGGGGTTTTTTTCCTTCCTCTCAGATGATCATTCTTGAAATTTTTTTCCCTTCTAGATAGTTTCCCAACCTGAAAATCCTAACTGTACAACAACAGTATTTGAATTAAGTAATTCAGTAAAATAAGTTTTGCATATCTTGTTAAGGCAGCATCTAGTGGATCCAAACTGTTTATTTTCAAATTAAAATTAAAAATTAAATGAAAATTCCTTTTTTTCCTTCATCTGAGTGTCTTGGTATAAAATTTGAACTCACAAAAGTGACTTGCTTACCTTTATTTCTTTTTCATTTGCCACAGCTTAGTTCTCTTGAATGCAAGGTTTTATGGGCTAAAACTCTAAGAAAGAAAAAAAACCTAATAAATTAAAAAAATATAGACCCATATCTGAAAAAGGGAAGGGAAGGTAAGGGAAGGGAAGGGAAGGGAAGGGAAGGGAAGGGGAAATAAAAACCTGTTGTTTGAATCACTTCTAAGGTCAAGACAGTATAACACTACTCTGAAAGAGAAACGAGGGAAGCCGAAGTAGGAATTGGATGAGACAGAAGATTCTTGTCTTTTACAAGTATTTATTTGTGAAGGGTGGCATGTGGATGACTGTCATAACAGCAACCACCCCCAACTTCCCTCTTCACTACTCAGACTGGTCTAAATGGATTTGTTTTTTAATTTCCAGACACAGCTTTTATACTGGAATTTTATACCATTCCAGTGGCCAACTGGAATGCTGACCAGAAGTCTACAGCTTCTCTCTAGCAATTCCCACCTGCATGGTCATATGTATCTTGCCCAATTCCCAAAAATCTTTATATGCTACCAAGGCTATGAAACATTCTCAGACTTTAGGTAACTGCTTACATGATTGATTCCTGGGGGCTGGACTGCAACCTGCGAGGGAAGTTGTTATTGTCTCTAGCCCTATTGTTCAAATCTTTTTATCTTTTCAGCAGAGGCAGCAAAATTACCGTGTTTTACAGGGAAGAATGCACTACAGTGATTCCCAGGAAGATTTTTAAAACTCTGTGTGCTTTCTCCAAAGTAATTTTTCAGGAACACATACATTGCACTTAATATATGTGATGACATAGTCATTTCCCACAAGGCTTTTCTGGGAAGCATCAGATAATAACCTCCTGACTCTGCTTCTGGCCAGTCATTTAGCTCAGGCTCTGGCTGCTTATGTGTCTCACCACAATGTGTTTTCTACAGAACCATCCCAACACTTTCTGTATTTCCTTTTGGGCATGTATCTAATGTGTTCAAAGTGGAGCAGATTTAGGCAGCTGCTTCATCCTGGTGATGCTGATGGTCAGGATGCTGTAGCCCTCCACAGTTAGTCTAGGAAAACACAGGAGAACAAGCAAATAGCCTCGATGCCCCTCTTCTGCTTCCAGTGTGACTTGAGAGACATCTCTATGTACTGCTTAGTACTTGTGCTATGAAATCTCTGGTGTCTTTTTCCCAAAAAGCAGCTCCAACAGCTCCATTGTTCACACTGGGAATTTTGACAATTAACTCTTTGTGAGTTGGTGGTAGTATTCAGGAAGTTTTATTCTCCCTTTGCCTTTGATCAGTCATGTTACATTTGTTTGAATTTTTATTCAAACTACTACTTATTTTCTTATCTACTTATTATCACGCCATGCATTAACATCTTAACAGGAAGTAAATGTATGGTTAAGAAAATGCAAATTCCTGGTTCATGATTATGAATTATGCAGTCATTTATTATTTTAAATATTAATAGTAAACCAATATACAGTTTATAATTTATTTATTACTAAATCAAGATCCAGGCTCATAGAAAATGTATTTTATCCTGGCTTTCATTGCTCTCTGCATGTATATGCAATATGACTATTTAATGTTGCACCAGATTTATTAGCTTCTGTGAGATCTTTGCTGTGCCTGTTTCCAAACACTGATGTAACTGCATTTTTCTTATCAATACTCTTATTAACAAGTAGGCATATATTCCTCTGTACTTCTGAGGCACTTCAGAAAAATCCCAATGCTTTACCTCACGAAAAATTATAAGGAAAATACTTTATTTCATGATCATACAACAAAAGAGAGGATAAAATAGGTAATGCACATAAATGGTTACTCCAAGTCTTAAAAATCTAAGGTTTGTATTTGTGAAAAAGAGCTCACTAAGCAATTATGGAGAACTTCAGTGATACAACAATTTTAAAGAGCTATTTTACTCTCAAAGAAATGCCCTTTTTCTTCTTGTGTGAGCAAATTGAAAATAACCAGGGAGATGTTCATATTGTTGGCCTAGATAGCACTAAGTAAATACGAAATAGTCTCTTTTTATTTCAGCTTCTCTTGCAGAGCTGAACTAGTTTGGGATATAGAGTAGGTTCTCTCCTTTCTGTAATCACTTGCAGAGATACATATGAAGCTTCATTTTGTTTCCCCTGTGGAAACTTGTTGACAATGGCAAAGAATAGGAGTATCGTGGTTTGAAGGAAATGTAGTTGCAAAGAATTGAATAGAACCAGTGAGTCTATACAGAGCGTTTACTAGCGGTGATGATACAAGTGAAAGACAAAATTAATCTTGATTCTAGGCCAGTGATAAAACTCTCAGAAGTGGCTGGGTTTTTTTTTTCTTCATTCTAACTTCTAAGTAAAGTGGTTCAGTCTGATTGCATGAGGCAATAAATGTGACCCCAATGCTTTCAAAACCCTGTTTTGCAAAAACATCTGGATTTTTTAAACAGCAGGACAATTTTAAAAAAAGTTCTTGCAAACAGCTAGGAAACTGGCTTCCCTCTCCAGCAAAAATACTTTACAAAGGAATTAATGAAGGAAGAAATGTAAGTAGAAAACTAAAGAGAGTAATTTTGGGGGGTTTGCCTGCACAGGGCTGTTGGTACACTCGGGTGACCCAAAGGGATCAAGAAAAATTGTATGACTAGTGTCAGCAGTAGTTTTGTGAGATATATTTACATTTGTCTGTTATTTCTGGAAGGTGTGTTCTGATCAGTTAGTCACAGCTTCTCTTTGCCAGGCATTCCATTGGTATTTTAGGTGCTTGCTATCTGCCCCAGCCAATACATTCACTGCTGGTTTCAGTGGGTAAGACAGTGACTGCCAAAAGTTAGTTCAAAGAACCATGTGAAACGGCATGATAAGCATAGATTTCCAGAGTTATGCAAATCTAGAAAACTAAAAGGAGAGAGTTCCACTGGCCTTGGCAACAGTTACATTAGTTTGCATGGGTGAAAGCAGGTTTGTGGTTCTGGAGCAATTTCAAGGCAAGCGAGTTCCTTTCAGGTCAGGGACTGGCAATTTAACCGGCTGGCAAGGGCTTCAGCACTTTCTAATGCAAGGCAGCAGTACTGATTTTGGATCTAGAAGTGAGGTCCAGGAATTTGTGTTCCTGAAAAATATCCCAAGATGCTACAGAAAAGAGTGCAGCTATTTGGCCTTATGCCTTTTCCAGTTCTCAGGGGGTTTCCTTACCTAAAGTGTCTCAGGCTTTCCCTGAAAACTGAGGTAGACACAGGATTCCTCCTGGCTTTCTCTCAGGGAGTGGCTCTGACCACAGTGTGTGGGCACACTCACTGTCAGAACCTCCCTGCTGCCCTAAGCCTTGCTCCAGAGTGACCCTACTTGAATCTGCAATGCCTTCCTAAGCCATTTTAATGATTGCTTTCCTCTGAGATGTAAATCTGTGGAGATGAACTGGTTAGTAATGCTCTATTTCTGCCCAAAGAAGAAACAAGGAATGAAACAGGCTTCAGTAGAAACAGGCTTGTTGCTCACAAGCGTTGCTTCCATGTCTTCCTCCCGAGGTGGTGAGAGCTGGTGCAGCCCATTGTTTTAAGTTCTCCAGGTGTTCAGCACCAAATGAGTCAGACAGGATAGGCTGAATAGGGCTTTATTTTCACTCACATCCTGGCTTGTAGGAGTGGCTGAAAAAGACAATGTGCTAAGGAACAGAAAGTGGTTTAAATATATATTCTTTTAAAATTTTCATTGCAGGGCCCAGTGGTGGAAGTCCAGACAGGCAGGGGTTTTATCAGGCAATGACATCCAGTCTCCTCTGCAGCTGCAGCACTCAGGACTCACTTTGAGATAAGATGTTTGGGGTTCTGCCATTGCTGGCCTGATCAGAAGGATGTTCCAGAACCTGTGATGCTCTGTTAGGTCCTTGCTTTCATTTTCTAGCATAAAAATAATCCTACATGGTTTTGTCTTCATATTCAACACCACCTTTGAATTCACACCCCACTTTCTGTGGCTTTTGGCAGACAGCAACTATATCCTCCGTCTCAGCTTTCATTCTGCTGCATCAAACAAGCTGTGCTCTGGTAACCTCCTAAAACAGACTGTTCTTGTCCTTGGCTGTGCTGACAAACCCTCTCTAGGCAGGCTGGATCAGAAGGGTGCTCACACCGATACGTGATTCCTCAGGGAGGTGGGCAGACCTGCTGGCACGAACACTTCACTTCCCTGCCACAGCTCTCCAGCTACACATCCTAAGGTAAGTGCTTGATTTTTGTGCCATTGCTTCGTATTGGTACTGATGCTCCTTGTGCAGCTGCCTTGCATTGCTCGGTTCCCCAGTCACTTCCATACAATGATCCCATACCTCATAGTCTGGTATCAGTTCATTCCTTTCTAACAGCAATTCTTTCCTTTTTGCTGTTTTATCTCATCAATTTGCTGGGGTTCTTTCCCCCAAAAAACCATTTAAGGAAAACACAAAACAAAGATTAGTTCCAAGGAAAATATCTCAGGATGTCATCAGTAGCCTCCCTCAGCTCCATACTTTGCATTTAACACTACTGAACACTGTTTCCCCTGGGCTTGTGCTTTGCCTTCATTGAAGTTCTCCTAAATTCTAGTCTTCTCCAGAACTGCTAATTCCATTCCAGACTCTTCACCGAAGTCTGTTATTCAGTATCAGCAATAAAACATTTCCTTTGCCAAGAGCATCAAGCATCTAAAAATAGGCAAACATCGACTGCTGGTACAAAGCTCACGTTTGATCTTGCTTACCTGCTTCTTTGTAAAAAGTTTGAACCTAAGTAGCCTTGAGGTGAAAGCAGCAGGCCTACATTTTCCTGGAGCATGTCTTCTTTGCCTTTTCTAAGGTATGGAACATTCTAAGAGATGGAAGAAATTCCTAGCTTTTTTGTAGCCATCTGGTATCACGTTCAGTCTCACAATTGCAATTCAGTGCTCTCCTTCTTTCAGTTTTGGAGTCTCTAGGAGCTGAGAGTATTTGCAACTCTTGACCTTTCCAGCACTTCACTTGAGGAAATTTCCACTTGCCATTTCTATTATTTGTCCTGCCCCCACCCCTTTTAATATCACCACTGGAAAAGCAACACCAAAAACCTGATTGTAAACATCAGTTACGTTTATTTAATAGTGACCCACGTAGAGCATAAAAATATAGCAGGACTTGGCTGACGTTTTATCCAGGTCAAATTCCCTTCACGCAGCCTGAGCTCCAGTACGAAACTGGGTTTGCCACCGCAGGCGTTTCCCGGAGAACGCCCATCTTTGGATTTAGATCCTCACTACATTTTACAGCATGGGACGAGCACCTTTGAAAATCTTTCTTGGGAGTTCCTCTACCTGGCTCCTGAGGCACCCGGGCAGTCCCGACGCCGGAGCCGAGTGCTGAAACGCGCCGGCGGTGCCGCGCTGCCTGCAGCCCGTGCCAGCGCCTCCATCCCCGCCCGGCCACTC
>VWZP01010888.1:0-30224 GCA_013396995.1 Dicaeum eximium | reverse complement strand
GGCGTGGTCTGTCCGCGATGGGCGGGGCCTGGGCCTCGCTCGGCTCCTTGGGCTGCGGGCGGGCCCGGGTGGCGCGCGCTGCGCTCGGCCGAGAGCAGGTAAGGCCGGGGCGGGGCTGGCGCTTCCCGGCGCTTTCCGGCGCTTCCCGGTGCTTCCCGGCGCCTTCCCGGCGCCTTCCCGGCGCTTCCGTCTCCCTCGGCGCGTAGTGGGGGGTGGGCTGGCGGTGCAGGGACCGCCACGGCCCGGCCGGCCCCCCCGGCCAGCTGCGGTCGGCACAGGGGCCGGGGGCCGGCGGCTCCGGCGGGTTCGCTCCGGTACCGGCCCGTGAGAGCGGGGCTTGCCCGTGTGCTGGGGAGGCGGCCAAGGGAGCTCTGAGCGAGCAGAGGCAGCCTGGAGGGGCGGGAGCTGAGCTCCCTGGGACTTGCAGCTTGGCAAAGCGCCCCTGCAGTGGGGGCACAAAGCTGCGGCGCTGGAGCGTCTTCCTTATGAGGAGAGACTGCGGGAGCTGGGCCTGTGTAGTCCGGAGATGAAAAGGCAGACGGGATCTCATGAATGCATATAAATATCTCAAAGTGCCAAGGGGATGGTGCCCAGCGACAGGACGAGGAGCAATGTCTGTAAACTAAGACACAAGAAATACCCCCTCAGCACGAGGAAGAATTTCTTTCCATTGAGGGTGGCAGAGCACTGGCACAGCTGCCCAGCGAGGTTGTGGAGTCTCCCTCCCTGGGGACATTCAAACCCCACCTGGAGCGTGTCACCTGCTCCAGGTGATCCGGCTCTGGCAGGGGCTTGGACTGGATGATTTCCAGAGCTCCCTTCCAACCCTGACAATTCGGTGAATCTGTGAAAACGCTGCCGTGTTGCAAGAGGGCCCTGCACACCACCCAAATCTTGATTTTACCTACATGTGTACAGCATGTCTACCACTTGTGCTGTAAATGTTCTGAAGTGAGCAGATGGTGTATGTGCAAGAGACTTGTTCTCTGAAGTTACTTTTTTTTGAGCACATCAAAGTACATGATCAGGAGTCCATTTTACATAGTTGTTGTCAAAAATAACATCACATTTGTGACAGGTTCAGCTATCAAAGCCCAGAACAACTTCATGTTATAGCTTGAAATGCTTTAGCATTTGCAGGGTTTTACAGCACTTGCAGGAAGGTTTTGTGCTTTAACACAAATTACAAACTAGAGTAAATGAAAAAGTTGGATCCCCTATTATGGAACTTTTTTTATATGTATATGCAGAGCTGCCACTTATTCTTGTGTAATGTGTAGATATCAAGAAACCTGTAGTTGCTGTTCAGTTTTGTCAACAAAAGGGTGTGTGCACCTGATGACTCTTTGAGGTTTTTTGCTCTGATATTTCTGTTTTCTCATTTTCAGATATAATTCAGTTGGAAGAACGTATGGCTGGCAAATAGTAAGTGTGATACTCTCTGCTGTGCTAAACTGTGCTCAGTGGTAGTTTGGCAGTGCTGTGAACAGAAATATTCTGTCTTTTCTTTCATGTAATTTCTCTAATAGTTTCTGCCCTAAACTCTTTTACTAATACAGGAAAGTCACTGCTCTTTTGGAAAGCCTCCCATTCCATTGCACCAGGACTTTCCAGCTGAATCTTGGTGGGAAGGATGTCTTGGGTATTGTTAATACCCCAGGCAGTTTTGGTTTTGCTTACAGCAGAAGTCATTATGAGGATGGTGTGGGGATGCCTTTTCACTTCCTTTGAAATGGCTTTCAGCCCTTTGCTTTGCCTTTCCAGCTGTGTGTGTGGTGTTGGCTAGCTGGGGAGCTCTGGCACCTGAGCTGGCAGCCTCTGGAGGTGGCTGTGCGCAGGGCGTTCCCGCGACATTGCGTGGTTCCGCACTGCTTTCCTAGAGCCAGATGGAAACCCGCAGTGTGAGAGTGTGCGCACTTCCACTGGAGGTGTTGGCACTCCCACAGACATGGAAATTCATTATTTATGGAGTTGGGTCAGCATCTGCATTGTAGCCCCTGGGACTTTGTGCTGCCTACCTGACAGCAAGGGTTGTTTCCCTGCCTGCTTTGCTTTGGCAGAACACAAAAGGTGCTCTTGTCGCTGGCCCTGCAGAATAAAAGGTGCCCTGGCTGCTTGCACAGGTTGTGTTCTGTTTGGTCTCCTTTCCTGTGTGCCATAAACACTCTTTCTTGTATTAATTTTGAAATGTCTCTGTTGATTTCAAGTTCCAACAACTTACATTGTCCTACTTCACCAAATCTCACCTTTTCCTGTTACTTCCTCTTACGATCTCCTCAATCAGGTCTGGCTACTTTTCACTGTGTTTCTTTTGTTCCCTTAGTGTAGGGCTGTGCAAAAAGCTTTTCATTTCTTTTGTGTCTTTTTCCAGCTTAAGAGGCTCAGCTAATAATGTCTTCTGTACTCATGCATATTACTTGTTCCTTTGTGCATTTGGTGAGAGCTCTGAGGTGATGCCTGTGAGAAACTTGTGAATTCATGTGTCTTACAAAGCTTTGTTTTGTTTTGCCATGGCCTTTGAAGAAATATCAGATTGTACCAGATTTATTTCACTGTTGCCCTTCAAAAGCAATTTAATTAGGTATTTGCAGCTTAAGGGACTTTATAGTCCCTCACACAAGAAAGCTGTCATTTTTATGATGGCTATTCAGCCATTGAAATGTAAACTCTTAACTTTTCCTGACTGTAAGAAAATATTAATTAAAATAATTAAAGATATTTTTGGCCTTGTTGAATAAAAGAACACATAAGCCAATGCAATTTGATAATGCTGTGGGAAAAAATAGTCCTGTCCTTCCAGCGGCCTCCTCCTTGATCTTCATGCCAGAACATGAATTTTTACAACTGTTTAAGACTAAGGAAATAAACTAGTTGGGAGAAAAATGAGCATTTTTCACGTGGACCTTAATTTCCAGCTGGAGCACAAGCTGAACTGTGTATGATGGGCAAAGAAAGGAGGCTTTAATTTATTTACGTCAAGATTAGCATCTGTAATCCACTGCTAAAATGCTTTTTATATTAGCATATAGATTGTGAGGTCCCAAGCAGTGTGACAGATTTATTTGGGGAAATATCAGACTAAATCTATTCATATAGTTTGTTGCATGTTAGATACAAAAACCAAAATAAGTCTTCCTTTAGTTTTTCATATTTACTTGAGCATAAATTAAATGTAATAAAAACAAACTCTCCTTGAAGCTCCATGGCTTCTTTCTGTCAAGCAGGCTGGCTAAACAAATTTCTGAGAAAAGAGCACTGTTTAGCAATCTCCAGAATGAAAATGTAGGTTGTTTAGTAGAAATGTTGCTTTTACTCCAAGTGTTTAATAATGATCATTCAAGATGCAGAATTTCAATTTTCAACTGTGAGATGTGGCCTCTGATGGTGCAATCCTGTCTGTTTCTGTTAAGAATAATGATTTTTTTTTTGTTAATTGTTAATGAATTTGCCTGATAAAATGTTTGACAAGTGGTAGCCAGCTTTCCTCTGATCTTAACCTGTGAACCATACTAGGATGTAACTTGGGCTGGTTGTTTGATTTTGTCACTGTAACTCTGCAACCATTTAGTCTTGATTCTGTGTCCTAGATTGCTGTGAGGCCCGGGAAGCTGACTGGAAGCAGCAGGAGGGTGAAGGTGACAGCGCTGTGGTAAGTGTGCTATTTTAAACCATCGAGGAGAAGAGCTGGGAACGGAGCTGATATGGAATCGTGAGTCCAGGAGTGAATCACTCGGTGATGGATTGTCTGCAGCTGTGTGTGGGAAGATGAAAGAGCTGAGAATTTAAAAAGAGGAGGCAGCAGTGGCTGGCAGCATGTTCTTGCTCACGGTGAAGGGAGGGAATGTGCATGCAGAGTATGAGGGCAGGTACTTGATGCTTCAGGTTTTCATAAAGCTGTGAAACACACTAATCCATTTATCCTCGATGTGTGTTTGCTAATTAGAGCATGAATATTTTCTTTACTGCTCAACTGGGAAATGGGGGAGAAATAGGATGTCTTCCATTAGTTACGTGCAAGTGTAGTGGTGGAAGTCAAAACTAGAAGTTTTCTAACCTTGACGCTGTACTTTGCGAGCTTTGTTAATGTATTAGTTTGGAAGAATGTAATGGCAGTAATAGTTTGTTTGCAAATTTAAGATTTTAGTCTGATTGCACATTATATCTTACTATGATAGAACCAATCCAGAGTATTTCCAATGAGGTTATTTATTGTTTTTTTTTCCTCCTAAAGTGGCTTTCTAGAAGATGACCATAGAGGACCTCCCAGAGCCTTCCTTCGAAGGAGATTCCCTCATTGAACGAGAACGATTCTTATTCCCAAACTCTGAAACATCTGTTACTTTTTCTGTTGCTGCAGCACCAATGCCTTCAGACTGTGGTATGTACTTTAAACAGAAAATGGATTTGTGATCAGCAGAGAATAAATTTGAATAAGTTTTAAGAAAAGCTGTCAACTCTTTATTATTTCTTTCCAGAAAGTTTTCTTTTCTGTTAAATGAAATGAAAAATGAAGACCCATGCTTTTTCCATTTTTCTTATGCATACACTATAAATTATTTCTTTTCCTTTGTATAGTTCTGTGCATGTGTGGTCACGTTTATAGTTCTTTCACGTCTCAGTGTAGAATTGGATATTGTGTTAAGACCTAAAATTGGAGTAAGTGAGGGAAGTTAATCTACACCACATTTAAAACCTCTAGAGTTAACACTTTTTCTTTTTGCTTTAGTATGTAAATGATGTGCTAGAAGAGGATATTTCTCTTGGAAGTGTACGTTTTCATGGTGGTAAGGACTGTAAAGTGAGTGGTAGAAAATTATACCAAGTATCAGTGATCAGCTGTCAGAATAATGTTTGTCTTCAGTAACTGTCTTCACATGTATAAATTATAATAAAATTTCTAACAGTATATAATGTGTTAAAGTGTCACTGTAGGTAAGGAGCTTCACTCATAGCGGTAATTATAATGCCTTTGAATGTTGCAGAAGATATTAATAGCATCTATGTACTTTAAAAGTCACTCATTCCATGTCTGTGTTTCCCATGCATTGATTAGAGCAATCAGCTGTAGTCAGGAAATATAAATATATGTAATGTTCTGTCTTTGACAGACTCAGCATTCTTGAGACCCATTTTATAAGTTAGCTCAGGTTGGGAATGTAAGTGTTCCATATGGTATATTTCAGAACATGAATGTGTGTATTTACATGGTTTAGTCTTGTTCTCATCACTTGTCTCTCTTAGTCTACTCTAAGTACTGCCATGATTTATTCCATTCTGCTTTCTTATCCCTTAGATAAAGTTTCCATTTGCTTTCTTTAAACACTGTTTTGTTGTGGTATCTTCTAATAGCCCTATGATCTTACTGCTGTCTGTTCTACCTGGTTTCTGCTTACTTGTTAAATAAAAAAAAGAAATCCTGTTATAGGAGGTTGCTGTCACCTGT
This sequence comes from Dicaeum eximium, assembly GCA_013396995.1. Taxonomy (NCBI): domain Eukaryota; kingdom Metazoa; phylum Chordata; class Aves; order Passeriformes; family Dicaeidae; genus Dicaeum; species Dicaeum eximium. The sequence continues at coordinate 24,781 of VWZP01010888.1, read as the reverse complement.
GTAACAGAAGCATTGCTGAATCTGGGTAAAGGAGGTTAAACCACGACAGAGAGAGAGTCTCAGTCTTTAAATTCAGTGCATTTATTTTTCCTTAATGCAGTTGAGCACTGTAATCAGTACTTGGCAAAGATAGAGGGGAAGAAAGTAATATTTTAAAGTATCTAGATGCCATTGCCATCCTTTCGTGAGATTCATGGCTTCAACAGATTTTCTGTAGCATTGCTTTGGTTTGCAAAGACTACAGCTCATCACCTCTTAAGCACTTAGGGTGGTTGTTATTAATACTTGATGCAGTCTCAGATTTTTACCCTACCATGCTGATTGTAGGAGTTGATTTCTGATAGATAATTTGGATCAGGTTTGTGGCTAGAAATGTTCCTAGTAGAGTAAGAGCTGTGAGTAAGACTATTAATCTTGTTGCCTAGTTGTCTGTTTACTTCATAGCTTTCAACTGTAGATCAACTGTGGTTTATGTGGAAGGGTAATATTAGTGGATGATTCAATAGATGTGTGTTGATACATGGGATGTAGGGAAGAAGCACACTTCATGTAGTGCTGGGAGATGAAGTGTTTGAGGTTTTTTAATATGCTAGGTGCAAATAAAAATTACTGGTAAATATCAGTGAAGTTGTCCTCCTTTTTCCATTCTTGTTGAATCAAGGCGATGGAGTTTGAGGCACTCTAAATAGGCAGGGAGTGAACTCGGTATGTGCTTTTATCTCTTCATCCAGTCTTGAAGTCAGGTATGCTGTTTTTGGGGAAAGGTTGGGATGATTCACCCAGGCGTGGTTTATGCCATGTCACACACCCAGATGGGTGGTGGTGTGTGTTGCTTAACCTTTCTGTCCTGAGAGAGCCATGAATCTGCGATGGATGGGAGCTGAGTTGTACATTTATCCAAAACCTGTTTAAAAGGCAGCTCCCTGATGGCTGCAGCAGGCGTAAAAGTTCAGTGTTTGCCACGATTCATTTGCTGATGGCAGTAGACTCTGCTTTCATTCCCTCATCATAGCCATTGCTATCCAGATTCTTTCATGTAATTTTTCAGAGCTGGAAGAAATTCCACAGATTGAAAATAGAGAATATGTATATACAAGCACACACACTCACCTGTGGGTAATGTGATATATACTTTTATAATAAGGTATTTTATTAACTTAGAGTTTGGGTTGCCTGAAAGAACATGAGGCTTAAAATCTTTAAAAGTGTTTTTTTTTTTTTTCCCTGGTCTTGGTTTGGTGCCTTAATTTTTGAAGGTGTTTGTTTCCTGCAGCTGCCACCAGCTGGGATTGATGAATTCATGAAATATCTGAAAATAGTGGAGGTCACACAATGCCTTCCTGATGAGTGTGTTTATATTTTAGTGTGTTCCCTGTAAGCTGTGATGGAAGAAAAAGAAAGAAGACATTTTCTTTGTGCTTTTCTTTGTCTCTGAGTTTAAAAAACTAGATGCATGTTAAACATCAAGATTTTTTTAAAGACTCTTTTTTTTTTTAACAGAGTTTTCCTTCTTCGATCCTAATGATGCAGCATGCCAAGAAATACTGTTTGACCCTAAAACATCAGTTTCTGAATTGTTTGCTATCTTAAGGCAGTGGGTTCCACAGGTCCAGCAGAATATTGATATTATTGGGAATGAGGTGAGATACAAATGAAGATCCTTGAGTGCTCTCAATGTTAAATACTGTTTGATAGTGAATAAAACCAGTTCATTCAGAAGCAGAATTAATCGTAAATGCAAATAGAGTTTCTGCCTTTTAGCAAGTAGTGACTGATCATGCCTTGTATTCTACATGTTGTCAGGTTTTATTTGGAAAAAGAAAGATGATGGATAAAATTCAGTGCATTTGCATAGATGGTATAAACAATATTTCTCTCAAGGCAATTGTGTTGAGACCCTTCACGTTGGTGTTTCAGTTTCCTACTCAGCAGTAATCCCAAACTCCAATATATGAAGTTATTGTTGAAGCCTGACTTTAAGGGCAATATTTCCAATGCACAAAATGTGTTTCTGGTATTTCCACCCTACTTTCTTATTTTTCTTCTGGATTGCAGGCTTTTCTGAACATGTGGGGAAGTGTAGTGAAGATTAACCCTACCGTATTATAACTGGGGGCTTCTTTTTGGGGGTGTGTGGGAATGGGGTGGGTAATTGTTGAGAGAGAGAACAAGGGGAGAGCTTCATAAATCATTTTCCCATGCAGTTAACTGCTTAACTTGTTGGCATGTGAAGTATATGTTAGAAGGAACAATATAAAGAATTTTTAAAATCTGTAAACAATGAAGGTTAATTATGATGCTACTTAATTACATTTGTGTATACTGCTCAGTTCTACAGTTAAGAATATTTTCTGGCAGGCTTCTTTGTTACTAGTCCTTGCAATGAATCCAGGAGACAATATATCTGAAATAACTTGGGAAATAGTAGTGATGTCATATGCCAGAGCTAAAATGTGCTCGTTTTCCACTTGCCTGTCAGATCATTAAAAGGGGTTGCAATGTGAATGACAGAGATGGACTGACTGATATGACCCTCCTGCATTACACTTGCAAATCGGGGGAAAGTGTCATTGGTGAGTAAAAAATAAAATCATTATAGATGTAAAAACCTAATTGACTCACATAAGCTTATCCCACTGACTCTTACAGAATTTTTCCTTGCAGTAGATTTTTTTTTTTTTTTTGGTGATTGGTTTTCTCTTCTAGTGGCCATGAGCAAGGAAGGAAGATGCAGAACTGCAGCTGTAGCCATGGGGGAGCAGGCTGAGTTAGTGGTATAAGTATTACACACAGTAGTAACAACTTAATAACAGCTTAAACAGACACTTCATGTAGCAAAGGCAGTTTCAGACTGAGGTGCAAGCTGCAAGTTTGCTATAGTTTTTGCTGTAGTTTTCTTATATCAGAACATTTAGGTGACTGGCTGTTCTTTTTGTTTTGTTTCTTTCACCCTGTTCGTGTCAGAAGAGAACAATAAACTTCATTTGCATTATTATGGTCCTAAATACTGGAAATTAGAGCACATTTAACTCTGTTTGAACACCCCTATTAACCTTTCTATGTTTTGTTACTTTTTTGTTGACCTGAGCCCACTTCTCCGGGTTTGAGAGAAGTCTGGCATAGGTCATCTAGATTTTTGTTGGCAGATCTTTTAACATAAACTTCAGCATTGTGATGTGCAGTTCTTTTTCTTCTACCAGATACTAAAACTCCTGGGTTTGATGGCTGACACAGTACTTACATTAGAGAAAAACAGATAGTGATATACGCTAGAGATTTCAGCCAGTTATGATAAAGGGCAAAAATTTCTGTATCCTAATCCTAAAAAGAAAGGCATAGTAATAGTTCTGCTGTGAGCTTGAAGGGCTTAATGTATGTTTTGTGTTACGCATAAACATATATGTGATTTTGGGGTCAAATAAATAAATCACTAATGCATACTTTACAAAAATTACCCTGCAGGTGATGTTGAAACTGCTGTAAAATTTGCAACACAGCTTATTGATTTGGGTGCTGACAGCAGCTTACGCAGCCGCTGGACAAATATGAATGCCTTGCATTATGCTGCCTACTTTGATGTTCCAGAACTGATCAGTGTTATTTTGAAAAATGCAAAGCCAAAAGGTAAGCATTGTGACCTTTGTTTCATGTAGTTGTCCATATTTTGTAGATCCTAAGCTGATGTGTAATGGTAAGTGTGGTGTTCATTTATCCATTATACATAAATAATTTCTCATTCTTTTATTCAGCCTCATTGGTTCATTTTTCTCTTAACCTAGTTTTAGTGGTTTACTGTACTGTTCCCATTGCTGGTTTTTAAACTTGAGCTTTGTACAAGACAATAGAAATTTCAAATAGACGAAAGCAAACAGGTTAATCTTAAGTTATTGAGAACTAAGAGAATGTTTGCAGAAAACCAAAGATATAACTATTCTAGTAAAATCTTGTGGTTTTTAAGGTTGCTTAAACATTGAGAAGTATGTTTCAAATGCAGGGAGAAGGTTAAAGGAGTAGTGGGGATTTGGCAATTGCTTGTGGCAAACCTGTGACTGAGGCAATTTTGACATACTCATTTTTCCCATTGCTCAGCTATGTAGAAAGTCACGTTTAAGGAACAATTTTACTTTAGTGTTTGACATAAATAGATGATGCCTTTTGGAATGATACTGTGAAGGATTGGTAATTGGAGCCCTATTTATGCTAATGCAAATGGAAATACAGAAATGGTTCTGTTTAAAACTGTTTGTTTCTAATTTGCTCAGGACCAAATTAATTTCTAATTTGGTCAGCAAAACCAGTAAGCAACTTTTATCACTAAAATTGTACAAATGTGAATTTGTTCTACTGAATATCCTTCTGATTGTGCCAGTTTGCAAAAGGATTTTTTTATCTAGGGACTCTGTCCTAGCAGTTTGAAAAGCTGGTAGGCTTTTGGAGTACCCAAAGCTTGCTTACCACATCTTGAATCTCCATGGAGGTAATTGTTAAGCAGTGCTGTTACTGGTGTGGCTTGCTTAGGAGGTGACAAGTATGGGTTGGTAACAAAAGACAAAATCAGACTGCACAGTAGTTAAGTCTGCATCACATTTCAGTAGCCTGGTCTCCATAATTTGCATCAGCAGTTCAGCTCTCCTTTCAGACCTTATTTGCATTTGGTGTTCTCCTCCTGTACAGTTCCTCCAGAAGGGGTGGGACTTTGCACAGATTTCCAAGGAAACCACTCTGGTTAAATGTTTCAGCAGTTGGCAATTCTTGGATAAGCAGCTGATGTTTTTTATCTCAGGAAATATTTAAAATTATTTGTCCTGTGACATGGAAACAATGGATAGTCTGAATTAATAGAATAACTTTAGCTCCATGCTTCATCAGGCAGTTTGCAGAGAAGGAAGAACATAGGTAGAAAGCGAACATGCTTTGGATGGATCCATACTGAATTGGAGAAAAAAATTATTGTTAATATGTAAATAACTTTTCAAGACAGTGGTGTGCTGACTCTGAGACACCCATTGTGAAGCACAGGTGTTTCCTTTTGATTTACTGCTAAATTACTTTCTTTATGACTAACTCTGTAGTTAAATTCTTCATAAAGATTTACTCCTCAGTTGTTATAGGAGAGAGCTAGTTTGATCTCGGATTTTTAGAGGTTTTAAATACAAAAATTGTATATTATTTTCCTCTAGATAGTTTGAGGGTAGTTAGCAGGTAACATTGGGTATTTGTCTTTCTTCCTGTCACCTCTACTATGCCCACTTAGATTGAAGCTGTAAGAGAACTGTTGAGAAAATCTAAGCATGAAGCTTGCAAGTCTGAGGAAGTCACACAGTCTAACTCAAAAAACCAAAGCACATATCAGTTGTTTTTCAAAATAGGAATACATGGCAGCTGTTGCTGGCTCAGTAGCTGATGCTATTGACCAGTGTTTCTGCAGATTGGTTCCTATGTGTGCAGAAAATGTTTGGCTGTATTCCATGGAAGTTTCAAGGGCTGTATACAGCTTCTAGCTGGTTTTAAACTGGTAATGTCTTCTGACCTTTGGTACCTAAAGGGTGCATCTGCACGTGTAGGTCTCATGAATGAGGCATGTGAATGCAGTCTTCTTCCACATTTGTGTTCAATCAGTGCAATTGCAAAACTGTTAAATTCTGATTGCAAGTCTGTTACCTTTGATCTTGATAAAATTGAGTCAATTTTATTAGGATGTATGAACTTAACATTTCCATACATGTCCATACATATAACTGTGTATCTTCTATATATGTTGATGTCTTATTTGTTCATTTAGTGTAACTATGTAAGGATGTTGATGCAGTTGGGATATACTTTTTTTATGGCATTGTGAGAAGGGCTAGGGTTTTTTGGGATGAAGACTGATACTGGAAAATATGAGGAGATTCTTCAGCCCTGAGGTGGAAAGTTTTATGTTCCTCACTGGTATTTCAAATTGGAACATGATTGCTAATCCTTGTGGTCTTTTGGTTTGTGTATTAAATCAGCTGGCATTTTTAATTAACTGTCCTATACCTAATTGACTCAAAATGAAATCTCTTGTATAATTAAGAGAGGAGCCTCAGACTAAACAGACATTTAAACTCCCATCTTCTAGAACAGTAAGAATTTCACAGCTTGAAGATACAGATTAAAAGATATATTGGGAACAACTGATAGAAATATATATTGTGCTAAATCACTTCCAGTCAGATGCAGTGCTCCATTTTCCAAACAATCAGTGTGAGACCCTTCAGAGTGCAATTCTTTGAAAACAAAGAAATTATAACCATCACCAGCTCTTCATTCTTGGCCATTAGTAATTAAATCAGTGTAAAGCAGATGTACAATCAGTTTTCCCTTGCCCTACCGCTTGCTCACAAAGCAAAACAACTTGTTGAAGATGCATCTCATTTTAATGTTTGATACCTAGAAGCAATAAAATGTAAATGTTTCTGAAACATTAAAACATTAATTTACTTGCAAACCTGAAGTTACTCAGTTGTTAATCTTGGCACAGTAGATTGGGCATCCTGAGTAGCAGCAATTTTGCAGTTAAGCCATCAGTATTAAAAAATGAGTGAAAGTACAAGCTCACCTTCCAGGTTGGTTTGTGGTATGAATAAACAGATGCAAGTAAGGTTGATATTCTATGTAGAATTACTACTCATATGCATTTGGTACATAAATAATGATGTGTCTGTGTAAATGCTAACATAAACTGTAAAAATGAATGTCCTCACAAGGAATCTGTAGGGGGAAATGTTCATTAACGTACTTGCATACCTCACATGTGATGTTTAATTGCAGATGTGGATGCCACCTGTAGTGATTTTGATTTTGGAACAGCTTTGCATATTGCTGCATTTAACCTATGCACAGGAGCTGTCAAGTGTTTACTGGAACATGGAGCAAATCCTGCCTTTAGGGTAAGGAGTTAGGTTGTAGATTCACCAGAAGGTGAAAAGATACCTGGAAAAACTGAACAGTCTGTCCAGGATTTTGATGAGCTAAGAGTGTGCTATGTGGAGTTGAGAGTGCCTCAGGAAAAGGTACTTGCAACTCATAGTGGATGATTTGTATGCTTTGTCCTACTTGTGTGTTGAAGTTTGTATTTTTGTGTCATGGTCTAGTTCATTAGTTCAAATAGCTTTCAAGAGGTTTTTCTGTTTGTTGTTTGAGCTTTCATTTATTAATACTGACGGATGTCTTGCAACAGCTGACTCCCCATGGCAGTGGGGGATCTTTTCAGAAATGGAGGAGGGCAGTCTTTGCCCTCCAGAAATGCAGTGTTGTGCTTAGCAGTGAGCCTGGTGTTACCAGGAGTAACTGAGAGTCATAAACATCACCTGCTCTCCTTAATAACCTACTAATAGGCATAGGTTATAGTGCAAGGTGTTGCTATATGTGTCTAGCCACAATCTTGGGTTTTGATTGAGTTTTGTGTTTGATTTGGGTGTTTGTTGTTTTGTGTGGGGGTTTTTTGTTGCTTGTTGTTTTTGGGGGGAAGGGCTTGGAAGGTTTTGTTATTTTAGCAAAACCAGTATCTCAGTTCTGCATTTTCAAATGCAGGGGGTTATTTCAAAGGAGAAATCATAGTTGTTTTAAGGGTACTCAAAAGTCATTATTTCATGTAGCACTGTTGTTGTGAAATCTTCTGGAACACTGTCGTCCATACAGTTCTTCATGATATTCAATCTAGATCTCTTGAAAAGTGGTGGGTTTCTTTTCTGTCTCTTTATTCAGTGTGCATGAATGTGTCTCAAGTTCTCTGGCAGCTGTTATGTTTAGGAGTCTGTTGTCACAGGGAACGCTGCTTTGTAGTTGCACAAGAATTCTGAGCTGGCAGACGTGGCTTTGCCCTTGAGAAGGGGAATCCTGAGCTTCAACTTGGCCTTCTTGCCACTGCTCTGCCCCTGCTTTGTGCTGGCATAGAGGTTTGCAGGGCACCCGGCGGGCTGAACTGTGGGACTGATGTGACCAAAATAATCTCTAATGTCCTGACTACAAACTCAAACTCCCCACTCAACTTTAACCCAGCTATATCCTGTTTTTAAGGTAGTGTGATTTTTTTACTTATAGAGTGATTGGAGATTTTTAAGAAATGGTGGGTGTTGAATTGCTCAAACCTGCAATAAAGTTTTGACTAGAGACAGTGTGTAGAATTTGATTAGTTGGGAACAGCAGTGTAAATTCTGAGTAAGGATTATACTTTTCTAGCTTTGAGATGGATCGAGAGGGGGCTCAGGAAACATTGAACTTCTAGTCTGTTTTGAAGGGACCAAAACAGATACATACATTCTTGCTTTGCATCGTTCCTTGAGTCCAGGGGCTCAGTTGAGACAAATTTAGAAGACTGAGATGATTATTTTGCTGCAAATGTTGTGAAAATGGGCAGACAGCCAAAGCTCCACACCGACAGTTTTGCTGAAGAGTGTGGTAGAACTGTCCCTGGAGCAGCCTGACAGTACCTGCTGTCTGGGCACCTGGCCTGGGCTTGAGGTTAACTCCAGGGGAGCTGGTGCTCCAGCAACTTGTCCTGTCACGTAGGACATGCAGGGAATCACAGTCATGGCTCTCTGGGAATGGGATGTGTTTGGAAAGTGTCTGTCCTTAATCCATCTTTCATAGGACAGTGTGTGTCTAGATAAACCTGAACAGATTTGTTCAGGTACTCATGTGAGCCATCACATTTGCATACTCTATACATGCAACATACATTAATTAAATTTCCTTTTACATTTGGAATAAGCCTCACTACGGAGCAAGCTATATGCTGGGTAAAGATAGATTCTTTGGGAGGAGTTGGCATTTTGGTGTTGGCATTACAGACCAGAAGTCTGCCTTGCTTTCCTAACTCGCTGTTCAGGTACACAGATACACACAGGTGTTTTGTTTCAGGTGTTCTGAGTCCTAATAATGTTCTTAAATTTGAAAGTGTTGGTTACTTGTTGGTTCCAAAAATGAGATGCTGTATATGCTAGCTGATCTATCTAAGGATGTTTTGGTATCCTTATTTGGAAATGTGGATTTTTTCATAGTTATTTATATTCTAGGAAAAATACTCAATAAAGAAGATTAAATACTTTGTAAAATGCTGTGGTTTCACCTGATTGGATTTATCTTGTAACAACATTAAATCCTGTGCTATGTTATGTTTCTACAGAATGACAAAGGGCAAATTCCAGCAGATGTGGTTCCTGATCCAGTAGATATGCCACTGGAAATGGCAGATGCAGCAGCCAGTGCAAAGGAAATCAAGCAGATCCTGCTGGATGCAGTGCCTCTCTCGTGTGACATCTCCAAAGCCATGATTCCAACCTACGACCACGTCACAGGCAGGGCCATGCTTTTATCACTTGGCCTGAAGCTGGGAGATCGTGTTGTTATTGCAGGACAGAAGGTATGGCCACCAGCCTGGTACTGCTCTCATAATTCCTGGAGAGTCCATTTATTTACCACTTTGGAGACATGCCTCAATTTGAGGGTCTGCAATGCTTTTGGAAGGTGTGTGATCTCTGGACAGCAGCAGGGAACTGGTTATGGAAAGTAATAGGCTGAAGAGTTGTGTGATAAAGTCATTTTTATGAAAAGCAGTTTTGACAGGCATAGGCTGCATTTTGTGTCTTTAAATGATTTTTAACAGTCTCCTATCAGCATGGCTCAGCTTTTATTAACGTTTTTGGTGTCACATCAAAGTGATGGTAAAATTCACAAATTACTTTGTGAGTTGCCCAGCTTTGTTAGGAGTGTGCATTTGTGAAGTAGTCCTGATTGTTTCCAGAAGGCAGGGGAAAAAACCCTTCAGTTCTGCTTAGCCTGTAGTAACCCAATTTCACTGGTGCAATGCAGCTAAATTCTTCGAAGCAGTGCTGTGCCAACAGGGTTGTTAAATGGTTCTGTGGAAGTATAAGGATGTAGCTAATAGAGGTCCAGCTCAAATGGGAATAGCTTTTTGGAAACTACCATGATACCCACCTTTCTAAAAATGTGTTTAAAAACTGTAACATTAATATTGCATTCAGTATTCAGACTTTTTATTTGCTTTGATAGAAAGGGATCTAAGTGCTAGAACTCTTTTAGAGAAGTAGTTTTTTCCTGGTAAATATTGAAAGCATTTGTGAGCAAAATTTTATATTTGAATAGCTTTTGCTTTAATAGCTTTCCTAATATAACTTCAGATTTGTAACTGTCACAACTGAAATGTTCTAAAGTGATCTCCAGCAAGAGTGTGAACCAGCTTCCATTGTGTATTTTCATTTGGTATATTCTTGAAATTGGGTCAGGGAAAGTGAAGGAATCACTAGCTATGCAGAAGGCATTTTAGCTGAAGTACGTACAGAAAGCCACTTATTCTTTAAAGACAGAAGTTTCTTTATCAGAAATCACAGTGGCAGCAAGGGGAGATAATATAAGTGCAAGTTAATAGAGGCTTTAGAGCAAGTAAGTGATGAAATTGGTGCTCTTCTGTATGTTTAAGTAAGGCCCACAGAATGGTTTGTGCTGTAGTGTGCCCATTGTGCATGGATAGAGCTGCCTGGGTTTGGTTACTTTTATTCTTCTCATTGATTATACTGTTGCAGTGTTTTTTAAAAAGTTGTTGAAAGCTGTTTTTGTGCTGCCAAAGGCCAGCAGGGCTTTGCAGCTAGCTTGTTTTTCTTTAAGGGAGCCAAATCTGTTCTAGATCAGGTGGGAAGAAGGAATGCGATTGTGCTTTTTGAACTTCTGTTTCCACGGCAGCTTTCCTCCCTTCCTTCCTTTGTGTGCGAGGAGCTGTTGTGCAGTACTCCCACATTGCTTCCCACCCCTTTTCTCCATCTGCATGAATGGAGAGGTTGTTCTCAGCCCCGCCTTCCCCTCCCCCTCGATACTCCTAAATTCCTGCAGGGTGGAGCAAAAGTGAAAACAGGATGAGGGAAATGGTGCCCCACTTTTAACCTTCTTCTGGAGCAGTTCTCATTCTGGAATATGGAAGCTGGGATGAGGGCACGTGGAACAGCAGCACTTTTTGGAGCTATATTTATGGGTTCCTGTTGTCTTTCCTGCTTCTGCAGTCTTCTAATATGTCAGCTTTAATGAAGCTTGAAAGCTAAGCACAGTAGATGCCAGAGGGAGCATGGATTCCTCTCTTGGCTCCTACTCTGCCTGTCATTCCAGTTGTCTTGCAGGGTAGGAAGCTGTGTAAGCAGGTGTTCATGTGTACGTGATTTGGGGCCCCACAGCTCCACCAGCTCCTGCTCTGCTAGACTGAGTGTCCATTTGGATCATATCTGATGAAATGGGAGTGCAGGGAGACCAGCAGCTGGGAGAAAACTGCTCCTGCTGTGTCTCGTGCAAGAGAGATCCCCTGCTCCGTGCTTGCACAGGTGCTAGGGCAAAATTGGAGCTGCAATATTGCCATCTCCCACCTCTGGTTTAAGATACTGGCTGTTCTCTCCTCTCTGCTCAGTAAATGCCCTTTGGCTGGTGCCTGGAAAGTAAGTGGAGGGAGGAATTGTAGGAATCCCTGGGGCTGCTCGGCTGAACTTCCCCTGGCTGAATTGGATCCCTGTGTCGGTAGCTAAAAAGGTCTCAGTCTAGATTAGTGTGACATACCTGCCTATAACAATCGAGTCTAAAGGAGATCTTCAGCATAAGAGAAGGGTCGTGTTTATTTCTTTACTGACATTAGGAAAGAGTAGCTGGAAGGTTTTACAGTAAGAAAAAATCGTTTCTATCTGTTTACTCTCTGAGAGTGTGGAGTCACAGTGTAAAATGAACTAATAGAAAGGTCACAGGAGATGAGGAAAACTGAGCAACTGAGAGTTCAGAGTTTTTTATTACTAAAACTAATTTAAAAACCAAATATAAAAAGGAATTTAAATCAATGTTAAATGCATCTCTTGTAGTTATTCCTCCCCTGTTTGGTTGAAGTGTGTGAGCTTATAATATATATTTGCAGAGAATGAGGTCCACCAGCAAGACTGGTCTGTCTTGATATTCTTCATATGCTTATCTGTTCAGAGTTTATAGTATTTATTGAAGCAACAGCAATTGTTTAAAACATTTGCTGGTTTTTAGAATTTTGTTTAATCATAAGGAGGGAATAGAAGACTTTTCCAAAGGTATGAATATTTTCCAAAGAAAAAATTAATCATGCTCTGAAGTTTACCCTTGAACCTTTGCTGTATATATATATATAAATGTATATACTTGTATGTATGTATTTATGCACACACAGATTTTTCCAATCTAATATTGCTATGAAACCTCCAGTTCAGGAAGATACCTAGCCCTGATTCTGGAATTCTTGTTGTATAAACAGTGCAAGTAAAACCTCTCATTGGGCATGTGCTCCTATACTTTGCTGACCTAGAGCTGTGTTTAAAGTGGTCTTTACTGTCTAATTCTTGTTTCTGTTGTGACATCTGTCCATAACCATGGCTGCTGTTTAATGCAAAATGTACACAGAAGAACAATGGAAAATGTGTTGAGTGGTGTTGAAAGGTAGGAATGTGAATCAGTGAGGGAAATGATGTTTTCATTTTTTTGTGATGAAAAGCTTGGAGATAACTTGCTGTCTCTTTCATAACCAATACTATTTTCTCATGGACAGTACTTGTGTAACAAATCCATTCTGTGTTGGTGCTTTTTCTCTTAGGTTGGTACCTTAAGATTTTGTGGCACAACGGAATTTGCCAGTGGCCAGTGGGCTGGTGTGGAGCTGGATGAACCAGAAGGAAAGAACAATGGAAGTGTTGGAAAAGTCCAGTACTTCAAGTGTGCACCAAAATGCGGTATAACCTTTATTTTCTTTTTTCTTCAATTTTTAAACCCCCAAATGTTAGAGAGTACTGGAAAATATGAACTATTTGGAAGGATAAAAACAGGTACCAGATTCTGTTGCTTTTCTTTGTAGTGCTTTGTTTGGTTTATTGGTTCTTTAGCTGGTCCTAAAGTTTTGGCTGCAACTATTTGCAAAACGACTGAAATAACCAACCAGTCAAAATTTCTGGTTATTTCCTTGAAAATGTGAGATTTCCTGGTTTTTCATCTATACTGTTGAAACTACTTGTTTGTACTGTAACAATAATAGCCATGTTTGTTTACCTACTTTGTCTTCCTTGGTAAGACATTCATGCTTGTAGTTGTTCTCTAACTTTGAGCTTGAGGTATTTTAATTGAGATGCCATGGCCACACAGGACATACAAAAGTGTTATGTTTTGTAGCAGTGGAGACTGAATGTTACTGTTGGGACAAAAGGGAGATTCTAATTCGTAGTCTTACTGAGTGTTTCCAATTTACTCTGCTCAAGTTGCTTGATAAGGATTTTGGTTTCACTGTTCACTTGAGCTTGTCCTTCCTACCCTGTAAGTGCTTTGTCAGCACAGCAAGTTATGATGGTGGCTTAAAAAAACCCTGAGTTAATTGATGTGAGAGAGAGTAGCTGCAAAGTTTTATTATTTTACCATTATCCATGGCTCTTTGTTGGCACATACAATTTTCTCTCCAGGTATCTTTGCACCCCTTTCCAAAATAAGCAAGGCTTTTGATCACAAGAAAAGCTCTGTACGAAGCTCTTCCGTGCGGTCTTCTCCTTTGGTCAAATCCAAGAAAGTAGATGTGACACATGTAACTTCCAAAGTGAATTCTGGTGAGTATTTTCTTGCATATTGACACAGGATGGAGAGATACTAATCATGAAGGATTAGTAAGTCTTGGTGTTAAAATTCTTGTTTGGAATTAGTTCATAGCCTGGGATGCAGTGATAAGGTTTTCATTAACTCCATGTTGTTGTGGTTGGAAGTTCACTGGCCTGTGAAGTGGTACTGGAAGGACATTGTGTGTAGCTGTGGAGTGATTACAGTGATCTGATGTACTGTGACAGTGTCTACTCTTTACATACTCTCTATAGAGAACCCCTCACCACAACATGTGTTCTTGAGCCATTAAAATAATTTCTAATTGGCTGTGATACCAGTTAAGTGTCTCAACTTAATGAGGTTCCATTTACTAAGATATTCCTGGAGAACTTGAAAGGAATGAAAATCTAGTAAATAATCTATACACCTTTATGCCTAGAAATTGAAGAGATTTATTTTCTGGCAACATGATAAAGGAAGTATTTAACTCACTGTGTTTTATCTGCTAATTAAATTATCTGAGTAAAATCAGTGCCAAATTAGAAGAGAAATGTTGTCCTTGTAATATGGCCTCAGTCTACTGATTGGAGTTAAGGGCTCAGTCTCTGGCTCTGGTTTAGTTTCTTAGTAATTTGCTCATATTACTTAATCCTTCTGTGTAAGTTCCCTCCCTGTGGAGTGAGTGTGATCCATGTTTTCTGACTGTTCAGGTTCCAAGTTGCTTGGAGAACAGGCTCATCCCTGCTATGTGCAGTGCTGGCCATGCACAATATGGCCCCCCCATGTTTGGCTGTCTATGTAATAATGTCATTAAATACTTCATTGGCATTTCTTCTGCCTTTTGAGCCCTGTTGAGGTGACTCACACTAAGGCAGCACAGCTTAAGGGATGGAAGATAACACACATTCTCACTGAATTTACCCAAGCACCCTAAAACACTGCACCCTTTACCTGTAATATGCAGAATATAAAAACAATGCAGCAGGCTGGTGCCAGGAAAAGATGGGTTTTGACAGCTTTTTGATGACTTATATAACTTTTCTCTGCATAGGCTGAGGGGCGAGTGAGTGTCTGTATTTAAAATTAGCACAAGATTCAAGCTATTTATTAATGGGCATCTTGCATAAAAAGCTTCTTGGCATAAGCAGTTTGTAAGGAGTATTGCTCAGGAGGAGATCCAAGCTGACTTCTTCTGCTAAATATCTTCCAGTGTTTGATGCACTTTGCTGTGAGCTGTTTGTAACCCATTAAAGTATAATGGGAGGGACTTTTCCTTTGTCACAGACAACTTTGTTCCAGACAGTTCAGTCATAACCCACCTTTTCTGTCCCAAAGGTGCAGTTGTGCCTTTGTCAAATTTAAGCATTTGATACCTTGCTTTAAGGTAGAAATCAGAGTGAGTTAAGCATCATCTGCCCAGGAGAGCTTACATCATTGGATGTGAGTGTCTGGAACTGCTGTGTGCAGGGAGTCCTTGCACAGAATTGCACTGGAATGAGCATGCCTGGCTGATTGGCTGGCAGGAGTGGGGCAAGGAGAAAGGTGCGGAGGCAGAACCTGAGTTTGCACTGTTTATGTGCATCACCAGCTCACATTTCTTTCCTTTAAACTTCCTCCCTGGAATACATTGGTTTGTAATGATTCAAGAAAAATTAATATGCTTTTTGTAGATAAGGTTATAAGCTGTGAAGTGAAATATACTTATAATACTGTTATAGGGGTTTTGAAATTTTATTTGGTTCTACTAGATTTGAATAATCCATCAGATCGATGAGAAAAGATCCTTTTCAACTTCCTAGGAAAAGGATTACTGACATAAAATTAAGAAATGTGTTATCAGCCACAAACAACTAGTTTTTTGGTCTGATGCCTTAATGGCTACAAAAGTTTTGGAAATACACTACATTCTCAAACTAGTTCAGTCCCTGTGGCTGAATTAACCTGAGAGATGTAGTTAAATAAAACAGATGTGATTTTTCTTTCATGACAAGGAGGGGATAAATCATAGCTAAGCTTGTTCTTCATTGAGCTAGGGTAGGAAACTGGCAGAAATGCAAAATGACTGTTTGCAAATTATAACTAAGGTGGGAGCACGAGTTCCTACACATATCACAACATTGCTGCTCCGAGAGTTAGGCTCTTAAAAGTCATATTGGCATGCTTACATCATTATTTGTAGTCTGAATGAAGATTTGATCTCAAATCTCTCTCAAAACCTTGATGTGTAATCTTTAAAGCAGAAATTGTGAAATTAATACTGGTGAATAGTAGAACTTAGGTGCTATTAAAGTGATTATTACAGATATGAATGTTTGAAAGATTTAAATAAAACTCCTTCAATATAAAAATTAGTATTTTATAGACCATTTGTTTATTGTTCGGCAAGATAGTTTGGACTGGTTTAATGTGTTAAGGGGTTTAAAATGGGTGCTTATCCATCAAAACAATTCTGCAGTTCTCGTTTTACCCATGTATCAAGTGTCTAAGGAATTGTACAATTTTATCCATTTTTCCATGCACCCAGTAATTTGCAATTCTGTCAAATTGTTTTTGTACATGACTTTCCTGTAAAATTATTGTTACTTGTTAGGATGTGTATATTTTATTGTATATATTCTTTTTATAGGCCTAAACATGGCAAAAAGAGACAGTGCTTCTGAAAACAACTTTCTGACTGCTAACAGGGGAAAAACTGTACCTGCAAAAGATGGTAATGAAATAATTTTTAGTTTTTTTTTTTATTTTGACATCTTAAGAAAAATTCTGTGTATGGTAGAGGCAGTATTATTGCTGCCTACCTCTGTAAAAGCTCTGTACACTGTGTATAGAGTATTTACACTATAGAAAAAAGTTGCCATGCTTGTTTAATTCAAGTCCCAAGCAGGCTGTAGGTATTTAGTTTTCTAGGAATAAAGTAATTTGTGTGGATGTTTGGCTGGCTTTGTGTTGGTTTGGTAACCACTTCTGTCTCAATACTCGGGCAGGAACATAGAAAAGCCCTTAAAGCTGGCTCTTAGTAAGTGATCTTGCAGAGGATCTGCAGAATTACCAGCTGAGATTTCTGATGGAGACCTTTTGCCCTGTATTGTTGCTGCCTAGATTTTAATATTCTGTTGGCATTTTTTTCTCTCCTCTATCTGTATGTTCATGCTTCTGTAATAAAGTGTTACCATCTAACAGTGCTTAACATTGTATCATGGCAGACTCACAATAGCAGGCTTCAAATATGAAAAATGAAACTAGCTTTTAAAGAGTGCCTTTTGCATGTGAATCATTCTCTGCAATTATCTAGTTTCACAATTGGATAACAACTTCTACCACAGCAGTACTTTGCTGAACTTGAAACACAAAGGGACCTCACTTTCAGGGGTCTTGAACAAACCCTAAAAGTTGTCTCCTTTGAGGTTTTGTCTATAAAATCATACTGTAAGTGTTGGTAAAAGCAGTGTTTCTTTGGAATAATTTCAAGTGTGAATTTGAATATGCCTTCATTAAGTTGTAGAATCACAGAATAGTTTGACTTGGAAGGGACCTTAAAGATCATCGAGGGGCATCCACAGCTTCTCTGGGTGTAACCTGTTCCAGTGTTTCCCACCCTCACAGTAAAGAATTTCTTCCTAATACCTAAGCCTCCTTTCTGCCAGTCTGAAGCCTCTACCCCTTGTCCTGTCACTGCTTCCAGTCGTGAAAAGTCTGTCCATCTTTCTTGGAGGCCCCTCTAAGGCACTGAAAGGCCACAATGAGACTTGTATGGGGCTGACCAACCCCAACTCTCTCAGGCTTTCCACATATTAGAGGTGCTCCATCCCTCTAAACATCTTCATGGCCTCTTTTGGACTTGCTCCAGCAGGTCTGTGAAGGAAAGTATCTTTTTATAGCTTCTGTGAGTGAACAATTGTGAATTCAGAAAGAATTCAGAAAAGACAACTACTAGATTTATAAAACATTACTTAGGAGTAAAGACTTGAAATTTGTGATTGTGTGATTAAAAAGACAGATGAAAGGCATAAAACTGGAAGCTTTGGAATACAAGGGATAGCATAACCCATTCTGCATGTGTTGTAGGAGTAAAAAACCTTGGTCTAAACTGGTGGTGATGGAGGTTTTATATTAGGGGGGAAAAACGCTGTAACACTAGGGATAATTACATGGTGACATACACTACTGAGGAAGTCTTGTGATCTCCCTGATGGGGGAGGTTTTTAAGAACAGACCAAGTACTCACCTGTCAGGAGTGTTAAAGCAAATAATTGTTTTGCCTGAAGGAAAAGGAATCAATTATATGGCCTGCTGAAGTCCTTTCTGCTCTTCCTTCTCCCACCCTATGATTTCCCACAAAATGAAGTATCTTGATGACAGGATTAGTTGGAGCAGTTTTTGTTGCATCTCTGTAAGAATGATGGTCTGACCTTCACTGAATCCATCCCTTAACTAGCTTCTAAATAAGGATTTTTGGTGTGTGTTTGCAAATGCACACGTGTGTTTGTACCTTGGACATGGAGCTGAAGTTTGCCTGTTTAGTCACTATTTAGTTAGTAATTTGCATTTTTTTCATTGTAGCATAGCTGCAGCGGCTATCTCAGAGTCTTAAGACTTCTATCCTCAGCTTTTGTTTGGAACCACTGCCTTTGCCTTTCCTCAGTTCGTTACTGTTTTGCAAAACCAGAGAATTAAATTACATTGAACAAACTAACCCTGCATTGACATCAAGCTGTTTGCGAAAACAAATTGATTTAGCTTCTCAAAAATCTGGAAAGTTTGATAAGCAATATTATCTTAATTTTTCACATTGATAAGCTGAGGCACAGATATGTCTTGTTGTACCCTGCCTCATTCTGGGCAGAAGGGGTTAAGAAAGGGGAGAAGAGGAAGAGCCTTGAAAAGGAAGCAGGAAAGGTGAACGTAAGTCTTATTGGACAGTTTAGACTTTAGGGTTTGCAAATGGAAATAAAAGTGATTTATTTCCCATTCTTGTTTTATAGTACAGACTTTAATATTAATACAGTATGTGATGGAATATAGTAGGCTTTAATCCAGGCAATAATTCACTCATGTAATACCACCTTCCCTCCACTTCTCATCAAATCCTCAGTAGGCTGGATGCTGAAAGGCTGGTGGTACGATCTCTTATCTTAAAGCTCATGTATTTTAATAAATATGCTTGGGACTGTTTAGATGAACTTTCATAGAAAAATAAAGATGGGCTTTTGGAGACCTCTTCTAGCACTCAGCTATCACCATGTTCCCAAGGCCAGGGTCATGTGCACCCGTGTCATTCCTGACAGGTGTTTGTGCAAACGCTGCATTACAAGTTCTAACTTTGGCTCTTTACTTTGTATTCTGCCCTCCATGGAGACCAGATAACTTCCATATTACAAAAGCTTTCCTTTCTGCTTAATCTGTCCTTTTCCAAAATATAATCCCTGAAGGACAACTTTCATTTATGTCTTTAGGTTTTCCTGGGTACAGCAGCTCTTCCTCTTCTACCACCTCCTTGGAAGGCAAACGGAATTACTCCAAGAAGAGGAACTCAATGAGCAGCAGTAAAAAGGCTCTGACTAGAGTGTCTTCTGCCTCACCTAAGATTAGTGCTGGTATAGCCCGTTGTATTGAGGTGTCTTTTCACAGGAGGGAGTTCACTGCTGCATTAAGTACTTACGTAGAGCTACTTGTGTTGTTTCAGAATCTGAGATAGTTCAAGAAAGACACTTGTGAAGTAGTTTTAACCATAAACCTAACTTCTAGAAAGATTTTTTAAACATTTTCAAGATGCAAACTGTTTTTATAGTTGGTCACTGTACCTTTTCAGAGCAGAGAAAAGGCTGTAGTCCAGTTTTTATGGTGGCACAAAGCAAAGTTTTGTCTAAGCAACGTTTGTGTCGCCATGTGTTGAAGGTACACTGTGTTAGAGATAAATACTCTGTTCACTAATTAGTTGGCTTGCTATTGAAAACTTCTTTAAGGATTTAATTTCACTAATTTCAGATCTTGTTCTTCTCTTGACCAGGGCTGTATAGTTCCCCAACCACAAGGAAAAATGCTATTGATGAAGAAATCCAGGTTGGAGACAGAGTACTGGTGGTGGGACAGAGAACAGGCACTGTTAGATTTTGTGGGACAACAAAATTCGCACCAGGTATGTGCAGTGCTCTTTGTATCCATCACATCAGTATAGGATAGCTTACATGTGAGCACATGAACAGAAATCAATCTTTTCCCTCACTCCTTCTAAAAGAATTCTAAATTTAAATTGGTTTGTTTCCAAGTTCACTCTCTCTCTCTCTCTCTCTCTCTCCCCCCTTCTCTCTCTTACGTTTCACTGCATATTTTTTCCTTTAATGCAACTGTCAGGAAAAAATCATGGTTTAAAATGTGACTTTTACTTGTCCACTATCTTGACTTACATAGGATAGATACTTTGATGGTGAAGTTGTAAGTTTTACAGAATCACAGAATATTTTGAGTTGGAAGGGACCCACAAGGACCATAGGGTCCAACTTCTTAACAAAGCTTTCTGAAAACCCTCAGTTTAGTCTCCAAAGGGGTATATAGTTTATTGAGATCACATGCATTTACTCCTTACTTTTTGTGTTAAGGCTTTTTGACACAGCTTGTCTCTTGCAATAGTGGCACTCTTATGTCATGTACCAGTCTCATTTCTTCACTTATTGGCATCTTTAAGAGGGTAGTTGTGAACATAAAAATTTTAACAAACCTTTAGGTCACAAGATAATAAAGCTACAAATATCTCAAGAAGCCCCAATGCCTACCACTGTTTTTTCATCCTTCTCCCTTTCAGCTTCTCCCTTCCCCTTGCTAAAAAACACTTTGCAGTGAAGCCAAGTGCTGTCAAAGGCAGCCAGTTGTTCTGCATTGTGGAAATTAATTTCTGAATCTAATATTGTAGCCAAATTTATCTTCTCTATGGCCCTATCTATCTATAATCTTGTTGCAAGAGTAATGCAGAAGCAGTTGTTAAGTGTTGGTGTGAGCACCTGGTTTGGGTGAGGGCTGTGTGATTGGTAGGTGACTGGCAATACTCTGTGGTGACACTGGGTGGCATCAGCATTTAAAAAACCCCGTCAGGATGCAAGGTCGTGGTACAAGCTCTGGACTTGTTTCATCCCTGCCCCGTTCTCACTGTAGGCAGCCCTTGCTCAGGTACTGCAGTTACCTGAGGGACACTTCAATGTCATCATTCTTTGTCTTGTTGCTGACAAAGTGACCAGTGAGAAAAGGGCTGTTTCCCACACACACTGACAACTGTGAAATCAGAAAGCTGCTTGACAATGTTAAGTCTTCTCCCTCTCTGCTTTAAATTAGGGACAAATGTTTTGGAGGAAAACACACTATTGTAAGAAGTGAGGATGAAAAGATGACAAATCATCACCATTTGCTAAGCCAGTAATTTATAGAAAATGTAACAGATGTATGTTTAAGTATTTCAGTTCTAATGTGTATCAAAGCTCTGGAAGTTATCCAAGGTTTGTTCCTTTTGCTGCAATGCAGATCTTTATTTAATTCTAAAATGGGAAGGGGAGAACTTCTGATATACTGAGCCCTTCTAATTCATAAGCTGTCATTCTTGAGTTTTCTTGAGCTGATAATTAGAATTACGGTTTTATGCAGTGCCTTAGTACCAAGTGACTTGAATTAAATTCTGAATCTTCTGGGGATGGATAACATAAGGACTACTAATGGAGTATGAAATTTAGCACCTTTATGTAATTAGCTCACATTTATCACAGGTTATGAATGATCAAGCTCATTAACATCTTGCTGCCTAATCAGCGTTCTGTACGAGATTAATTGATGGCCAGTTCCAATTGTTGCACCCTTCTTTTGATATCACATGACCAGCCTTGCAATTTGTATTAATTATAACTTGCTAGATGGAAAGAAAGAATGAATTAATATCAAAACTTTAATTTTACTGTTGATGATCTCAGATGAGGCATAAACCATATGGTCAGAGGACTGAAGAACGAAACGTGAAACAGCAGCTCTTTGCTGTCTGCTTGTTGTCCAGTAGCCAGTTATGCTCAGTAATACTCTGTTTTACTTTAGTGTGTATATATATATATATATATATATACACACACATATATTCTTCAAATGTTTTATCTTTTTTGTATTATTTAAAATGTCAATAATTTTATTGAAAGCATATAAAAATGCTGAGATAATTAGATTTATTAGGGTGTAATTTTTGCATAATTGCACCGATAGCTATTTTATAATATTCATATTTACTATTAGCATCTTGACATTTTCTGACTAGAAACTGTTTTCCTTGGTGTGGGTGAATGCCAGCTGTGCCAGTGGTCTAGATAAAGAAAAGCCTGTTTTGTTCAAAATGCCCTGATTTTACTGTTTTGCAATGTAGGGTTCTGGTGTGGAATTGAACTGGACAAGCCCCATGGGAAGAACGACGGCTCTGTGGGAGGAGTGCAGTACTTCAGCTGCCTCCCCAGATATGGCATATTTGCACCCCCATCTCGTGTACAGAGGTGAGCACTGAAGCTCTTGTCATGTTGGGGTTGCCAGATGATTTCTTAATGCATTTCCAATTGAAATAAATTTTTGAACAGGTAGAGAAGGTACAAAGTTTTTGTCTCTAAATGGAAGTTTGTAACCTCCATTAAAAATCTGGTTTTAGATCAGCTTTTTGAAAGCAGAGTGTGAAACTGGAAATACATCTCCCCCTGTTTCTCTTGCAGCTACCTGAAGTATTTTTATTCCAGGGCCTCTGATAGTCTGTATTCCTTAAACCTTACTTGCATGACCCAATCCTGATGTGTTTTGCTAAATTCAATTATAAAAGGAAATTGCCCTTGGAAATGACTGAAAATGCTCTTTCTATCCCAGCTAGCTGCACAGAGGATCCAAAGCATGCACCACTTGCCTGTAGTCTCTTCCTTAGGTTCCAGGAAGAGCATCCAAGGAGTTCTATACTCTTCCCTCCTGTATTTGTATGCAGTTACTCTGCCAGACATGTTCTTGCTTTTATTTCTCTGAATAAGCCAGCTCAGGCAAACTGTTAGCCTCAGAATCATACCTGCTGTCTCAATGAGGCAGAGACAAGTAACTCTTATACCCTGATTTGCTCCCAGGCACTTCTTGCATAGCAGCCTGAGTGCAGCAGGAATGTTGGTGTCTCTTGGGAGCAGAAGGATAAGGAAAGAATCAAAACCTCATCAATATTTGACAGGAAGCCAGTAGGTTTATTCAGAGTTGAGTTGAAATGACCTCTTTATTGTGTTATTGCTTTTCAGACTAACAGGTTCTCTGGATTCTCTCACAGAGACTCCGTGGAGTAAAGTAACTCACACTTTTCCAGGTAGGAGTGGGAGACATTGGGATTTGGGTGAGGCAGCCTCTGCAGACCCTGCTCTGCAGCCAGAACCTGCACAAAGCCAACTTCTCCAAAAGCACAAGAGATTTTCAGGGACCCCAAATGCCAGCCAATAGTCTGGCTGCTCCCTTCCTAAAAATGTAGGAAGGAACTGTGGAGTACTGTATTGTTCTTAGCATTCTTCTGGCAGAAAGAATTATGTCAGTTACGATTGTTGGCAGTCTTCCCTTATTGCTAATATTGCATTCTAATCAGAGAGAAAAGGAATGGAACCTGCTCCTTGATACAAATTGAGATCGATGAAGGGATCACTAGGGGGATGTCCCTGTGAAATTACTAAAACTTGCGTGAGGTGCTTGAAGTAGTTAGTTTTTTTTTCCTCTACTTCAGCTTTTTGTAAAAAGACCTTCAAATTATCCTTGTTTGGTTTGCTTAATTTAATTTCTGTTCCCTCTGAAAAGCCAAAAGTATTACAGGCATATACATTCATGAGAAGTTTCATCATTTAATTTTCAAATTAGAGGGGAAAATGTGCAGCAAAGGTAGTGGAAGCAGTATAAAAGAAAACACAAAGAATATGTGTTGGTAAAGGTATTTTTTTTTCCTTAAGAAGTCCTACACAGCTTATTAATCTTTCCACTCAGGTTTTAGACGCAGTCTAAGCACTACTTCTGCATCTTCACAAAAGGAGATAAACAGAAGAAATGCCTTTGTTAGGTGAGTGTTATGAGTTTCAAGTGCTTGGGTGAGCTGGCTGTTAGCTTTGCTCAAAAAAACCCCTTCATGCATATAGGATATCTAGACCTTTACATGTTCATTTTTTTCTCCAAAATGAACCAGTAGTACACTATTTTTTCATGGGCATCCAGGAGTACAATCCTAGAATTCAGGTTGGCATTAAAGTTGTTTTCCAGACATTCATCACTGCATATTCTCCAAATTCTTCTGTTTTTACACAGCTGGGTGAAGTTCAGAGGCTCTTGGTAAAGGACTTCACTTTGTTCTGGTGATCCTGACTGACAGTTGTATGTTAAAAGTTGTTTCGGGTAAACTGTTTTAAGCCCCAAATAAAATGTTTTGTATGGCTTAATTTACCAGTACTATCACCTGCTGTAAATATTGTAGATCCTAGCATCGGGTGAAGGAAATTGCTTTTCCAATACTTCAGACTGCTGAGTGTAGCAGCCTGTTACTGTTATTTCATGGTTTGTTAGTGACATGAGATCGAACCCAGTTTTTCTTAAAAGGGATTTGAGGGGGTGTTTTTTTCCCCCCACGCACTTCCTTGAATTACAGATTTGACCTGGATGTTTTATAACAAAAAGAAGACTTTTTTTGTTCGCTTTCCTTCTCACTAGATCCAAGAGCTCCGTGTTGCGGCGCAGCTGGAGCAGCGGTGTTACGGCTCCCTCCGAGGGGCCTGTGAAGCTGCATGAAGGCTCCCAGGTTCTCCTGACCAGCTCCAATGAAATGGGCACCATCAGGTACATCGGTCCCACAGACTTTGCCCCAGGGATCTGGCTGGGGCTGGAGCTCCGCAGTGCCAAGGGAAAGAACGACGGCTCCGTGGGGGAAAAGCGCTACTTCAGCTGCAAGCTGAACCACGGCGTCCTGGTGCGACCCAGCAGGGTCACCTACCGTGGCATCAACGGGGCCAAGCTGGTGGATGACATCTGCTGAGCCACAGTGTGCTCTCAGAGTGGGGAAGGAGTATTTTAAAGCACAAAACAACTCTGCCTAGAAGGCAAACTTATTTTGGGATCTTTAAATCTGCATTTGCGTTTTACATATATAAGTATATATGTATGTGTGTGTATA
>VWZP01010886.1:67446-85960 GCA_013396995.1 Dicaeum eximium | reverse complement strand
GCTGGGATTCTCTTGCTTTTCTGCCCCTCTGCAGATGCTCGCTGTGACAAGAGGGACAGCAGGGCCCAGGGGAGCACCCAGGGGACCAGCACAGACCTGCAGCACTTGGTGTCACCCTAACTCAGCAGATTAATTGGCAGTGAGTTCTGCTTAGCCACTTCTCCTAAGACAAGTTGGAAAAAAATTCAATAAAACTTGTGTTAAGCTGATTCCACGCTGCAGTACAAACAAAGTGTGGAGCAGCCTAATCCTCTTACACCAGGGAACAGGCTCCTAAAGTCATTATTTAACAAGATTAAATACTGCAGGTCATAAAAATTAATTTATACAGCTGCCATGGTTTAAAAACTACATGTCTGCAGAGTGACAGAGATTTCTTTCCTGTGGAGAGGCAAAGGTGAGCACAAGGTGCGGCTGCCCCTGGATCCCTGGCAGTGCCCAAGGCCAGGCTGGACACTGGGGCTGGAGCAGCCTGGGACAGTGGGAGGTGTCCCTGCCATGGCACAGCACTGAAACCTCCTCTTCATGTGCAAACACTCACTTAAAATAGTTCAAGATTATTTTTAAAAATCCCTTTCAGGCACAGAGGTCATGAACTCCCTCACAGCCATACTGATTTCACCAAAAAGAAGAAATGAAATGCTTGGACTTCATGAGGCCTTTTCTCTACTTTACCCAAACCTTGCTTAAACTTTTTATTCCTTGCCCCAGTTTCCCAAATTTTGCTCATGAGACCTAAAAGAGGGAGGGAAAAGAGGATAAAAGCACCCATCAGCACTTTTCTGCTCACTCATGAAGCTTCAGGTACTGCATTAGAGCCTTTGAATCCAGAAAGAACAAAAGTGTTACCTACACTAAAACAGAAAGACATACAAATACATATATTTATATGTATATAGAATTTTATATATATATATATATATATATATATTTAATTAGATATAAAAGATATATACAAAGCCCTGCTTACAATAGCTCTGTTTGCATTTGGAGTCACTAATCCCAACCCCTAAAACCCCAACCCAGCCTAAGCCTGCCCCGATGCTGCCAGGTGCTGTTACCTGGGGGAACATCCCCCACACCACAGGCAGTGCCTTGGCTGCTGCTGGGTTCCATGGCTTGGAACCAGGGAATTGTGAGGCTGGAAAAGCCCTCTCACACCACCAAATCCAACCATTCCAGCCCTGACCAGGGCACCCCACGTCCCCAAGTGCCACATCCACGTGGCTTTAAAACCCCTGCAGGGATGGGAACTCCAGCCTTGCTCTGTCAGCTGTGCCAGGGCTGGGCAGCCCTTCCCATGGAGAAATAATTCCAAATACCCAATCCAGACCTCTCCTAGCCCAGCTTGAGGCCGTGTCCACCCTCTAACCTACCCCAAAGAGAAATCCAGCAATCCCCTCAATTAAAACCATCAATCATTTTTTGGGAACTGTACATAAAAGAGCAGAAGCTGCAGACACAGAGAGGATTCTCATCACTGGCATTTTCTGAAGCAATATTTCAACAAAAGGAAAAATCCTTCCATCACCTCCTGGAAACACCAGCTTGCAGAGAAATAAATATCTCTTTTGTATCAAAGCGATTCCCAATCCCTTTGATAAATCTTACCACTGTGCAGTTGAAACAACCCCATGAAGGGCTGGAAGAATCATCTAAATGCATCTGAACAACTCTGTTTATTTTGTATTCTGGAGCGCATCGCGCCAGCCCGCAGAGCTCCTCCATTAGTCTTTAAAAATAGTATTAAAGGACATTTCCGTCTATTTAAATTATGTCTATTTTCATTTAAATGAGTTGCTAAATAACAAGCTCCACACCAGCGTTCTGCCGGAGTGTGTGACTGTGAGAAACACACTTCAAACAAAACAAATTAGGGAACCTGGAAATTGCTACAGCAGTGCAAGGACATAATTTTGGGCAAAAGTAAACAGAGAACAACAGCAAGTCATCAAAAATATGATAATAAACCCCCCGTGCTCCGTGCCAGAGGAACAGCACACGTGGAGAGGCTCACTGCGCTCCTGTGAGGGCTTTGTTTATAAAAGAAGGCACAAAATCAGCAGTTCCTCCCCCAGCTGAGAGGCTCCGATCCCTCCCCGGGTCATGGGAACCCCGAGCCGTGCCGGGGGGAAGAGGGAAATTCCCCGGAATTGTGGGGAGCCAGCCGAGTAACGCTGCTCACACCGATGCGGTGAGATAACATTCTCTCTTATTTGCTTAAAATGGCAGCTTAGATAGGCTCCAATATTGTTTATATTTCTAAGTATCCCCTTATTGGAGTACAGCATAAAAGGAATGTAAACAAAAATTGCCTATCTCCACTTTTAAGGTGGTGAAGGTACTAAATCCTACTTCTGCATCTATTACACACACACTGTCTACTTTATTCTTCTGCATACCTTCAGCTAATTTCTAACTGTGCCACAAACTCTGTTCTTTGTTCTCCACTGGGCCTTGCCCAGGCCCAGGCTGGGTTGCCCAACTAGTCCAGGAGCAAATCATGTCCTTTCTCCTTCAGAAATTCAGCTGCAGGGCAGGGCAGGGCAGGGGAGCACATCCCACCCACACCCAGCACCCAGCACCCAGCACCCAGGACAGCATCCCTGCCACACCCGGGCTCCAGCCCAGCCCACCGCAAAGCCTGGCTCAAACTGGCTCAGCAGAGCTGCCCTGGCAGGCTCAGCAGGGACAGCTCTGCACCCTGGAGTGTGGGATTGGCAGGAGCTGGGTGCGATAAAATGGAGCCAACTGTGGGTGGTTTTGTGGGTACCACCCTCAGCAGGGAACCGACCCCCCAGGGCCCTTTTGGGGGTAATTCCCTTGTGAGTTCTTGAACAAGGTGAGACACAGGCACAACTCAGAGTTTCTGTCTTCGGTCTCTGGTTTATTCTTATCTTATCTTTGTTTGCCTGAGGATCAGACTTAACATACAAGAAGNAGAAGAAGAAGAAGAAGAAGAAGAAACCACACCCAAAATCTCCATTTTGGGTCCCTTTCACTGTCATATTAGATCCTAAAAATCCTAGACCCTTTGTCTAACACTCACTATTACTATCACTATCATCTATTTCACACTTTGTGTTCTAACTGATCCCAAAGCCTTGGCAACCTTCTCCAGGGATGCAGATCAAAAGCAGTGTTCTGCTGAGTGCCAGAACCTTCCAAGACAGACAGAGACACACTCTCTGTGTCGTGGACTCCCACACCAACAAACCCCAAGGAATGCTGGCATTAGGGCTGGGATCCCAGAGTTCACCTCCTGTGCTGTCAGCACATGCTTTCTCCAGCTGGTAAAAAATATTGGGATTGACCTGCATAGGGCTCAAACCTCGTGGGAATAAAGGCTGGCTCTGCTGGCTTAGAATCAGATCTATGGAACCACAGAACTATGGAATCCCAGACTGGTTTGAGTTGGAAGGGAGCTCAGAGCCCACCCAGTGCCACCCCAGCCATGGCAGGGACACCTCCCACTGTCCCAGGCTGCTCCAGCCCCAGTGTCCAGCCTGGCCTTGGGCACTGCCAGGGATCCAGGGGCAGCCACAGCTGCTCTGGGAATTCCACCCTGTGCCAGGGCCTGCCCACCCTGCCAGGGAACAATTCCTTCACTCACCAAAGTTAAAGAAGTATCAAAGTTTGCCTTAGACTTAAAACCCCCTTCTATTTCACATCAGGCATTTGTACACCATCAAATACATCAGGAGCACGTTAGAGAAGAAATGCTTCATGTGAGACACAGCTAATCCAACAGCAGCCCTGGAACCTCACGGGGGAATGTGCCTGGAATTTTAAACTTCCAGAGCAAGCTGGGCACATCCACCCCCAGCGCAGGGAGCCCGTGACTCCGCTGGCTACCACTGACACTTTGATTTTTAATCACTGCCAAATGAATACAGCTCCTCATGTTTTTGCAGCAAGTTGAGGCCAGGGTCTTATTCAGCCACCTACTACGTGTTGCTTGGATATGGATTATTATTTCCCAAGCAGGATGTGGAATATTTTATTTTTGTACCAACGGATCTTGCTCACACGCAATCATTTGCATTCTTAAGAAGCCAACCCAGTCTGCTTTGTAACTTCTGTAAGCCCAGAAAAAGCATCCCCCCACTCCCTCTGTCTTGGGAATGGAATTTTCACAGCACACTAAGTATCTTCTGATTAGAATTTTGGGGTTTTTATAAAAATACAGCTTTGACACGCCAAGGCACATTAGGCAAGACAAGGAACAAAGTCACACAGTAACAACGAACACCATAAATAATTAATAAATATAAATATATGAACTGAGAACAGCAATCAGAGTGTGTGTGGGTACTTGGGCTCAGTACAACATAAAAAGTAACTCACACAAAAAACCACCTTCAGCCATGGCTGTAAAGCTGCCCCTCTCCCCTGGCACCCTGGAATGGTTTCTAAAAACTGAAAAGGTTTGGGTCTTTTTGTTGATATATTTCCAAAGGAATAAATCCATCTTCTGTAAACGGGAAGTGTAGGAGGTTTTCTCAATATAGGTAATTTACATACATATTTACCCTCCAGAACACTGCCAGCTCCAATGAGATTTAAAGAAACAATTCAATGTATGCATTTGGTGCTCAAGCCATGCCACAAATCATCTGCACTTTATTCAACAGGGCCATAAACCCCAGAACTACAGGAGTAATCAAGAACCTACTTAACCTTTCTCCAGCAACACTGCAAAAAGTTAGTGTGAAATATGTGACAATCCCCTAAAACTATAACGAAAGGGCAGTGAGCAAGGTGTGCTGTAAAACACAGTCGGCATGAAGGCGAGGAAAACTGGGAAAATAGAAGAAAAATTAGTTCTGGAGTCACGCTCAGTAATAGCTGATGTATGCTCACAATAAAATGAAATGCAGAATGCAAAACTCCTCGAAAATAAAAGCATAATTTCAACAGGATTCAGCCAGCAGGTCTAAGAGTTACAGAATTCTTGTGGGTTGGAGGAAAAAAGAAATGTAACTACAACACAGAATCCCAGAACCTTTAAGGCTGGAAAATCCCCCCCAGCCAAGGAGTCCCCACTGTGCCCATCCCCACCCAGCCCAGAGCCCTGAGTGCCACCTCCAGAATTCCTGGGACACCTCCAGGGATGGGCACTCCAACCCTCCCTGGCAGCTCCAAGGCCTGAGCACCCTTTCCATGGGGGAAAAAAATTCTTCTTAAAACACATAAAGGTTTTTTTTTAACCCAAGGTCATAAAAAAATTCTGAATTAAGGCCTAGGTATATGATGGAATTGCGAGACAGAGAAAGGAAACCCAGAGCAATTGGGAGGAGTTTTCCTGCAGAGCTGACCTTGGCTCAGTCAGATGTGGAAGCTCAGGCAGACACAGCTGTATTTCAATACTTACACCTATATATAATATCTATATATCTGGATTCTTGCAGAAAGCTCAGAAGTTCTAATTTCTCCGAGATAACCCGGAGCCAAGTGCAGACTTTCCCCACACAAAGTCCTGGAGGCTTTCACCAGCAGTGTGCTACTGTCCCTGCATGCACTTTTAAAATAAAGAAATAATGTAATATTTAAAACTTCAGCTCCTCAAAGTCAGACCTCGAATCTACACTTGGAAAATTAAATAGTTTGCCTGATCACAGAAGTCCCAAATGGTGAATAATTTCTGTCAGCCCACACATCTCTTTTGTAGAAGGGGAGAATTAAAACATTCATAGGTATTGGTAAAGTGAAATACAGATTTACTTCAAGAAAATCCGTGGCACAGCGTGGTTGGAGGTGGCACTCTGAGGTAATTACTGCAATTTCTTCTGCAATTTCACAGCCAGGTCAGGCAACCTGTGCATTATTTGGTACATTTAATGTGAGAAACGTGTCCTGTTCTCAGAGCTGAGGGTCTTGGGACAATCCTGCAGCCGAGCTGGAGCCCAGGGCTGAGATCCCAGAGCTCCCAGAGCCCTGGGGAAGGGTGGAATGGGAGCAGCCACACTCAGGACAACACTTGCCCCTGAGGTTTTGCTTCCCAAGCACTTAATGAAGGAATCAGGGAATGTCCTGAGCTGGAAGGATCCACAAGGGTCATCCAGGCCAGCTCCTGGCCCTGCCCCTGTCAGTTATTCTGAGCCAATTCACCTTGACATGCCCTGGAACGGGCTGGACAACGACAGAAAACAGTTTAAAAAATAAACAACTCAGTCTGGTGTTTGTGTCTCATCTTTGAGATACTTTTCTTCTGAGGAGCCTTCTAATTTCCCAGCCTTTCAGATTTTATCTCTACAAATCTCTTCCAAACCTTGAACGGCAAGAACTAAAATCTTCTTGTTAGAAGCAACATTAGCTACAAAAAGAAACAGGAGAGGTCAGGGATGAGGAACTGGTGCAGACTCCCCCAGAGCAGGTAAGGAGGTGTTTTGACAGGAGGCTTCATTTGAACTAAATAATATGTTCAGTTCTTGAGTTGGGTACAAATGGAAGCGTGTAGAGCTCAGAGTCTGGGGGTGGGCGGCTTTGGGCTGTAATTTTAATTAAGTGCTTATCCCCGAGTGCAATACTTGGTATTTCTCTGCTGCTGAAGGCAGATTTGGGGTGGTTTTGCTGCCATGCCAACCCTGCTGCTGGGAAGCACCGAGCAGGGCTGAAAGAAAACCAGCACGGAAAACCTGGAATGCAGCACTGACCTCCCGTGGGGATCATCACCATGGTCTGCTGTCCCAGGGCATCACCTGGGGATGGAATTCCCTCAGGGCAGCAGAGCACACGGCCAGTGACTCCTCAACACTTCCAGCTGCAGTCCCATCCCATTANCATCCCATCCCATCCCATCCCATCCCATCCCATCCCATTATCCCATCCCATTATCCCATTATCCCATCCCATTATCCCATCCCAGGGATCCAGGGGAGCCGCCCAAGGGCCCGATGGAGGTTTGGCCTCCCGTGGGTTTCCTGCAGGAGCAGCAGCAGCATTCCCATGGTCTGTGGTGTCTCCAGAGGCAGGAGGAGCCTCCACACCTGGTCAGGGCCAGGAATGACCTCGGTCTTCCCGAAGAGCCAGAACCCAGCCTGGGCAATCATCCACTGCCATTCCTTAGCCAAAAATAATGCACACGGTCTTTCCCCTTCAAAGATAATCAGAAAAAAAAAAACCCACTTTGTTTCTGTCTCAACAGAAATCGCTCATTTCCCAGCTCCAGAGACATGAATATTCATGGCTATTGTTTGCATGGGGGGGGTCCCCTCCACTCCATCCCAGTTTCTGAAGTAAAATCCAAACTTCTGCTAAATTGCAGAACTCCGATGGATACTTTGCTTTTAATTATTTTCCAAAGTGTTCACTGTCTGACACTGAGGGATGCATTCTTCAGCTGGGTGATGCATTTATTTACTCCGCTGTGCTTTTGGAATGTGCAGAATGTTTATAATTAGGCTGTGTAACCATGCGAGCCTTCAGCTGGTGTTTGCTGGGTTTAAAGCAGGTTTGTTCTGCATTTCCAAACCAGGAAAAGCCACAGTGCACCATGAATGTTGTGCACTAATCTTTGTACTTCCAGGGTAGGGAAAAAACCACTTCAAAATTCCAATTGTGGCATTGGAATGCTGCCGAGGTGCAGGGCAGAGCCATGATACCTGTTCCAGCAGGGACCCGGGGGCATTTGCAGAGCTGTGACAAACGGTGACACCAAGCATGGCCCCTGAGGGCACCCGGCAGCTCCAGCTCCTCCTGAGCTGGGGCAGGAGCAGGGCTGGGGGAAGCTCTTCCCTTGGCATCAGGAGCAGGACCCTGTCCCCTCGAGCAGCCCGGGCTGGGGAAGGTGGCCCTGCCACGTCCCTTCCAAGAGCAAACACCTGGGATTGCAAAGGGGAGCCTGTCCCAGCCCTGGGCTGAGCCTGGCTGGTGGCAGCAGTGGCCACTGGTCACAGGGCTCCAGCCCAGCCCTGGGACAAGGCTCTCCCTGCTCCCACTCCAGGGTCCCCACAGGCAAAGCCCAGCTCATCTCACTGAGCTCTGCACCTTTCTGAGCCCTGGAAAAGCCATTTCAGGCACGGAGGTGGCTCCTGGCTGGTGTCCTGCCCAGCAGTGGCACCAACATCCCTGGGACCAGCCTGACACCATCTCTGCAGCTCCTGAGGTCACACTGCTCCAAAACAGGCAAATCCTCTCCAATCAGGTAATTTATAACCCAGGATTAAAGTATGGGGTCGTTTCCTTCATTATTTCACACACCCATGATTTTTAAATTGTTCTTGTTGGTTTCTGTACTAAGAAATTCACATTTGGTGTCAGGTTGAACCATCTGTTAACACACATGTGATTTCAAAATGCTCCCTCATGTCATCCTGCAGCAGAGTCCCCACCCATATGTGATTATCTCCACACACAAATGTTCACTTCCATCTTCCCAACTCTCCATACAAATTTCCTGGTGAGTGCTCAGACTGTGTGATCCTCCCTTAGCACACTGGCAAAAGTTTAACCCAGGCCACAGAGCAGGAAAATATCGAAGCTTTGCCACATTCCCGTGCTGCTGTTACAGCTGGGGCCAAAGAGAGTTATGCAGTGTGTGACTTTCCTGCTCAGGAGCTTGAAAAATAATGATGGAATACCACCTTCACTAAGAATCAATTTTTCCTCTTTTTTTTCACTCTGGCACTGGGAGCCATTCCCTGTGTCCTGTCCCTCCATCCCTTGTCCCCAGTCCCTCTCCAGCTCTCCTGGAGCCCCTTTAGGTCCTGGCAGGGCTCTGAGCTCTCCCTGTGCCAGGGCCTGCCCACCCTGCCAGGGAACAATTCCTGCCCAACATCTACTCTAAATCAATATTCCAGCATCCCATCTGAATCCCTCCTTTCCTGCCCTATCCCATTGCATCTCCAGTCTACTCTGGAACACAACTGTGGGAGTCTCCAGGGTTTTCCCCCAGGCCAGCTGGCAGCAGATGGAGGAGCTGTGCAGAACCCAGTGACTTTGGGAAGGGGAGGAACAGGGTGAGTTCAGGGCTGTGGGGAGCTCTGGTCGCTGTGACAGCCCCGGGGCTGCGGAGCCTCCACGGGAACAGCCCCAGCCAGGAGCGATTTCTGCAAGTCTGCAAGTTCCAGGTGCAGGGAATGACACACCATCATTTTCTTTCTCTCCTTCTGAGATTTAAATAGGTCAAGTCCCTCGCTCAGCGCGGCGCAGGAAATTGTACATTGCCACAATTGCGTTTCAGAATGGATAATGGGCCCATTTAAGTGTTATCATTAGAGAAACGACAGCAAAATACAGCTGGGCGAGTCCTCCCCCTTCCCCACGCACTCCTGTGCTGCGATGCCTCTAAGTTATTCCAATCTGCAGCTCTTTGCTTCCCATCACTGCCTCTCAAACACACAGAAGAGAAATTGGATTAAACAACGTGCAGAAGAGAACTCTGCGGTGCAGCCGTGCTGAGCCTGGCAGGGACGGGCTGCACGTGCCACAGGGACTCACTGAGCCTCGGGGGTTCAGGGGCCAGGGGACAAAATCTGACACTGCAGCAGCTCTCCAGCACCCCCACAGTGATCCCAGCAACCCAACAGAGCCGCGGGTTCCCTTCCCAAAAATAACCAGGGGGAGAAGGAAAAGAGGCAGGGAAAGAGAAGCAAAACTACACCCACACATGGCTTGGTCTGAGGCTATGACACCCTTCTCCAACTCCACCTCTGTACCAGTTTCCCACCCAGATCAGCTGCTCACACACAATTCTGTCACAGGTGTGGCAGGAAGGAGTGGAAGAACACGTTAATGAGAGCTGAGAACACTTTTAACCAAGAAGTGTTAAACATAAACTGGAAGGCAGAACTTTGTCAGCACAGGGCCTGGCAGGCAAAGAGCAGAGGGCTGAAACTGGAAGTGCTGGAGGGAATGGAAACAGCCCTGAGCCAAGGATGGTGCCCAAGATCCCTTCCATCCCAAAGCATCCATGGTTCTGTGATCCCATCCCACCCAGCCATGGCAGGGACACCTCCCACTGTCCCTGTCCCCAGCCCCAGTGTCCAGCCTGGCCTTGGGCACTGCCAGGGATCCAGGGGCAGCCACAGCTGCTCTGGGCACCTGTGCCAGGGCCTGCCCACCCTGCCAGGGAACAATTCCCAATTCCCAATTCCCAAGATCCCATCCAGCCCTGCCCTCTGGCACTGGGAGCCATTCCCTGTGTCCTGTCCCTCCATCCCTTGTCCCCAGTCCCTCTCCAGCTCTCCTGGAGCCCCTTCAGGTCCTGGCAGGGCTCTGAGCTCTCCCTGGAGCTTCTCCTGTCCAGGTGAGCCCCCCCAGGTGTCCCAGCCTGGCTCCAGCCTGAAGGACCATTCCAGCAGCTGTCCAGCCCCATGGAAAACACAAAACCACAGCTGAGCTCTGAGGCTGCTGCTCCTGCCCCAGCAGGAGGGTCACACCTGCCTCAGGTGCTCCTTCCAGTGGGACACCCCTGGGGAGGACAGGGCCTGCTGGGGGTCTGGGGGCTCCCCCGCTCCTCGGGGATGGTGCCAGCCCAGGAACTCGTCCCTCTGTAAATATTGGAGCTGTGGGGAGCTGGCACTCACCCCGCAGCTCTGCCCCTGCCTGGCACTCAGCAGATGCACCCAGAGCTGCAGTAAACTGTGAAATGAGCTGTCAGTCAGCAGAGCTCGGCTTTGAATCATGTCTGCTGCTAATACCCACCGCCACCAGCTCCCAAAAAACAAAATCCTGCTCAAAATCAATAGGGCTTTCGGAAAATTTAATTGTGGAGCAGGTTTTGAAAGGCACGGGTTTGACTTTGCCACTCCTTGCCAAAGAGAGGCGTCCATCAGTGCTCAAGTCAAATCCTTCTCGCTGATCCTAATGGAAAATGCTAAAAAAGAGAAAATGAGAATGTTAAACCCTACTAAAAGGATCCGGACGATTTGCCATGCAATGAGGTTTATTCTTTAGTGATATTTTTCCTGACTGAATAAAATGAGGATGCTTAAACGCTGCATCCAACGATCCTGATTAGCTGTGTGGCTTGAGGGATGTCTGAAGGATTCAGATAACCAGCACTTGGGATTACATTTAATTTCCGGGTGAATTTTGGATTCAGGAGAAACGTACGAGTTCCAGGTTATCCCCACCGTGGATAACAAGGTAGCACATGTTCAAGGCCTGCTACATTAAGGAGTTGTCCAAGAGCCAGTTGTGCATTTTTGTGTAATACATCAACAAGTGAGGGAAAGGGTGAGCAGGCAGTTCATAACTGGGGAGTGAGCAGAAGAGCAGCTCTGATGAAGTAGGCTTTGCCTGGGATTTAAAATCAGAGAATTATCCAGAATAAATACCTGACCCTGCTGGGTGAGAGCTTCCAGTGGCCTGAGCTGGGCTCACACCAGAGGCACTGTTAAACATTTTTAGGTTTCCCTGCCCTGCAGGGAGCAGGCTCCATGGGAAGATGCTGGAGCTGCTGGATTTCCTGCTCCTCTCCACCTTCCAGAGGTGCCTCAGTGGCCAGACAGGCTCAGCCCTGCCCTGTGTGCTCCAGGGAAACCCAGCCCTGGGTAAAGCTGCGGGGCCAGGGCAGCCTCACCTCGGGATTTCATGGGAAAAGGTCCCAAAACCTTCTCCAAGAGCTGCTTCTGCATGGGGAGCTTCACAGAGCATGGAATCCCAGGCTGGAAAAGCCTCTCAGACCATTGCCAGCCCTGCCAGGCCCCAGGGAATGCAGCCCCTTTCTGACCTCCAGAGCTTGGCACCGCGTTAAAAACAGCAGAGAGAGACCACCGAGCAGAAAAGCACAAAGCAGGGGAGTTAGAGAGCCAAAGGAGCAGCCCAGAGCAGAGGAGGGCGCACACAAACCTGGCAGGGGTGGCAGGGACACCCCCAGGTGACACAGCACTGCCACCCCCCCGCTGTGTCCTGGGCAGGGGACAGGACCTGGCCTGGCAGCAGGGCAGGGACACCCAGGAGAGCCCCAAACCCAGGCTGAGGGCCCTGGGAGCATTTGAATAAAACCAGCCCAGGTACAGACAAGGACAGCTCATTCCCACCTGCCAAAGCCCCTGGAGCTGCTACTGTCGCTTTTAACAGAAAGAAAAACAATTCCCAAGGGAGGAACCTTGTCCTTGTCCCCAGCTCCCTCTGCTCAGAGTTCAGAGTTCAGATCAATATTGATAAATTGATAAAAAACACTGGCTTTCGACACACCTGGCAGAGTCCCCCTCACTTCCAGAGTTCATTTTCCAAGGGCTACTAAGGATATGCCCTTCCACCGCTGGGAATTCCCCTATTTCAGAGGTTAAAAATGCCATTTTGCCAGCATTTACTCACTCCCAAGTGGTGCCAGCTTTTGATGTTTTCATCAGCTTCCAATATTACATGTTTTCACCCCTCACTATCAAACAAATGCATCATCTTCAACATTGTCCCTTCCCACTCCACCACAACACCCAAGACCTTGCAGGCCAAATGAAAACCTGTTAAATCCCCTCAGTAAGGAAAGGAGAAGGTGATTTTAAATAGGATGAAATTATTTTCTCATTAAGCAAATAGATGGGGTGTGTCAATCCGGGAGTAATTGTGGTTCCATGGGATGGAGGTTGGGCTTGAGTGGCTGAAAAATTGGCCATGAGGAGGAGCTGAAGCCCCGAGCCCCCATTTGCCCTGCTGCCCATGGATCAGCCAGATGGGGACACACAGCAGAGCCCAGGGAACTCCCCAGGTGGGCCACAGGGAGAGCAGAAAGGGAAAAGTGCTGCCAGCATGGATGGACATGGATGGACAGCCCACAATTTCCCACTCCCTCAGACAAGGAAAGACTCTGCACATAAAGGTAATTTAGGTCAGTCAGATGAATTCGTGTTACAACAGAGATTGGTTTCCAAAGTCTGGATCCAAAAGCCAAAGTATAAATGAAATGCTTGAGGAAATATTATTTACACGTTGTGTTTTCAGAGAGCAGCAACACATTGTTTTAAAATGATGTTTCTAACCCCTTTTGATAAACTGTGTGTACAAAGAATAAATTTAAAGTCAGGTCCGTGACGGCTGTCAAATCTACAGCATTTATTTACAGGAAAGAGGAACAGTATTTTGACTTCTCCCGAGCAGCCTTTCAGGAAGGGGAGCCTTTTGTGACTTAAATGCACAAAGAAATGCCACATTAGTCAAAGGTCTATTTCCCCACTACAGCAGGAGCATTATTTGGCTGTGACCTCCAAATGGCCTCTATCTTTCAGCAGGGTTGGACCAAGGGCAGAGCTAAAGCCACCAGCAGCCCTCGCAGTCCTGTCTAAACAGCATTTCAGAGGTGCTTTTTCTCTGCTGAAGGATGAGAGCAGCCACGCTCTGGGACGCTGCAATCACAGATTTACCTGCCTGGGGGTGGCACAGAGCCCCTCGTGTGGATGGAGAGATTTTCTCCCTTGAAAAAGCAGCAAGGAGAGGAGACAGGAACAAAGGGAGTGAGGCAAGAGGTGCCTCCTGCAGCCAGGGACATAATTGCAGCAACAATTCAAAGAACAAAGCCTCCAGAAGCCAGGAAGGGCCATTCCTGCTCAACAGCACAAGCCCACACTTGAGAGCACCTGCCAGGCAAAGCTCTCCAGAATTAATAGAGGCACTTCTGCTGCCTCAGTGCTCCGTGTCCCTGCACCAGAACAAAGCTGTGCTGAGGGTCCTGCTCAGAAATCACAAAGAAATGGAGAGCAGAGAGCACCTGCCTGGAGGGAGACATGGACGTGCTGGCTGTGGAACCAGGCTGGGCTCCATCTGCAGCTCCTGAGGGGTTAATCTGGGGACACTTTGTCATCTCATTGGTGAGAGCAGCCCTGAGTCACCCGGGCTGGATTTTGTGTCCCTTGTGTGCCGAGCAACTCCAGCAGGCTCTCAGCAAAGGGCTCTGCTGTCACCCCAGCCCATCACTGCCACCCTGCCCTGGTGTCTGTGAGCCCGGGGTGACCCTGGGCTCCTGGAGCTGCCCTTCGCTCACAGGTGGGGCCTGAGCCTGCCTGCCAGCACAGCACACACAAACTGAGCCCACCTGCTCTTCCCTGCCAGAAGAGGGAATTCTATCTCACCTGAAAAGCACCAAGCTGTTGGAAAGGATGATGAAGAAAAGTTTTGCAAAGACAGTTTATTGGTGAAAGATTTTAAGAATGAAGAAATAAAGCTAAAAGTATAATTTGAATTATAAAATGCGAAGCAGGAAGACAGTAATTAGGTTATTTGAAGGTTAAACTTTTGATGACAAAAATAATATAGTTTTTCAGATAAAGAGATAAGGGGTTGGGTTTGGCTAGGTGATAGGGAAAAAAATGAGTTTGTCAAAGTTTTAATATAATAATATAATAGTTTTCATAAACTGTATGTAAATTTTTTAAGTTTTTATACTCTGTATTGGTTGGTTATTATTAACTTAAATATTCAATATAAAAAGAAATAAATAAAATTACAACAAGAAATTCGCTCTCTTAGACCACGCTTCAGCTGGAGCAGGTCAGGCTGGCTGTCCCCACGAGCAATAAACCACGTGTCCAAAGAGCATCCCTGTCTCCAAAAGTCTCTTGCCACACCCCAGATAGATACCAGGACTTTTCTAATACCAACCTTCTCTGCTTCCTTTCCCAATTTTCACGGAACGCTCACCTGGAGCCATGCAGGGGAATTAACCCACCTCAGCTGCACAGGGATGGCTGGGGAGCACCTGGGGCAGGGAATTCCAGCTCAGCTCAGCAGGACCCAGCTCCAGCCTTGCTGGGGAAGAGGAAATAGGAAAGCTTTATAATTGTGGCTGTTTAGACTTTGAGAATGTGAAACATAGAAGTGAAATAGAATTGAAGGCAAGTTTTGATGTCTCAGAAGTTAAGTTTCAGTTACTGAACAATTAGAAAACAATAGAATGGCCAGCAGAAGGTAATCTTTTCTTGGTGAAACAATGTTGTCTTCCTTACTAAGAGTCTAAAAGTTAGAGCAGACTTTACCCGCTTAGTAAGAGGGGTCTAAAGAGTAGTTTTTAGGGTTTAAAACGTAACACAGTATGTTAAAGTAGAGATTCTTATAGGCTGTATGTAAATGCTGTAGGATTTGTATGTTCTACTAGATTAGTTAGTGTAAATTAGAATATTCAGTATAAAAGAAGATTTAATGCTTTGTAACAAGAATTTCGCTCTCTTATTCTTGCTCTTACTTTTACCTCTCTTACTTTTACACTCTCACTCTTTCTCTCTCTCTCAGTGCTGCTCTGGGCTGTGGCTGGCAGCTCTCAGCAGGGCCCTGTTACCCACACCCCAAACAATAAACTGCTGCTCCTGAAACCAGCTTAGGACTTACAGAGATCTCTCGTCTCGGTTTGTCCCATCACTGTCCACCCCCAGACCCACACAGCCTCCCTTCCCTGGGGGTTTGGCTCAAGTTCCAAGCTCTGCTGAGATGGAGATTTCCATCTTTAGGCAAGAGCTCAGCAGCAGTGCTGAGACTGGGCTTTGAAGGGGCTCGTTGGAAGGACTTTAATTTCACCTTTCAAGTGCTGAGTAGAAAACACCCCTGTGATTCAGGAGCAGTGGCTCTCACCAGCAGATCCTGATCATTCATCTTCAGGAATGGCCCACCCCACGTTCTCCTCCCTGCCCAGGTGATGTGTTCATTGCAGTGCTGTGATTTATCTGCTGTGACCCTGCTGCTGATGGATGTGGATGAGCCCCTCCTGATGGGATCTGCTGGGCAGCCCTGTCTGCAGCCCCCAGCCTCCGTGCTGGGGAGAGCTCAGCTGCTGCAACGCCATTATTTGGGAAAGAACGCCATTATTTGGGAAAGAACGCCATTATTTGGGAAAGAACACCATTATTTGGGAAAGAATGCCATTATTTGGGAAAGAACACCATTATTTGGGAAAGAACACTTTTTGACTTCCTGTGCCCCCTGGAATCCACTGTAAAGCGAAGTTTTCATCCACTCCTGCAGACTCAGACTCCCCACAGGAATCCCCAGCTGGGTGCTGGTGACACGAAGTCCCAGAAAGAATCCTGCAGATGTGACATCTCTGGGGGAAGTGGGAAGGGAGCCCGTACTTGTTTCTCCTTCAATATTTGTCCAAATTCAAAGTACCTGTCAGGAAAAACATTGTCTAACAGACAGGACTGGGAGTGCTGCTCTTCTCCCTGTCCTCAGGAGCAGCAGGGAGAAGTTGTGTGACCGAAGGGCTGAGCAGCTGCTGCCCTGGCATGGGAGAGGCTCCATCAAATCTGACGGAGGGTAAAGCTTCTGGGGTTTTCAGAGGGTGGCAGGTTATGGAATGGGGGTGGGAGATGTGAAGGAACCCAACCCCACACTGATCCTGAACCTTCCTCTTTTCATGGACAGCCTGAGCTCCCCAGGATTGAGCTCTATGGGATCGTTCACAATCATTTTATCCCAGAGTCACTGAGGCTGGAAAATCCCTCCCAGCCAAGGAGTCCCAGCTGTGCCAATCCCCACCCTGTCCCCAGCCCAGAGCCCTGAGTGCCACCTCCAGAATTCCTGGGACACCTCCAGGGATGGGCACTCCAACCCTCCCTGGGCAGTTCCAAGGCCTGAGCCCCCTTTCCATGGGGAAATTCCTGCTGGTGCCACCCTGAGCTCCCCTGGCCCAGCCTGAGGCCGTTCCCTCTCCTCCTGTCCCTGTTCCTGGGAGTTTCAGAGTGGCACTGGCACATCTGTGCCTTTCCCCCTGCAGCAATCCCCATCAGCCCCCCAAAACACAGGAAGGTGCCAGGGGATGCCAGGAGCAGCCTCAGCAGGAGAAGTCCTGGGGCTCAGCCTCCCTGGCACTGGGATTTAACCACATGTGAGTTTTGGCTGATAAAGCCCTGAATAATTGATAGGGAATGAAACACTTTTTTTTTTTTTAAACACAGCATGACCTCATCAGGTGATTGTACAAAATAATTCAGGCTCCATTCCTTTGTCCCTTGCCACTTGATTCTGTACTACACAGCAGGTTCTGCTCCTCACACAACCCTCAGCACTGGCTGAAGTGAAATATGACTGAGGCAGAAAATAAAGCAGTATAAATTAATCATTTTCAAATGCCCAGAATAAGAATATTTGCCACTTTTTATGTCACAAATTATAAGTTTCATTGCCATAGCCAGTCTTATTATTCCATCTGCTCAGGCTTAAAAACCACTAAGAGGGCTCTGAGCTCTCCAGTGCAAGGGCAGTAAGAAATGATCCTGAAATTCTCAACAGCCTCACAACGTCTGAGCCCAGGGGGCTCTATGAGCTGCAAAACATTTGCTCCACTCCAGCAAAGACTGATTTTATGTTCTTTAGCTGTAAAGCTCACGAGGAAGGAATCAGTGAAACCCCCAGGAACCCCAAGGACATCCCTGAGCTCTGCAGGACGGGGCTCTGCCACTGCTGGGTGCAGCTTGTGGGGCTGGGAGAGCACAGGGGAGGCACAGAGGGGCTCGTGGGTCACACAGGGAATGGGGTTTGCTCCTGGGCTCCTCCTCACAGCCAGAGTATTTTATCTCTGAGGGTCCAGGGAGGTGACAGGGCAGAGAAACCATTTGGGGCCACATTCCTTACCTGTAGGTGCCAGAAAATGGAATTCTCGCCCATTCAGAGCTACCTTTGAACACTAAAGCTTTTCTATTTCATCTTCCCCAACAAAAAGAGAAGTGCAGCAGCCAAGCACCCTTTTTTTCAGGATTGTTAATATATTTTATATGTAAATGGACCCAATCCCCCAAACTCCCTGTTCCCCACCACAGCAACATCTCCTCATTTGCTTCTCCTGAGCCCAGGGGACTCTGGCACCTTTCCCACCCCAGGGTGGGTGAGAGGGGTCCCTTTCCCAGCACCCAGAAAAGTCAGGCAGACCCCAAGGGAGGGAGATGTGTTTAGCTGAAACTTCTGAGGCAGAAGAGATTTAAACCCTGCCCTTCCATATTTCATCCCAGCAATTTACCACCAAACTGTTTTGCAATGAAGAGAAAGAATTGAAGGAAAATAAGCAACACATCCTCTCGAGGGGTCATGTTTTCTGGGTCACATCTCGCAGGTTTTGATGAAATGTGTTTTGAGAACAGTTCATGCTCCAGCCTGGTGGGTAAGGGGCTCGTTGCTGGGTCAGTCTGTTCAAAGCACAGCTCCAGGAGCTGGGAGAAGAAAGCCAAAGCAACAGAGACCTCTCTGCACTTTAATGGGGCTGGGCCCAGGCTGATGTTTTCAGAATATAAATATATAAATATATAAAATGTCTGTGTGTGCATTGCAGTCCAACCTGGCTCCCACAGGCTGCCTGATCCCTGAACCTCCCTGCAGCTGAGCTCATCCCCTGGAGAGGAGCCCACGTGGGCCTGCCTGCCCACCCCAAATCCCAGGGACACCTGGGGCCAGCCCAGCCCACCCCTAATCCCAGGGACACCTGGAGCCAGCCCAGCCCACCCCTAATCCCAGGGACACCTGGAGCCAGCCCAGCTCACCCCAAATCCCAGGGACACCTGGAGCCAGCCCTGCTCACCCCAAATCCCAGAGACACCTGGAGCCAGCCCTGCCCACCCCTAATCCCAGGGACACCTGGAGCCAGCCCTGC
>VWZP01010886.1:17050-31430 GCA_013396995.1 Dicaeum eximium | reverse complement strand
CCCAGCCCAGCTCAGCTCAGCTCAGCTCTCACCTGCCCCGCCGCTGTCAGGCCGGGCTGTGACGCTGTGACCCGTGTCCCAGCGGTGGCACAGCCCCGGGGACACCGGCTGTGCCTGCCCAGCCTGGGGACAGGGGCACAGGACAGACACACCCTGGGGTGAAGGGAGAGACTGAGCACTCCCCAGCCAGGATAAAACCAGAGCGAGTCAGCCCCTGCTCACCAGGGAAAGCGTGAGGAAAAACAGATTATCCAGCATCTGCAGTGCATCTCCTTAGCTCCACGCACCTGAATTCCAAACACACCTGGGATGAACTTACAAACTGTTGAAGGCAACAAATTCCACCCCAGAGTCAGGAGAAGGGCAGCAGGGTGAGCTGGGCTCCTGGAGTGAGCAGAGCATCCTGCATCCCACACACTGTGCCCGCACAAAGAACATCCCAACCAGCTCAGGGTGGCACCTGCAGCTCTGAAACACCACATCTGTATTGGATTTGTCAGTCATCCATCTTCCAATCAATACTTCAAACACAAGTTTACTGAAATTCATTTCTGTAGCAAATCCAAACATCATGTACGCTGCAAAGAGGTTTTTTGAAACAAAACATGATGTACGCTGTTTGGAAAAAATCCTTCATTTTAGAGGAAGTTGTATTGTGTGCAAGAGGAAAATTAATATTACTGAAAACATTTCCATTGTGAGTTCTCTGGTTTTGAATAGCAGCTTCGAGCAAGGTGCCAAGGGAACACTCACAGAATTCAAATTATTATTTCAGTTCTGGGTGTGACTCAGTTTCTCCCTAAACTGAAATAACACTGGATGTAACCTTGACCATGGACATCCCACCTGCTCATCCAACCCCTCAGTGGTTGAAAAGATCCAGGTATCACCACGAAGTGGTGTTTTAAATTCCCATTGGCATGAGGGGGAGCTCATCTTGGGGGGGAAAGGACATTTCTGTGCACAGGTTGGGGTGAGGCAGCACCACTGAAAGCTGGGGGAGAAAACCTTGGGGTTAACCACCATCAGTGCCAGAATTAAGCATTGCAAGAGGCCAGATCTTCTTTTAAAAGGGGAACTGAGACTTTAAACTGCTGGGGAGCAGGGCTGGATGGGATATTGGGAATTGTTCCCTGGGAGGGTGGGCAGGGGCTGGGCTGGAATTGCCAGAGCAGCTGTGGCTGCCCCTGGATCCCTGGCAGTGCCCAAGGCCAGGCTGGACACTGGGGCTGGAGCAGCCTGGGACAGTGGGAGGTGTCCCTGCCATGGCTGGGGTGGCTCTGGGTGGGATTTGGGGTCCCTTCCCACCCACAGCAGGCTGGGACTGTGTAGTTCTCTGGAATTTCCCAGAATTCCAGCAATGTGTTTTCCAGTCCTGTTCCCACATCACCAAATCCCAAACCAGGATCTGGGAGCCTGGTGATGTCCCCCAGAAGAAGACCAGGAGCAGCACTGGAACAGCAGCGGCTGGGGGCTCTCCAATCCTCCTGTTGCCATAGAAACGGGACAGAAATGCTGCCAGCAGCAAAGGGAATGAAGGGCTCCTTTTGGTCCTTCATGATCTGTCCACTCGTGGGAAATTTCTCTCTGGACTCACAGAATCATCAAGGCTGGAAAAGTCCTCTGAGCCCGTCAAGTCCAACCATTCC
Source organism: Dicaeum eximium (assembly GCA_013396995.1). Lineage (NCBI taxonomy): Eukaryota > Metazoa > Chordata > Aves > Passeriformes > Dicaeidae > Dicaeum > Dicaeum eximium. The sequence continues at coordinate 29,781 of VWZP01010886.1, read as the reverse complement.
CAGCACTGCCCAGGCCACCACTGACAGTGTCCCCAGTGCCACATCCAGAGGGCTGTGAAATCCCCCCAGGGATGGGCACTCCAGCCGTGCCCTGGGCAGCTGTGGTAACAACCCTTTCCATGGATGATTTCCCAAATATCCACCCCGAGCTCCCGTGGCCAGCCTGAGGCCGTTCCCTCTCCTCCTGTCCCTGTCCCTGGGAGCAGAGCCCGACCCCCCCCGCTGTCCCCTCCTGGCAGGAGCTGTGCAGAGCCACAAGGGCCCCCTGAGCCTCCTTTGCTCCAGGTGAGCCCCCTCAGCTCCCTCAGGGATTCTCCAGCCCCTTCCCAGCTCCCTCAGGGATTCTCCAGCCCCTTCCCGGCTCCCTCAGGGATTCTCCAGCCCCTTCCCAGCTCCCTCAGGGATTCTCCAGACCCTTCCCAGCTCCCTCAGCCCCTCCCGGGGCTCCAGACCCTTCCCTTCCCTGCACACCTTGCCCATCCCTGCCCTGCAGGTCCCCAGGAGCCACGGAGGAGTTTCCCAGCAAGTACCAGGCACACCCCAGTGAGCACCAGTGGGGCTGCCCAGGCTCCAGCACCATCCTTGGCCAGCAATGCCGTGTGACCTGCATGGGCCTGAACTGAGGGGTTTTTGGTCCAAAATCAAGATAAATCTGGGCAAGCAAGGGGGAGATGAAAAGCCTGAGTCCATCTGGTCTCCAGATTAGAGGAGTTGGTAGAGAAGTCGGGCTGGGTACGGGTGAAGGGCTAAGGCTGGATCCTGGGTTAGCTCTTCACCTCTGCTGTATTCCAGAGGATGGGATGGGATATTAGCAGATGGGATACTGGGAATTGGGAATTGTTCCCTGGCAGGGTGGGCAGGCCCTGGCACAGGTGCCCAGAGCAGCTGTGGCTGCCCCTGGATCCCTGGCAGTGCCCAAGGCACAGCTTCTGAATTTGCCTTTATTCATGGGGTTATTCTCTATCTGAAGGAACTACTTCCTTTCTGATCTGAGACAAAAGAACTTTCCCATTTGAGCACCCACCTGATAAAAACCTCTATTTGCATTTGCAAGGTGAATGATTTCCCCTCCACAAAGCCCGGCAGAGCAGAGGTTCAGCAGCACCTCAGGTACCCTCAAGCAGCCCCAGGGCCCTGCTCAAGCTTTGCCCGAGCACAGCCCCAGGCCGGGCTCAAGGGCAGGGCTGCTCCAAGGCTCAGCCTCTGCTGTCCTGCCCTGCTCTGGTGCTGCTGAGCTGGTGAGCTGGAGCAGAGGCTGGGCAGAGTTCCAGAATAAAGCAGGGATTTATTCAAAGCATTTCCTCCATGGATCCACCTTGGGCAGCACAAGAGCCCAGCCAGGGCTGCACCCAAGAGGAACCAAAATGGGCACAAAATGGACACCGGGCAGGGCTCTGGCACTTTGATCAGTTCTGCTCCATTTGCACCTTGGAGTTCATTGTCCAGTTCCAGCTTTAGCCCATCCAGTCCCATCCTTCTTGTTTTTCTCTCTTCAGCCCACGTTGTTTGTGCTCCTGGGCCTGAGGTTTGGATCATTTGTCCTTGGTCCCCAGCTGGAGCAGGAATTGTTTTGTGTCCCTGCTCTGTGCACAGAGCTCACCATGCCCTGATATGGAGCCCAGACCCACACACTAAAGCAGCTCAGAACCTGAAAATATAAAAACTAAACCTGAGGCATCGACAGGAGTGCAGGTCTGCCTGTCCCAGGGGCAGAGGGGCTGCTCTGGGTCCTGCTCCTGCAGCAGGGAGGGTCCTGCACGGATGGGGACAAGAGCAGCACCTGCAGGGAAGGATCAGGAACATGGGTACGTGTCACCTGCCCCAGGACAGGCCCTGAGGGTGTCCCACAGTTCCTCTGTGGCAGAGGGGACACAGAACCAACTCCTCCCACACCTTAACACTTCAATCATAGAATCATGGAATGGTTTGGATTGGGAAATTCACAGGATCCCAGATTAGTCTGGGTTGGAAGGGACCTAAAAGCCCATCTCATTCCAACCCTGCCTGGGCAGGGACACCTCCCACTAGCCCAGGTTGCTCAGAGAAGAACTTAACTTCATTTTCATGAACACTTATCTTTCAATTTATCACCCAGACTTCCTTATTATGGCCTATTATGAGCTGAGCTTTTCATAATTACCAATTTTTACACACAGTTCTCTCTTCCCCCTCAGCTCAGATAGGACTTCTCTCCCTCCAGCACACAGGAACATCCCTGGCCAGCAGAGCCCAGGTTGCCCAGCCCAGGTAGCCCTGGCTGGAGCAGGGGCTCAGCCTCCAGCCCAGCACCCTGTGCCCTGCTCCCCTCCCCACAAACAGCATTTCCTCCATCTGGAGCTGCTTTTCCTCAGCCTCTCCTTCTTCCCACCCTGTGCAGTGTCTCCTCTCCTCCCAGCCCTGCTCCCTCCACGTGTTTCTCCTCAGAGTGACCTGATCTGTCACAAACACACAGAGACAGCCACACTGGACCAGGGAAAGGTGGAGAAGAGAGAGATTTATTTTGAATTCACACATTATATAGAGTTTTGACAACAGCCAGGGATTGGAGAGAGGAGTCACCACCCCTCCAACCTCACTGGTCAATAGAAAACTCCATCAAACCTTTCTTGTCCCAGGAGAAGGAATGAAAAACAAAGAGACAGTTAGCAAAACACCTGCGTGTTTACAGAAAATTTTGTGAGAAACTTTGTCATAGAAACTAAAACATCAGAAGGCTGAAATTCAGGGCAACACTGATCCACCTTTTTACCCCTCCTCACACCTCCACCTCCTTGCCCTGCTCCTGTTTTTTACCTGCACCCACAGCCCTGCTCCAGGAGGCTGCAGGAGCAGCAGGTCCAGCCCCCCTGTGCCACAGGTACCCCCAGCTCAGGTGAGGAGAGCCCAGCCCTGACCCTGTGTGGGGCTCCCAGAACCCTGCAGCCCCAGCCCAGCTCCTGCTCCACCCCTGCAGCCTCGAGAGCCACTGCAGGGCTCAACACTGCCCTGCCAAATTAGTTCTGTTTGTTCAACAAGGGAAATTATTGTCTTCAGAAAAACACCTCTGAATGCCACTGCTCCCTGAGCTTCGTTCACCCCCTCCCAGTGGATTTTAAGTGGTGTAACAGATTAATCAGTTCATGGCTTACTCTTTGGTCTGACTTCCTGGATTTTTAAGGACTTTTATCAATGTTTAAGGTTGGCTTGTGCAGAGGTACAAAGCACACAACATAGCAATAAAAAAACCTGTAAAAATAGTAGTTCACACAAGTCAGACAAATACAGCATGGCGAGAGCAAGGTTAGAATTAGCACTTTAGGTAAACCTAGGAAAAGATGAGATTTTAGATGGATTTTTGAAAAGGGCAAATTTTGAAATGGCAGCGTGGCAGAGGGAGGAAATTGTGCTGGCTGCAAGTGTCACCTTCCAAAGGCAAACAGGGTTGGTTCATTTTCCTTTATAACCAAGGAAACCTTCCCTCCATTCAGCAGTTTAATGCCAGCTGTGAAGGCACAAAGTCAGGTTTTTTACAAGTTGTTACTGAGAAAAGGGCAGTTGGTACCACAGCACGTGCTGGGTGCTGTCTCAGGATGGAGATTTAAACATCCAGGAGCAGAAACTGGGAGGAAGGAATTGTTCCCTGTGAGGGTGGGCAGGCCTGGCACAGCTGTGGCTGCCCCTGGATCCCTGGCAGTGCCCAAGGCCAGGCTGGACACTGGGGCTGGAGCAGCCTGGGACAGTGGGAGGTGTCCCTGCCATGGCTGGGGTGGCACTGGGTGGGATTTGGGGTCCCTCCAACCCAAACCAGGCTGGGAGCTGTGGCACCACAGCAGGGGCACAGCAGCTCCTCAGGGCCAGGCTGGACCCCAGACATGGAGCTCTGCCCTCCCTTCAGAAAATATTCCTGAAATTCCTTAGAGATCAGTTCTTCAAATTTCCCCAATTCAGCCTCTGATCCACTGCTGGTTGTACCCTGAATCAAAATGCTTTTTTCTTGTGTTCAGAACTGCATTGGTTAAAAGCAGCTCTGCATTTTATCCCAGTACTGAAACTGTTTGATAGGATCAGCTTTATTGGCTTGTCTTTGCTATTTTAAATTAGATTTGTTTTCCACACACTCTCTAATCCCTCAGAGTCTGCTCCGAGTGTTCCAAGTTAAACCTTTAAAAAGCCATCTTTTGTGTAACCCAATCCTGTTACCTCTTCATGCTTTGGTGTTTGGGCACTTTTAACCCCCAAATGAAGCACCTTAACTCAAATATTCTCACTTTTTCTCAAATTAATCCTGTTAACCAGTATGAAGGCAGGAGCATCAGGTTTCCACATGACCCTGCAAATCCAGGCACCAGCTGGGCAGAAATCCATTTGTGAAAAGCCACATGAACATCCCAGGCTGGGCTCCATTTAATCTCCCATCCCTGCCCACAGACAGCAGCTCCCTCCACAGCCACCACAGCACTCCTGGCCACTTCCTCCTCTTATTTTTCACTCTGCAAAGCTGAAATTCCCCCTCTACATCTCTTCTGATGAACCAACGCTCTTTAGTGATATTTCTCTGCAAGTTATTTTTGCTGCAAGTTTAAAGATATCTTTTATTTTTAATGCCTCTGCGATTCTCAATATGTTCACTGGCATTTAAACTCCAAAAAGCCGGTGGGGAAACGAGCTGTGCTTCAAATGAGGCAGCGCTGGCCATCTGTGTGCGAGGGTTTGTTTGGGAACAGCAGCTCCGGGTGCCTCAACAACTGCTCGGAGCCAAGGGTGCCTCAGCTGGGATCCGGGATCCTGGCAACTGCAGGCAGCTAACTCGAGATAAACCCAGCTCTAACCCAGCCCAGGCTGGGCTCTGTCGCCAAACCACGGCCCCTGGATGCTCTCTGGGCTCGGGGCCAGCCCCACACCCTCGGGCTGGGCGGGTTTTTCCAGGCTCTGTCCTGGTATTTTCACACCACACCTGTGTTTTTGTGGGGTTTCTCCCCCAGAAGTGAATCCCTAATGATGTGAAGCAAAGCCAGGGGCATCACCTTGAGGATTCTAAAATAGGTCAGATACGCGGATTTGTTGGTAAAATAACCCCATCCCTTTCTCCATCCTTCTGCACTGTCCAGCTGCAGGAGTTGAGCTGCAGCTGTTTGAGTTTTGCTCCCAGAGAAGGCTGAGCTGGAGCAGGGGCTGGGCAGAGTCCCAGAATAAAGCAGGGATTTATTAAAAGCATTTCCTCCATGGATCCACCTTGGGCAGCACAAGAGCCCAGCCAGGGCTGCACCCAAGAGGAACCAAAATGGGCACAAAATGGACACCGGGCACGGCTCTGGCACTTTGATCAGTTCTGCTCCATTTGCACCTTGGAGTTCATTGTCCAATTCCAGCTTTAGCCCATCCAGTCCCATCCTTCTTGTTTTTCTCTCCTCAGCCCACGTTGTTTGTGCTCCTGGGCCTGAGGTTTGGATCATTTGTCCTTGGTGCCCAGCTGGAGCAGGAATTGTTTTGTGTCCCTGCTCTGTGCACAGAGCTCACCATGCCCTGATATGGAGCCCAGACCCTCACACTAAAGCAGCACAGAATCTGGAAAATATAAAATCTAAAACCTGAGGCACCACCATCACAACCAAAAAAGATGAATTTTTGAAGAAGTGGCTGTGGCTCAACTCCACTGACACCTGAAAGCTGCAGAGTTTGACTGCAACAGGAGCCACGTGAGCACTGGAATCAAACCAATTTGGGAAAATAAGGAAATTAAGGGGATAAAGGTCAAACTCCCCTTAAGAGGTTGTTAACTTGTGGCAGTTGTACTTGCAGGGCTACAAATCCAGGCTGCAGGAGCACCTGGGATCACGCTCTGAGCCCGCTGCTGTTGCTGCAGAGATGGAGATTTGTCGGCCCAGTGAAGCGTTAGCGCTCAAATAAATGAGCAGTTTATTGACCTTTTGGTGACTGAGACAAAACCGAGAGGCAGAACCGCTCCTGGAGCAGGCAGGCACTGGGGCTGTGCTGGAACCAGCCCTGAAGGTCACAGGGAACAGGGGCAGCTGCTCACAGCTCCCCGAAGGCGCTGCCTTTCTGCTCCCCTGGCTCCTCACCCATTCCTGTGAGCACCTCCTACCTGCTCCTCCCTCTTCTCTGCAATGCAAGGGCTGCCAGAATTTGGGGGTGAAAAAGGCAAGGCCGTTATCTTCCCATCCTGAAAGTGTTTCTGATGTTTCAGTGGAGTTCCCACCCCTGGAAGTGCCCCAAACACACGTGGGGATGGGGTTGGTGGGTGCATTTAAAGGTCTCTCCCAACCTTAAGGACTCAGGGATTCCAAGGTCTCTGCCCAAAGCAGAGACAAGGAAAACGCCCACAGGCAGCAGCTTTGGGACTTCCAAATTATGAGTTAAGAGGACACAGGGGAAATGACTCCTTGTGAATAGTCTGTGTCTCTAGGGACAGCTGGTACCAGGCCAGTAATGCTGGATTTCTGGAATGCTGGATCAATTCCATAGCTAAACATCCATAAATGAGTGAATACATCTTTCTGTATGCTGTGGGATATATACAAGGAATTTAAGGCTGATTCAGAAAGCTGGACTAAGAAAAAGCTGGACTAAGACTAATGCTGCTGTGTCTGATGGACAGCAAAGAGCAAAATGCTTCGTAATTTGCAAATTAAAAATTGAGATATAAGGGGGAGCTCAAGGAAAGTAAGCATGCTTCATGGAAGTGGCACAGAAATGAAGCTGGAACAAGGATCCTGGTTTGCATTCAGGAATACAGAGCACTGATCCTGCAGTTAAGTACATTAAAGGTTAATTAAGGGTTAATGACCTTGCCCTTAGCCACAGTTTGGGACTCGGCATCTGTTCTCACCCCACTGCCAGGGAGCCCGGGCTTTGCAGGAGGGGAAATCTGTGTCCTCTGCCATGAAAATCACACCTGAGGACTTCAGGAATGCTCACCTGGCAACTCAGGTACCTGCACCTGAGCCTGGCTCAGCTCCTGATCCACTGCCAGCCACGGAGAGGCAGAAATGTTCCGTTTTGTGGTTTTCCAAGGGCAAGAGCTGAACCCAGAGTCACAGGCACAGGCAGCAGAGCCCAGCTCGGGTGTGGGGAATGAGGAGCTGCAGGAATGCCCTGCTGGGCTTGGGGAGCCAGGGAAGGGCCGGGGAGCACAGGACAGGCTGCTCCATTCGGTGTCTTATACTGCCACCACCTGAGAGCTTCCCACTCCTTCCAGCTCCTCCAGCATCCTGCGCGCCCCAGGGCCCCCGCACACGGAGAATCGGGCTGGAAATAAAGGGGCGCAGGCAGGGGGAGGGAATGCAGCCCAGGGCGAGCTCAGGGAGGTGCAGGGCGAGCTGTGAGTGCCCAGCCCGCCCCACACGGGGATCAGGTGTTCTGTGCCCACGGCTGGCTCTGTGGGCTCGGGGGGTGTGAGAGCCCACAAGGAGATGGGGACTGCAGAGGGCTCTGTAAATGCTGTTTATTGTACCCAGACAGCAACCACGGGCCGTGGGGGACAGAGCCCAGCCTAAAGCCATCAGCCACAGCTTGGGCAGGTCTGAAGTCATCTTAATTCTGGTTACAATACATTATTTACTGTTCTTTGCTGAGCATCTTAATACAGAACCACCAATGAATACCTTTACTGTTATCTACAGCCTATCACAACTACTGACATTGCAATATTCATGTCACTGTTCTCCAGTCACAACAGGTCAGTGTCTCAATCACCAGGTCTCAATCACACCTTACAGTTTAAGCCAGAAGTGGTTTTTCAGTTTTCTTGCAGTGGAAAATTCTGAGACCTTTTTTCTCCTTACAACATCGCCCTGTCTATTTACTTCTTGTATTTTTCTGCTTGGTAAAAACATCTCCTGTTTGAGGTGGGTTTATAATTTGTTCTAAGCCATAAAAACCTTTCTTAACTAACACACCCTTCGCCTTCTTAGTTACCCACTAAGCCTGGCTCAGCAGTTCCTTTAGGCCTTTGTTACTCTTCTATATCAAAACTTGCTTCCATCTCTATTCCTTTCTCAGTTTCTACATTCAAAAATCTTTCTGCCAAGCACTCATATCTGTGAGACTTTCTTGTCAAACTTCCATCCATCCCAACAGGGGTAATTCCTGATAAAAGCCAATTCTCCAGGCAGGGCTCAGCCCTCACAGAGCTGCAGCCTCCCGTGCCAGGCTCTGGCAGAGCTGGGGACAGAGCTGAGCACAGCTTTTCCTCAGAGCAGGGCTTGCAGGGAGCTGTGGCAGGGTGAGCACATCTGAGCACTGCAAACCCGGGATGAGGCACCATTCCCTGCTCCTCAGCAGCCCCAGCCTGGCTCAGCCCCCTCTGCACCCCAGAAACACCCCCAAAACTGAGCTGGGCTGCACTTTGGGCTGAGCAGGCTGGGAAAACCCTTCTGCATTAATACCACGGGGAGTGAGCAGTGAGGAAGGGCATCCCCAGCTGAGACAGCCCCCAGCACCCTCAGAGAGCAGCACAGGGGTCACACCCTCGTCCCCACCGAGGGTCCCAGCCTGTCCCTGCTCCCAGCACATCTCTGCTTTCCTGGAACCACTGACTGCGCTGGGCTGGGTTGGAGGGACCCAAATCCCACCCAGTGCCACCCCAGGCATGGCAGGGACACCTCCCACTGTCCCAGGCTGCTCCAGCCCCAGTGTCCAACCTGGCCTTGGGCACTGCCAGGGATCCAGGGGCAGCCACAGCTGCTCTGGGCACCTGTGCCAGGGCCTGCCCACCCTCACAGGGATGTTTTTTTTCCCAAAATCCAATCTAAATCAACCCTCCTCCAGTTAAAACTCTTCCCCTTTCTCCTGGCACTGAAATTCCTGGGTTTGCCCCCAGCAGTGGCACTTCCCATCCCACAGCCTCTGCTTTGATTCCCAATGTCACCTTAATTTCTCTTTCAAAACACAAGTCTCTCTTGCTTAGGGATATTTTGAGATTGCCTTCAATAAATATGAATGCAAATTTATTCCTTCATGATTTGTCATTCACTGCATTACCACTGCCACGGAGCAAGAGAGACCTTCATCTCCAAACTCCTTGATAGGGATTTCTCCAAAGGCAGATACTTGATCTCCCAGCACACCTTTTTGGCTTTTATAAAATAAATACATCAAAGAAGATATTATTCAGGTTTATTTGATGTTCAGTGGGAAGCCATCCCCACCACGGGAAGACAGGAGCTGCAGACCTGCCTCCTCAGTGGCAAAGAGGAATCAAACCCTCCTTCCTGGCAATCCTTTACAAACTGATTTTCAGAGCAGCAAATGCCATCAGGGCCCTTTCCACCGCTCAGGGACTTTTCTCAGGGGCTCCCTGCTCCCAGCCTGAAGAGCCCTGGGCCTAGGGATGGATTTATTCCCTTTACTCCCTGCTCTGGCCCCTCTCAGTGCCCCGTGCCAAGCCCTGCCCTGCCAATGCAGCCACCCTGGGGATCCTTTCCTCTCCAGCCCAAACCCTTCTCCAGGTAAATACCGACCCCAAACACCCCCAGAGCAGGGCAGGTGAGCAGTTACCTGCTGGTCCCTCCGTGTTCTGCCCCAGGTGTAAGGAAGTATGAGTATTTTTATTTCCTGTCGCAGCCGAAGCTGCGTGTGGAGCACGAAGGGTAAGGCTGACACTCAGGATGCCACCAGATGTCCCTTCTGCTCACACCCAACAGGCTTTCTGAAGATAATCTGCCCTTTCTGAGGGGCTGAAGAGGGTTTGCATTTTGGCTGGAGACAAGGCAGGAGGGAACCCCAGGAAGAAAGGCACACTCCTGCACTAAAGCCCTCATGAATATTAATGAAGCCAACACAAAAGAAGCTGCAGCATTAATATGAGGAGCATGATAAAACAGACTTGAGCTTGTGACATGTTCAATCTCTCATTTAATTTTTATAGGGGTTGATTAAGATGCCTTTGCTTGAATTTTTATACTGTTTACTATAAAACATTATCATTTTCTTCAAAATCTATCGAGACAGACAAACCACACATTTGCCAAGCTGTTAAATAAATAGTATTAAATCAACAATACCCAGGGTCCCCAAATGCGAGTCATTTCCATGTATATTGATTTTAGTTCCATTTGCTGCAATAAAAGTTTTGTCTCTAAGCAGAAGGGAAAAAAAAAGCCAACTATTTTATCAGATTGTTTTGGTGGTTTTAATTCTTGAAATAATGTAGCTCTGCAGCCCCTGAGTGGGGCAAACTGGCCCTAAGTGCTCTGAGGGAGAGCTCAGGGAATTCAGAGATGGGGAATTCAGAGATGATGGGGAATTCAGAGGTGGGAATTCAGAGATGATGGACAATTCAGAGATGATGGGGAATTCAGAGGTGGAGAATTCAGAGGTGGGGAATTCAGAGATTAACAAATGACAAATGGACAATTCAGAGATGGACAATTCAGAGATGGGGAATTCAGAGATGATGGACAATTCAGAGATGGACAATTCAGAGATGGACAATTCAGAGATGGACAGTTCAGAGATGGACAATTCAGAGATGGACAATTCAGAGATGATGGACAATTCAGAGATGGACAGTTCAGAGATGGACAGTTCAGAGATGGACAATTCAGAGATGGACAATTCAGAGATGATGGACAATTCAGAGATGGACAGTTCAGAGATGGACAGTTCAGAGATGATGGACAATTCAGAGATGGACAATTCAGAGATGATGGACAATTCAGAGATGGGGAATTCAGAGATGGGGAATTCAGAGATGGGGAATTCAGAGATGATGGACAATTCAGAGATGATGGACAATTCAGAGATGGACAGTTCAGAGATGGACAGCACCAGGCCCAAGCAGCTCCTGCCCCAGAGACAGCAGGGAGGCCATGAGGTGGATAAGGAGCAAATCCCCGTGGAAAGGGGCTGGGGGAGCTGGAGGTGCTCACCTGGAGAGGAGGAGGAGGAGGAGGAGGAGGTTGCATGGAGACCTCCCAGCACCTTCCAGGGTCTGGGGGATCACAGGGACCTTCAGCAGGAGCTGATGGGACACGGAGCAGTGGGTACAAAGGGAAAGTGGAGAGATTTAGCTGGATATTGGGAATTGGGAATTGTTCCCTGGCAGGGTGGGCAGGCCCTGGCACAGGTGCCCAGAGCAGCTGTGGCTGCCCCTGGATCCCTGGCAGTGCCCAAGGCCAGGCTGGACACTGGGGCTGGAGCAGCCTGGGACAGTGGGAGGTGTCCCTGCCATGGCTGGGGTGGCACTGGGTGGCATTTGGGGTCCCTTCCAATCCAGGCCACCCCGTGGTGATTCCCTGGCTCCCAGCAGCAGACAGGGATCTCGAGTGTTTTGCCACTCTGGGTGACACCCCAAACTCCAAATTTTAGCAGTTTAATTCTGGCACAGCAGATCTGCAGCAGATTTTACAGGAGGCAGCGGGTGTAACTCAACACAGGGAACAGCACCAAAGCTGTGAACGAGGAAGGAAAGCACAGACTCCGAGAGGATAAACTGGGAAGCAGCTCCCAGGGCCAAGGAGTGGGCAAGTGGCAGCAGGGGAGAGCTCGCCCTGCCCAGCAGGAACCACAGCAGCTGCTCTGCACCAGCCACAGCCATTATCCTGTATAATTTTTCCCAACAAAATAATTCCATCAAAATACAGATTCAACATAAATCAGATAAATCAGGACATAAAATCAGATTCCACAGAAAGCAGAGTCTCTGTTTGAAGTACAAAGAAATTACAAGAAAAAAATGTATTCACTCTGGCATTTTTCTACCTCCAAAAGCCAAGTTTTCAAAACACTTTTTTTGTCTGGGAAAGAAGTGGAATCCCCACCTTCAAATTTATACCTGATAGAGAACAAACCCCCCCTGGCCCCCAGAGCTGGGCTTACCACAGGGCTCCTCTTTCACTGGGTTAAAGCCCTGGGGGGCTCTCAGACACTCCTGTATGGCTGTGACACATGAGAGCTGCTGCACACAGAGTGGGAGGAGGGTTTTACAGCAGCAAAGTTCACCTCGTTAAAAATGTGAACATTTTTAAATGTTTTTAAATGTAAAGCCTCTCCCTGCAGAGGCTCCCACACCCCCCATCCATCATCACATCGGGCCCTGCAGCCTGGAACTGCTCAGGCAGGAGCAGGAGGAGCAGGAGGAGCAGGAGGGACCAGGAGGGACCAGGAGGGAGCCCAGGCTGCTCCTCAGAGCAAAAATAACCCCAATTCTCACAGAGCCAGGCAGGGAACAGCCCCAGGGAAAGGGCTCCTGACTGACCTCTGCAAAGCCTGGCTCTGTCTGTGTGTTCACATCCACATCAACATCATCCACATCACCCACATCAACATCATCCACATCATCCATATCTACATCATCCACATCAACATCACCCACATCAAGATCCACATCATCATCTACATCATCCATACCAACATCATCCACACCAACATCCACATTATGCACATCATGCACATCATCCACATCATCCACACCAATATCATCCATATCCACATCATCCACTGAAGGGTGTCACCCTGAGCCAGATCTTGTGAGCTCAGAAAAATCCCTTCATACCCGAATACCCAGCTACCCAGATGGCTGAAAACGAGCAGGGTGGCTTTTGTGGCAGTGTTTGAAACAGAAAAGGGTTTAATAAGAAACAAAATAACAAACTCTCTACAGAGAAAAGCCGTGCCAGGGCAAGAGATGCTTGCTCCTGCTGAGCACCCCACAAAAGCGATCACATCTTTTGTTCTGTCCCTTTTCTACCCAATGGCTCAGGTGGGACTTTTTGGCTCTGGTCCAATTGAAC
>VWZP01010885.1:0-29354 GCA_013396995.1 Dicaeum eximium | reverse complement strand
GAGTTCCCCTAATCTATCACACTAGCCTAGCATTCCATGATGTAAGGGTGAAGAATGCCAGATGTGCTATATACTGGCAGTGGTCCTCAATAAATCCCTCTAATTCTCTCCTTTATACTGGTCAAGCTCTTGGGAAAGATGGGACAACAAAAGGTGCCCAGTTTTGTGCCCTCCTGCCCTTGTGGGGTAAGAAGCAGGAGGCAAGAATCCAGCACAGTCTCTCTTTGACCTTTTCTTTAGGACACCACTGTCTATTCCAACCAAAGGCACAGAGAGTGAAATATTGCCTAGAGGTGGGTAGCAGGCAAGAGATGTCCTACTACTCTCTTTCCAGAAGGGCTCTGGGGAGTAATGTGCAAGTACGTGCCAGTGTGTGTGACTCTGTGCATGTGTGTGCCAGGGTATGTGAGTCTGCACATGCTGTGCCTGTGTGTGTGCTGGTGTGCATGGCTCTGTATGCACCCACAAGTGCTAAGGTGTACACGTGTGTCAGTGTGCATAATTGCATGCACATGTTTTCTGGTGTGCCCAGATGTAAATGTACACGTCCTGCTTTGCACAGTGTACAGATTGCTAGTGTGCACAGCACTGTGCACACAGATATGCTATATGTGTGCACGTGTTGTGTGCACTGCTGTGTGCACATGTTGAATTACACCCTCTCAGACGTGAGTAGGTTTGTGCACAGCTCTGTGCTTGTGAGTGTGCACAGGCTCTGCACATATAAGCACGTGTAGGATATGCATGTTAATGTGTATAATACTGCACATATTAGTGTGCACAGCTCTGTATGCATGTGTTAATGTGCACAGGCTCTAGGTACAAGCAAGTCTTGTGCTTGTGAACATGTGTGCATTAGTAGAGACTGTACATAAGTGAGTGTATGTGTGGCACATGTGTTAGCGTACGCAAGTTGGGCATGCACAGCTTCATGTGTGTGTGCAGGTGTGTGCTGCTGACAGGTACTGCTGTACACCAGGGCTCTGTGCAAGTGAGCAAGTACCTGTGTGTGCACTGGCCCTGCACATGTCCCTGAGTGCACACACAGGCTAAGCATGCCCAGGGACACAGCTCTAGATACACAGCTCCATGCATTTGGCTGCTGTCCCACCTGAGAAAACAGACTTGTGAGTGTGTGTGTTTGTGTGTCTCTGTGTGTGTGTCACTACTGAGCTCTACTCGCTAGAGTGGCCCCTAGCTCTCTCTGTACACTCAGTTCTCATAGAGAGAGGAATTTGCCTCTGTGTTTAAAAGTTTGTGAAGTTGTGTGCTGTAATTTCCATCTAGTTTAGTAGTATTTGGGTTTCCATTAAATTCCTATATAAGCAAGGGTGTCTGCAATTGCTACGATTGTTTTTCACTCTCATAGCTTAAACACCATAAAGTTGTAGAAAAGAATGATCCCTCAAAACTGCTACCTTAGATTTCAAATGAAAAGACACAAGTTGGTTAGAGATGATAAAGAGTAGTGGTTGTAAGCTCACCTGAATGGGAACTAACCCAAGTAACAGTTTTCATTTCTTAATGATGCTATTTCAAGAATCAGATTTTCTAGGTTTAGTTTGCTTTTCTTGTTGCTTAATCCTCTGCTATTAGTTTGTTTCATCCCTTGTAGCAATGTAAAATGTCTGGGAAGACACAGCTCTTTATAAGTTTGCTGTAATTCTAAGTTAAGTGTGCTCAACTTGCTGTAATTTGTATCTAATGAATTAAGCAAAGAGAGACTGCCCGCCCTGGAAAGAAGGGAAGCCATCCTGGGCACAGCCAGTCCCTTTGTCCCTTTTCTCTCTGGGACAACTGTCCTTTTCATGATCTCAAGGGCTGGACAGCCTAGCATAGCTGAAGACCCAGCTGGGTACAGAAACAGCAGGCAGCTGTGGCCAAGAAGCTTTTGCTAAACCCGGAAAGTTCTGGGGAATGCTGATGGCAAGTCCTGATGTAGTGTTGCCTTCCTCTAGTCACTGTCCCTGTAATGTTGGGTCCGTAACTGCTAAGGATATTCTTCCTCCCTAGATATGCTCTACCTTGACCAAAGGGAGACCCTTTTGGCCTTTTACAGTAGTTGTCAGCTCTGTTTGTCAGCTTTCTCACAAAGTCAAGCTCTTACATACTATGTGCAGCCCACGGTGTCAATGTGGCAGCGTCCTCCGTTGGTGACAGCAATAACCAGATCAGTGACAGCTGCTGCTTGTGTCTTTCATTTGCCAACACAAAACAATGGCATTTTTTCTTGTCCTGGGAGAAGCCACTAACGTATCTCCGCAGCCTAGAGTGGCAGACACCCAGGCCTTGCCAGTGCAGACAAGCCTGGAGCATCCTGGAGACTCTGAGAACCAAAGACTAGAGGGGAAATGTGTATGTAAGCTGGTGATCATTCCTACTGCAAGAAATCAGAGCCTAGATTAATCCACCTGTTTATTAGTGAAAAAACTACTTGCGCTTCTAGTTTTTTTTAAAGCTGATGGTTTTCTTTCTCCATGTAAGCTCAACTAGGATAACTGCAGTGTCTCTGCCAGATGTGATGGCCAGGGGACACCTGTTCATAAGCCAGCACTGCAATTCTGGCCAGGCTGGCAAGAAGATTGTCTGACGTCTGCTGCTTCTCCTCTTCAGAATACTCTCTAAGACAGAATTAAGAGGCCTGGTGAAAGAACCCAAAGAATGGACCACAACATCCATACTAGGTGAGACAAGATTGACTCTTAAGCAGAGACCGAGAGGTAACCACAGAAGCCCCAAGATGTCCAAAAAGTAGAGTCAAGCTTCCACCAGCCAGCTTGAGAACTGCTTAAGTAATACTTTGAGCAGGGAATTTGAATTGTATTGATCATTGATGTAATTGTCCTGTTTTAATGGATAGAGGTTATGAGTGTTTGTTGAGGGGAAGTACATGAGGAACAGTGAGAGGTGCTAGAGTGGTTTGCATAAAAATTAACAAGTACAGTAAGACAACTAGAGGGCAAGACTGCATTAGCCCCTACGCTCGCTACTGAGAAGATTATACAGCCCTGTTGCGGGCAGCAACCCCGTAGGCATGTTAAAGTGGGAGTAAAAGCTATACCAGACCTCTGTTATTCCCTTTTGTCTGCCCAAACCAATTCATGTCACAAACTCAACCAATCATTTTGCTTAGAGAAAACCCAAGGTCTTTTCTTGTTCTCACTGTCCTCACCCATATCAACAGATACTATTATGACTCATCCAAAATCGAACTTCACTTAAGAGAAGCGTGAGTGATTCATCAAAATTGAAAAAGAGAGTTAATTGCTCAAGCCAAATTACTTATAGAAAAAGGGGAGTTTGTTACAGATGAGTAATGAGATGATTTGCTCTCGCAATTAAAGGTTGAATATTATGTGTGTGTTAAGAGAAGCTTTTTTGATGTATAGTTATGTTACTGTGGTTTGTTGTTCAGATGTCCTCTGGTCTTCCCATAGTCCCCTTTCCCCTCCTTCTGTATTGCTGCCATCAGACAGCCTAGGTTGTCGGGGACGTGTGGAGGGAAGGCGTGTACATGGGCCCCTTGCATGGGGCAGTTGGGAATGGAAAAGCTTGTTGCTACGGGGATGTGGCATGACAACACCTGACCTCCAATCAAGTTGCAAGAAAGTAGTCTCCACCAATTGACGGTGAAGAAGAGTTAACTGACAGACTTTGGGAGATGCCAGGGTTGCCTGATGCAATCCCCCAGGGGCATAAAACGCAGAGCAGCCATTTTGCAGAGGAGCACATGGTGGCTGGTCATGTGCTCCTAGTGCGCTGTTATTTTTCCTTATTCAGTCCTTTGTTGTATTTTGTCAAGGTTTGATAAACCTTTGAAATTTTACAGTGAGAGGTCGTTTCTGACACCTCTATGCAACTAGAGAGTGTTATAAGTGGGAGTAGCAGGAATATGATTTGTGTGAATTCCTCTTCAGTTTGTTCTTTTGCTTAGGAAACAATTCTGAAGGAAACATTTTCTGCCCAATGTGTAATATGTTTAATATGTTTGCTGGTATGCTGAATTTTCCTAACAGTAAATGTGTAGTGCTTGGCTGAGTTTTTTATGCTTCTTTTTACAGGTTTCAAGGATGCTACATGCAAAAGAGAGTGATTGATGGATGTTTCTAATCAGCTGAGGTAAAGATAACAATACACAATAAAATGTTACTCTTCTAGAAGAAACAAGAAAAACCAAAGAAATGGCAAAAAATTTATAATGTAATTTTGTCTTTAAACACCTTTCTTCAAAGAGTAAGTTATGTTCCCTGTGGCACGCAAATGCTGCTCTTAAAGTAATTTCAAACATTTCAACAAGATGATCTTTATGTGCTTGTTTATGTGGGATAAAAATCCTGGCATGTGCAGTGTATTCAGTTGTAAGATTATGCTCCTAAATTTCATGTACAGTTAGTATGAATAAGTTATTTCTCCTTGCACTGAAAAGCCTGCTTTTGACATCACACAGTTTACTTGGGGGTGGAAGAGGAAGAATCGAAAACATTCTATGCTGAAACAGTCTGAATGTGCCATCTTGAAAGGAGAAAACACATACGATATGAGTTTATTTCTTTAAAACCACAGACGCAGTGGTGCTGCAATTGAATATAAAAGGGATCTAAGTATAAAGTTCAGACTGAAATTTCCCCAGTAGTGTTTCGCAGCATTCAGACCTGAAGTTATTTTAGGCATAATCCTGTGGTCTGTTACTTCCTGTGTGCATACCAAAGTACAAGTGTTTCAGATCTGCACTGTTGACGCGCTGCCCAGCGTCCACTCACAGGCTCCGGCTCGCCCCCAGGGCAGCGCACCGTGAGTTGCCGCTCCCCGTCCTGCCCACGCCAGGTTTCCGGGGAGACGGTTCAGCCTGCGCTCCCTCGCCGAGAGCGCAGGACAGCAGCAACGTGCGTTAGCGTCAAGGAGGCGATGTATCTCGAAAGGAGAGGGAAGGCCACTTCGGGTGTAGGACAGGAGGATGCTTATTACAGTCCAGGGGTCCACGAAGCGACAAGGTAGCTCAGGGAGCACGAGGTTTTAAAGGAGGGTGGAAACCAGGGGCGGAGAGATACAGAAACCAATCGGGTGAGGGTGAGGTAGGAGTTGAGTGAAGAAACAAACCAATAGGGTTGAGGGCGGGAGTGAACTAGGATACAGCAACCAATGAGGGAATAGGGATAACATAACTGACATGGAAGATTCCAGAATAGGGGTATGGGTCAAGGGAGGATTGACACTTCACGGGGGTTGGGTATAAGGGATTGACAGGGATGAGGGAGGAGGGTAAACACCATATATGGGGAGGGGAGATTCGGGGCAAACCATTTGTAATACAAACATCAAATAATCTTAAAACACGCACTACCACACACTGTAGATGTCAGATATAAGAGGAATTCTGTATGCGTTGGGGTAGGCTGGATACACCCTATTCTTCCTGAAGTCAGTGACTTTCCACATTGTCTGCAGTGGAATTATGTCACAATAGAGCACGACACGAATCACAGAGACACAGCAAACTCCAGCCGGGGACAAGGCGAAGAAGAGAGAACTTTATTTTGATTTTCGTATTATATAGAGTTTTAGGGATGACCGTGGATTGGAGAATGAGGTCACCACCTCTCCAACCGCACTGGTCAATGAAAAGGTCCATCAAACCTTTCTCCTCCCAGGAGAAAGGAATGAAAAACAAAAAGACAGTTAGAAAAACATCTGTGTTTACAGAAAACCTCTTGAGAAACTTTATCACAAAAATTAAAACATCAGAAGGCTGAAACTCAGGGCAACAGTGATAGTGATAGCATAGGGTTAAAATGTTTCTAGTATTTGGAGAGGGTGGAGAGGGTCTAGGTGTACTAGATAATAAGCTAGGCCTAAGAACACGATGTCTGTACTAGGATTGTTAGGTGTGATGATTATCTGATAATTGAACATAATTATTGTGCATACATATGAATCATGGAAATGATGTTTCAGGGGGCTCGTGAATTCACACTTGGGTGAAATCAATGAGTACAATAGAACAATATAACTTTAATAATTAACATATAGTTATGTAACGAAAAGGGTATAAAACATGTCCATTTCAAACCCATGTCGGAGTCAGATTTGGGTTTGCACCCCTGGCCCCCAGAGCTCTTTCAATAAAGCACCTGCATATAATCAAAGCTATGCTGTGATTACGTGTTTCCTATGCTAACAACAGAATCAGGTTTATGCTTCTTACTTCCAAAAATGCATAATGAAACTCCAAGTATCTAGCTTATGAGGTTTGAAAAGATAATTTAGATTTCTTTCTAGGAATTAGATTACTAAGAGAACTAAATCAGGAAAAAAGTCTACTGTGTAATTGTAGCTGTAATACATACTGTAAAATCTATCAGGATTTTGTGGTTAAATGACAAGTCTGCTTAAAAGCAGCAGCAACTACATTGTCTCCACATCATTCAAACACTATAAATAAGAGCAGGATAATAAGACAATCTTCTCTAATTCCCAGGACAGTGAGGGGCTGACTTCCTTAACAGATTTGTGAGGCTGTGTAATAGCTGGAAAGTGAGCTGTTCCTCTAGCAGTAGTGTTTTCTCAGCACTGAGTTCCTGGGCTTGAACCTCATTAATAATCCATGTGCCTTGCTTTGCATTTACACTTGTCGTTTACTCTAATATTACAATTCCATTGGTCAATACACTGACATCATATCCTGTGCTTTTCAAAACTGTATCTGCTGAACAACGCAGTTCAAACATTGACGTCAAATACAGTCTGCCCTTTATCTTGTTTGTATTCATGCTGCTAAAACCAAGACCTTGTTTTAGCAGGTAAGACTGCTTGTAGTTTGATGAGTGTCTTCAGGTTTGAATACCTGGGGGGAAACCTGTGCTAAACAAACCATAAAACTAGAGTTTAGGATTAACTGTAAAATTAATTAAAACACCCAGACTCAGTAATCAGCAGACATGAAAAGAATGTGGCAAGGAATTCAGCTCAGGGGGATTCACTGATTATATCTCTCTGGAAAACAAGACAAGGGCTACAGAAAACTTTTGGCTGGTATGAGTTTTTAGAATTCTCTTGAGGGTTATCATTAACGAAGAACAAGAGATGTGTTTCACCAATCCAAAATAAATCAGTGCTATGAATGAAAAGGGGCTTTTGTGACAGAGCAGGGCATCAAATTTTGGAGATGTCTTCTTCGTCCTTGTACATGCCTGGCTTGTAGATGACTCCTCTGTTGTCTCCACCTTCCTTTTTGCAGCTAAAGTAAAACAAATTTATTAAATAATTGTAATGCCAATGAAGGAAAAGCACAGTTAGTTACTTAAAGTTTTCCATTATGCATGTATGAGATTATTTTTCTCTGTACTGTTGCAAATGTCACAGTAGCTTATTGTTTCAAATATTTCAGGAGAACACATTTTGTATGCAAGGTCAATGCTGAATGCAAATTGAATCTAGGTCTTAGATTGTTTTCACAGGATTTGGCTTTGTGGGTAAACAATGGTGTAATGATCTTTGGGCAGTACATATTTCTTCTTCTAAAATATTGTGACCTTTGGGAGAGGTTTTCCTAAAATTCTATTCTCCTTGTTTCACTTACTGTTCCAGGAAAAAAATGGAAGTATCCAAAAAGCAATTAGGAGCAGCAGTGCTAGCAAAAAGAACAATAAAAGAACAAATGGCATTTGAGAAATAGGAAAACCTGGGTAAATCTGTTATTGACCCAGCCTGATATCACACAGGGGAAATAATGTCTACAGTAATAAAAACAAATCACAGTTTGTAGGAAGAGATCATGTCTTCTAGAAGATAAACTTTGTCACTATAAAAAATGTGCAATGTTTTGGACATGCAAGCACTTCTCTTTGTCAGAGGAAAAATATGGTTTTTTTTTTTTTTGTGATGTGATGTGATAGCCAGACATCTTACCTTTACTTCTTCAGTAACCAGAACACTACTGCAAGAATGATGAGAACTCCCAGAATGCAGGCTATCACAACAGAAACCACAAAACCTAGGAAAAGAGGGAATGCATGCACAACTGTTGATATCATTGCCTTGAATGGGGAAGGTAAGTCTCTGCTCCGTCATAACGTTTGCATTCTGCATCTGCAACTTTTCTACATCCTGGTCACACCACTTTGTGACTACGAATGGGTAACTTTGCACAGATGTTCTCTGGAATGTCCCAATCCCACTGCTGTATCCACAGTTCACAGTGCTCTGACATGAGACACATGCTGAAGTCACAATGCCAATGTGGAGGCACCGGCACAGCAGGTCATATCAGGAGTATGATTTTTATGCTATAATAAATTCGAGATCATAAGCAAACCCAAAGAATTGAACCCAGGCAATCAAGGATGTTAAATGCCTTTTGTTTTCTCACAGAGAACACCACTGACTGTGGACAGCTGAAGAATGATATGCTTTGCTGTTGAGGACATTGCTTAAAGGCATCAAAGAAGGTAAAAATTAATTCAGGATATTAGTATAAAGAACTGAGTGATCTTTTGTTTGCATAAAGATTTAAGGATTATCATAATGCTATGTTTGTTAGTGAGCTTCATATACATTTTTGGCAGTGGAAGTATTTTTTATTTATTTTGGCCTCCACAAAGATCCTGGAGGTGAGCTCCCATTTCTTAACTGCATTTTTAAAATTTATTTACACATTTTTTTTATATTTATTAAATGATTGTTTCTCTCTAAGCAACATTAGAGCACTTTCAGAATCAAACTGACAGGTTTAATGTATTCCATCTAAATATTTTCTCCTATTAAATCAGCTGTTGATGAAACACAAATGTAAAATGTGGGGTTTAACTGCATTTGACCCATTAATTTGAAGTCTAGCTAAATGGAAGAAGCTTGCAATCCATGGAATTGAAGAAGAGCTGTTTTACAAAAGGTGAGTTTTGTTATAGTAAAGGTGTCAAATGGACACCAAAATGTAACACCAAAGAGATAACAGTAGAAAAAGAGCTTGTTGTTTGAAGAGGAAGGATAGGGAGCACTTCCCTCTGATGAGAGAATTTAGTTAGATAGTATTGCAGCTTGGTACCCTAATCAAAACTAGACACGAATTCCTGTTTAACTCAGGTGATTTGAACATCGTAGCAAATTCCAGCTGCATGTATGTGAAGGTGATTTTATTGGAATAAATTGCTGATAGAAAAAATATATTATAAACACGTGTGAGCTTTGCTGTGTAGTCCTTAAAGATTAGAGAGTTTTTGAAATGTGGTCCTTATAAATAGTAAGCATGAATTTAGATACTCATTACTGGCATAAAAAATGTGGATGACTGAACACCTCAGTAATTTTCAATTTTGCTACAAAACACAGGCCAGTGGCCCCATCTTGTGGTGTCTGTGCTCAGGTGAAGGTGGCAGCTCAGGCTTGTCAGTGATAATGCAGAAAAGTTGCTCTGAAAACCTGCTTAGTAGGGGCCTAGGTGTGCATAACAGGATTTCTTTTACAAATTTCACTGGTTGCTTGGCCCAGTCCTTGACTCCGTGCATGGCCTCTCCTTCCCTTCTTAATAGGTGTGCTCTGTTCCTATTTGAGGCGCAGCTGGCTGCATCAGGCTGGGCACTTGCAGCAGCCAGGTGCACTTCACTGGACTTTGACAGGAGCTTTTATTCCTTCTTCTTCTTTTCTTTTTTTTTCTTTCTTTCTTTTTTTTTGCCCTTTAGGTGATGGGCTGCACCTGTGAGGGAGTTTGTGTGACTGCAGTAAGTGGAATGTGAGATTACAGGGGCAATGAATACCCTTTTTGAAATGGGTTGAACATTTTTTCTATGGTTCACTGACAGAGTCAATGAGCTTTTGTAACTTAATGTACTTAGACTGAATGGGGTTTCTATTGAAGTAGCCCTGAGCAATGTCTTTCATAGCCATAGAGACCGGTTCTGGAGTGTGAACAGCTGGATGGGCAATAACCCCTACACTTTAACTCTGCTAAGTCATGCCAGCTTTAAAGATACATTGAAAATGTTTTTATGGCTGGTGTCATCTTTGCGTGGGAGCCAATAATGTGTCTTCGCAGAGGGGGAACCAAATGTTATTATTTGGTTTGGTTCTGGTTCACAGGAACAATTTTGAGAAAATCACATCTAGGTCAAATTTTCCTCAAAAATGGAAATAATAATGCTTACACTATTTTTGTGAAGTGTTTGGAGATTCCTAGATGAAAGCATAGCATTCAGTTACTGGAATTGTGGGTTGTAACTCTCTACCTTCTACTATTAAGTACTGAGTGTGATTTATAGAGAGAATATAGTCAGGTGCTGAAAGGTCAGCTTAAGAAAGAGATGGAAAACTGCATTTCTCATTTCTGATTGAACACTCGGACTCAGCAGATCCATGGCTCATAGGTGTGGTTAGGAATTGACAATATACCCTTGCCAAGCCCACCAGGTAGTGAATTTTGCTAACTAGAGGATGAGGGTAGAAAATTTAAAGGTTGGATCGCTACAGAGGATTCCATGGTGAACATGTCACCACGTTCACCACAATCACAAGGGAGCTGCTCATTCTGAAACTTCTGGTACTTCAGGAAGCGTTTCTGCAGTGGCATTGCTATAGTAAATTGTTTGTGCAAGGATTTAAGACCCGCAGAGGAAGCCTTAGTCTCAGAAACATGGAAGCTGTATTGCAAATTCTGCTGGTTGAAATCGTTGCACATGATCTGACTTGAGCAGAGATTTGAAGAAGATTATTAAAACAGCCATTCTGGACCCAACTAGCTCTCTAGTCAGCAGCCAGTGCTCGAGACTGGAGGTTGGACAAGGAAGTTTTAACCTCTTTGTGGTTGTATAAGAATGCCATGGGGGATGTTCTTCTGGTTGGCCAATCCATAAAAGCAGAAAGAAAGGCTGACATACTGTAGTTCTTTCCCTCTTTCACTATTCAGTCATCTTTTCATTTACTCAAAATATTGTTTGTGCAACTAGTATCAGTTTGTATTAATCACAGAGATGTTAAGGACTGTTGATAATTTGTTAAACTTGTAATCTTCTTAGGTATTATGTTTAAAATCTAACAAGAGAACTTCTAGTGTAATTCTCATTTTAAGAGATCAGCCAACTTTTGGTGACAAATCTAAATCATCTCTGATTTCAGAGAAAGGTTTTGCCCAGGATTTGTTTTGGCTGATCTCTAATTTTTACTTTTCTCCTTTATAGTTTTCTATTAGAAGAGATATTTTATGAAAGGGTCCGTCTGCAGAGGGGAATGGCAAGAACAGCTACTGCAGTGTGCCTGCAGGGAACTGTTTCTGTTGTGTGAAAGTGTCCAAAACATGTAACTCCTGTTGTTGTGGTTTAGAATGGGAGGTATTTTCAGGGAAGTGATGCAAAACTTCCAGCTAGTGGAAGTAGCAGATGCCTCTGTGAAACACACACGTAAAAGACAAAAGAAACCTGGGAACTTCCTCTTTCCCTTCTGGCTGACAAAGAGGTGAGACGCTGGCCTGGCCCCTGTCTTGGCCCAGCCGGGCCGGGCAGCCTCTGCTACGGGGCGGGATCGCCCCTGTCGCGGATGCCCGCCGGGCCCCATCGGCTGCTGGGCAAGAGGGAAAGCGGCGCGGGGCGGCCGACCCCCTTTCCGGGTCCCAGCCACGGCCAGGCAGGGGACAGGGAGGCTGCGGAGCCCAAGCCGAGGCAGGGCTGGGCCGCAGCTGTTTCCATCTTGCCGGCAGGTCCCCTCCACCCAGCTCAGCTGCCGCACGCAATCATGCCGTTAAGACCAGAGGCAGCCCGCGCAGAGCCTCCCCTGCGGCTGGAACTGAACGCAGAAAAAGCCAAAAACCAGCCAGGCAGTCAATCCTCCCACAGCCCAGACGCAGCTCTTGTGGCCGCCGCAAGGGCCACATGACCATCTGCAGGCCCCGGGCGAGATGTTAACCCTTTCAGTGCTTCAATCCTCCCTCGAGTGAGAGAAAAGGAACCAGAGGCAAGCATGTAAAGGAGCAACATGAAAACATTGAGGTCAGTGAGGAAGAAGTTAAGTCCCAAATGGGAGGGATGAGAAGACGCCTTGATCTTGGATCTGAAATCCTCTTGTAAGCTATGGGGAAAAGACTCTTTTTCCCTATAGCGCATGCAACTATGAGGAGATGAAGGGTTCAAATTTGGGCAAAGGCCTCCTTGCTGAAGTAAGCAGATATTGAAGTAGCTGTGATACCATGAGAAGTTGAACAGAGAAAGAGAGAAGAGTGATGAGACCCTGTGACCCTAGGGAGAGAGGAAGATCTCATCTCAGGGATGAAGATGATTTTAGAGATAGATAATGATAACTTTTGCCTTTGAGCAGCTCATCTTTAAAACGATACCCTGTAAGTCAACATGGCACATAAGCAAGCCGTGAAAAGGAAATGGGAGAGGCTTCGCAATTGCAGGTTTTCCGCAGGCGACTGCTATTTCGTGAGGACACTGAGAACCATGAGAGTACTGGTGTTTTCCCTCTTGTGGAGAAGTCTCCATAACATTAACAAGAGGGACTTCTCTCCCTAAGTGAATTGAAGAAAGGCTATTTTAAAGTTGGTAAACTGACTGGAAATTTTAGGTTTTGTTTCTTTACATTGTCAGTGGGAAAGAAAAGGTTGCAGGGGGAGGAGAAGTGTTCTGAAGGGTTTGTTTTGATTCTTACTTTTTTTTCCCCTTTTAGTTACTGTTAATAAATTTTTTCTTTATGCCCTTCTAAAGTTTTGAGCCTGCTTTGCCTTTCTCCTAATCCTGTCTTCCTATCTCACAGCAGGAAGGGAGTGTACTGGTGATTGGCCAGCACTGAAACCACCACACTCAGTGGTGCATTGGCCGCAAAAATTTCTGTTCTTTCATCTAAACAGTGAACAAAATGGCAGGCAAAGTTGAAATTATGTGCTAACACATTTTATTAGTTTGAAAGTTTACTGCTTGGCTAATCTTTTTCGTGAAGTCTGCTTTTTCTTTTAGAAATCTTTTACTCTCAGTTTCAAATAGTGCAGCCTAGAATCATCTGTCTTGAGTGTACATGCCAGCTTCACAGATCCATAAGAGTATTTGTTTGCAAGACAACAAAGAAGTTGGAACAATACATTTTTCACAAAAAATGTACTCAAAGGCCTTTCTGTGGGGTACAGCTCAGCTTCTCACCACAGATGCAGACTTCTGTGCAAATCCCCCTATCAAACTTGTGGTGGTGTTGTGTAACGCTGCAGAGTTAAGCTTTTGAATCAGTTCTTCCTCATAAAATGGTGAGGGTTTTTTAAAAATTTGTAACACTGAATCATGCAATCCAGTGTTATGAATTATATTTATTTGCCAAGTTTGAATTCCTCAAGGACCTCTTCTGATTCTGTGTAATTTCCCCAAAACAGTGTCCCTGAAAGGCAAAGTTGTGACTCGCTTTAAATGTGTGGTCTGCATAAGATCAAGCCTGACCTTGCTGAAAACCAGCAAATGTCACTGGTGAGACAAGGTCATCTTATGCACTTAAACTGGCTGAAACAGCTCAGCTCTGGAGCTGTTTAGTATTTAGAGTGATAGCAAATACTTCTACCAAGCATGACAAGGCCAATCATGTCTTCCTGCTTTTATCTCCTTCCCTTTGATCAGAGGGATTGCAGGGCTTGCCTGATACCCACTGTGGAAAAAAAATCTTACCTACCCTGGGAATCTCTTATTCTTGTACAGTTGCCCATGCACCCATACAATATGAGAAGAAAAGGCAACAAAGTGAACTGCAGGGAGATAACTGTGGTGTTGTAGTGGTACAATGGAGCAGGACTGCCATTCCAGTACTTCATGTTTACACAGATCACTGTGCACTGTTTCTTTGTACAGAAGCATTCATAAAACTTACCTTCATGGAAGGAGATAAAAACCAGTCTTTCATGGAATTCCTGAATGTTTCTGAAGTTATCAACCATTTCCAGGGGTTCTGGGTCATCACTCTCTGTGCAGTACATGGCTGTTTCCAGTGCCAGTAACTATAACAGAAAGCACCTGTTCAGCTCCCACAATACAGAGAAAGCAGTGCCAGTGTGTGATTGCTGGGAGTGTTTGGGAAAAAAAGAAAAAAAAGGTGTCATCAAAGGGAAGGGGATACATTAAGTAATAATTAAGTCTCATGTGGCCTGTGAACCTAAATACAGAATAATGTGTAAACAGTGTGACATCTCTAAATCCATACCTGTATTTTGTTTACATCCTGATGAAACTACTGCTTAGTATCAGATTGTCTGCCAGGAAAACTGAATAGGAGGAAACATGATAGACTTTTCCAGCATGCTCTTCCTGGCACAGTTTACCTCCTTAGTATTATTAAAGGTTACTTTTTAAAAGAAGTCTTTATTTTGCAAGAGACATGGTCTTACAGAAGGGATAAAGCCAAGAAAGTTTTTTCAAAACAAGGAGCTTGCAGTAATTCAATCTGAGATTTTGTTAATAATATTTTCCCCCGTGTCTATAATTAGGTGAATCAGAAGATAGTGATTGTGAGTTTATAGTCTAGGTAAGTGGCCACCTTAGAGCAAAACAAGTTAATTAGATGAGCACCAAAAATGTAAGTTGGGAGAAAAGTTAGGGAATTCAAGATGGATAAATAACACAACACAAGATTTTTAGAAACTGTCCAACCCACCCAAGTCCATCAGGATCAAAGTAGCACTAAAATACTTGGTGAATAATGTTCAGACATGGAGCCCAGACAATAATCTGCAGGAAAGACTTAGAGCAGGGAGTAAGTACATAATGAAAATCAAAATTCATCTCACTTGACTGGGATTTTTTCAAGCTGATACTGTATCAATTGCTGTGCAGCTGTCTGTCCTTTGTTCTGGCCAACCGAGAACGTGCAACAAACAGAATGGGATATTGATTTATGTCAGTTCTGTGCTGTTCTTCCCTCTTAAAGGATTTTAGCAATGGTCACCTTTCAGTTTTATAGGAACATAAGAGAAATCCAGGAAATGAGAATATGTATTTACTGGTTTTTAGCAGACACCAATCAGGGAAATGTGTTCTGTTGGAACTTGCCTGCTGTTGAGAAATTTTAACGGGGTGTCGGAAAACTGTCCAGAGAACGCTCGGGTAGCAGGGAGGAGTTGTCAGGGATCCTTTGTAGCGATAATACTCATCCAGTCTGTCAGGAAGCAGTTCTTGAATATTGAAACCAGGGACCAGGACCTTCTGATCTAAAAAAGGGGGATTCATGTTATATATTGCATCATGACTACACAGGTAGTGTACCAGTGAAGTGAATTTGCTGTTTGGTAAGTAGGCTATTTTCAGTGTCATATCACTAGGATAAGAAAAATATCTTTTAGCAGAGGTTGTCCCAGTTTAATAAGGACTTAATAAGCTTTTTAAGTTTCCTGTGTACAAATCTTGTCTGAGATACTAAATCAGAGTTCTCTAAGATAAATTGTGGCCATATTAACTAAAAAACACCATGTGGAAGAAATAAGGCCCTGTCAGAATTACATGGGGCATGCTAGCCATATGCTCTTCCCACTAATGCACTGTGTTTGGAAGCCTTTCACAGTTTGTGGCGGCCTGAGATCTCTGGACTGTTTCTTCAGCCAGTTTAATCTCTCTTGGGGAAACACCTGATACTCTCAGCCATTCTCAATCTGACTTAGCCACTCACCTTTGTATTTCACATTCTGGAAGTGCCTGAAGATCTTTTCATAGGATGGGTTGAAGGGTCCAATCTGCAATGATCATATTATCAACAGCTGTGCAAATCACTAGTCTGAATATGAGTCTCTGCTTCTAGCCTGTCCTAAGGCAAGTGCCTCCACTTTCCAGATACTCATGTACTAGAATGGCATAAGTGTTTTATAACTCAAAACATTCCCTCTGTCCTCAGAGCCATGATAATATTCCTCTCCAGGGCTATAAGAGTTGCTGTGTTGTATTGCTGCCTTTGCAACTGCAGTGTAGACCTTTTGTGTGCACTGACCCTATTGCCCTTGCCTGTTTAGAGTGCTGTGCAAATGAAGAGAAGCCTGTCACCTAGACATTTTATAAGTTTCTTGGATGTAAACTAGCTGAGTTTTTCTTCCATGGGAAAGCTCTCTTTTGCTCTGCAGATTTCAAATCCTTGTGTGTGTGTTTCTGTGGTAGTGGGTTTTCTAATGTTTTATATTATTGTTGAATGTTTTATATTACTGTTGGTATTTCCCTAAAACCTCCCTTATTCTGTAATCCCTAATGGTTTGCCCTGAACCCCTCCTTTCCTTATAAGGTGTTCACCCTCCTTCCCTTGCACCTGTCAATCCCTTATACCCAGCCCTTGCACCTGCCAATCTCCCCAGGGCACATACCCACGTTCCAGAACCTTCCCTGTCAGTCTCTTATACCCAACCCACGAGAGTGTCAATCCTCCCTTAACCCATACCCCTATTCTGGAATCTTCCCTGTCAGTTATGTTATCCCTATTCCCTCATTAGCTGCTGTATCTTGGTTCACTCCCGCCCTCAACCCTATTGGTTTGTGTTTGTAATCACCCGATTGGTTTCTGTATCCTTCCACCCCTGGTTTCCACCCCCCCTTAAAACCTCGTGCTCCCTGAGCAGCCTCGTGGCTTCGTGGACCCCTGGACCTGAATAAACATCCTCTGTCCTACACCCGAAGCTGCCCGTCTCTCTCCCTTCGAATTACTCCGTCTCCTCGACGCTGCACTTATTGCCGCTGTCCTGCGCTCTCTGCGAGGGAGCGCGGGCTGCACCGACTTCCCCGAAACCCGGCGCGGGCGGGACGGGAAGCGGCCACTCACGGTGCGCTGCCCCGGAGAGCTAGCCGGAGCCCGAGTGGACACCGGGGCAGCGCGTCATGTTTCAAGGAAAGAATGCATTTCTTTGCCTGTCTCCTGATGTGGGAGATGTAGTTTTCTTTTCTCAAACTATGATATAAAGAACTGTTATCTCTCTGACTTCGTAAGCATTTTCTAGCATTCTTGGGCTTTGGAGCATGGAGCTGAAAGAAGCAAGATGTAGCTCTGTACCTGGGCAGAAATAGCCCAAATCCTTCTGAACCATGAAGTCATTTTAATAAATAATATAAGGCTTCTGATATTGGAGTCAAGAGTCTTGATTCACCCTGATGGAACTCCAACAGCAATCATTTGTGACCCCTGAGACATGGGGTAACAGAAGCCCTTTACTCGGAGAGCATTGCAGGCAGTTCTCAGCTGCCAGGCTTCTCAGATCATCTCCTGGTTTCCAGTCAAAGCCACATTTTTCCACCCACAAACATTTTTAATCTGCTGCTTCTCACAGTCCAGGGAGGTAAAAAATGACACTGTTGGGTACCACAGGGCTGCAGGGATACATCTTAACTCTCTGACAAAGGGATACAACTCAACTATCTGACAAACTCATCTATCACACGAGACTGTGTTTTTCAACTGCTACCAGCAGCTTTTCAGTCTAATAATCAATGCCTTTTTTATAAATTCTTCAGAGATGGTGTTTTGCAACTCCTCTGACAACCAGACATAGTAAACTGGTGTCCTTACATTAACTGTAACAGCCACCAGCTGTCTGAAAGGATTTCAAAGACCTATTCTCCATTGTTCACTAACTTGATTTTCAAACACCATTGCTTAGAAATAACCACGACCCCAGTATTGTTCCCTAGTTTAATATACAATACTCTGACACTTTTCACAGCTACATCTTCTAAATGAACTGAAATTAACACAAAATTATTATCAGAATCTTAGAGGTGCTAGGAAGGGATCTTGGGTAATATTAATGAGAGCTTTGTTTGCTAACTGGAACACTTTACTTTTTGATGGAAATGTGGAAAGTTGTGGTTTTGGTTTGTTATGCTGCAGAAAATCCTCATATTTAAAAATAATCTTTACAGTTATCTTATTAAGGAGTTTTAATCCTCAAGAAAAATAAGAATTATATATGTAGAAGCTACTAAATTTTGTTCTTTTTGTTTAAGGTCATTATTATCTTCATATGTGGGACTTAAGACAGGAAAATTGGAAAGCTGTCATGGCATCTTAAATGTCACTGAACGTACTTGTTTTCTGTAAGCTGTGATTCAAAGAACCTGGGAAGTTAGCAGGGAGAAGACTGTGTTTAAATCCTAATTACATACAGTGGTCAAAGGCAGGGTTGTGCCTGCCTGTGCCTCTCTGCTGTGTTCAAACTGCTTCATGCTACAGTAGGCAGCTTTGAGTAAATGAGCTTGAAATTCACTGTTGCTTCTTGTTTGATAAATGCTACCACTCATTAGTTTGTAAATGAATGCAAAAATGGATTTAACATAGCTGAAGTTAATTTACTAAAAAACACAAGGAAATACTCAGAATTCCTCTTTTCGTAGCATTTACTCCTGGTTTGGTATGGGCTGCTAGAATCTGACATTTTTTTTTTATTAAAGAGGAAAGGAATATTCTTTATTCAGACACCGTATTGTTAAATAATGTAGGTAATTTTTTACGTTAAAGGTCTCTCATAACTGAATGATTGAAAGCATATTCTAAACAAACAGAAGATAAAGATCTTGCATCTTACCTCGAGGAAAACAGCCAAAACAGCCAGTCCATCTGCTTTGTCCATTGCTGCTGTTATGTCTGGGTATTTCTCAGAGTTGTAATGTACAATATGCAGCTACAAAGGAGGAGATATTTTCTTAAAATAACATCTGGGTCATGCTCACATTTATGTTTCACAGTTAGAAAGGACTGTGTAGCCACCTCCAGGATAAGCCAATGCAGGAGGGTCCTTCAGTGACTTCTGGGTGCAGCGGTAAGATCTTTTTAGAGAAAGGCAGAAGGTCCTGGGACTCACAGCCCTGCTGTAGCTGAGTTACACACAACTNCCCCCCCCCCCCCCGCCATGATGAGGGGAGAAAGAGGATTCATGACTTCAGCTTCATGGCATCTTGACTGGAGTGCTAGTAAATTTATCTGAAAAAATAACACCTTAGCACTCCAATATTTGGAATGTAAACCCCAGTGTAAAATATAACTAGAGAATAAGTGGATTCCTAAAGTGCTGTTATGCAAGCAAATTATTCTGACAAATTTCCTTTTTAAACAATTTTGAGGCAAATATCTGATTGGTACTGCTTATCAAAATCTATTTGCAAATCCATAATTTAGAAATTAGAAAAGATAAACAGTTTGTCACTGTATAGAAGAAGGTGAGTAAAGGTAAACAGAGTAGCATGTTGCACAGCTAAAAGTTACCACAAGTAAGCTGGTGCCAGGTCACTTGATTCTGAATTTAGAATGTAAATTCCAGCTCCCTGACTTAGCACATCCGAATCCATCTTTTTTTGTTGTGCACAACCCATTTTTTTAATATATCCCCAGATCAAAAATACTTGGCTTAGAACCTCACAGCCTTTTACAATCATTTACCCAAGAGACAAATCCCATTTTGAAACAATGGGACCTGTGCAACCTTCTTTGCTTCTTTCCCTGATCCGAGCTGGCCTGCCTTACCTCTGCTGCAAAATGCTTTCCGCTGATGGTGTGCTCAGAGCCTTCAGACTTGTTTTGGTTTCCCCAGTGCAGGTGAAGTTGAGACGCAGTGTATTCAAATGGGAGGTTTCTGATGGACATAGCAGGTGACAGATACATTTTCACTGTAAGCAAACCAAAACCGGATAGGAACAGCTGGTACCACGGCTCTCAAGAACAGGGCAGATAAAAGTACCGTGTCTAAGTATATTATATATGGAGCATGAAAAAAGCAGATTCTTAACTCAAATCCATCTCAGTCTGTTGTAGGAGATAAACACTTCTGTTCTCTTTAAGCCTTTCTTGGTAGATCAGGATTTAGAACATTTAGAACATAACCATTTCTATTTTCCTAAATACATTAATTGAATGCGACAATTGTTGCTAATGGAAATCTTTCTTCTTCCTGAAGAATGCGACTTTATCTCAGACATTGAAGAGACAATTATTGATATGTTGAAGCAAAATTTAGGCTCATGTACCTTCTTTCACTCCCCTTCTAATGGTTGACAATGGCTTAATAAATTAATATTTCTTGTGGTAATTTATATCCCCTGTTATATTGAACTCTGCTGCCTCTTAATTGTCTTTTAGGAGCAGATGATACCACCAAATAAACTCCCCCCTTTCCTTGCTGTTCCCAAAACTCAGACCACTGATGTCGAGCAGCAAGATAATCCCAGGCCTTAAGAATAAGCATTTCCTCCCCTGACATGCTGGAGGGAGACCTTTGTATGCATGACCCTCCCTTCTGCTCACTAAGGCTCTCCAGTGGGAAAGGCAGGCTGGCTTGTTGCAGTTTTTTTGTGTAGAAATTACAGTAGTAATTCTCAACCCAGCAGAAACATTTCAGTTGTTCACTTGGAGCATTTAGTACTTCATAAAGCAACAGCTTACACCAAGAACAGATCAATTGTTTTGCAATTTATCTGTATTATTTTCCAGAGTGAATACAGTTTGTTCCTGGGCTGCCTTGGATACGTTTTTCAGGGGAAACAAGGCTCAAAACCATAGTGAAGTACAGCTGTTACCCTCTGTATTTTTAGGCTCCTACTGAAAAGGGGTTTTTTTGAGCTCTACTGTTTTCAGTCTAGCTGAAGTAGGTAATTGTATCTGGATGAGCTGGCTGGTGAAGAACATAAATTTTATATAGGAATGACTTGACAGCACAATACTAAGCAGCTTACTGGTTTCCTCTAGCTGAAAGAGAAATTAGCAGCAGACGGTGTAATGATCAGTCCAACAGATGTTAATTTTTTGTTACTCAGAGGTCAATTAATTTGTATCTAAGTGAGGTTTCTCAAGTAAGATGCATCTCTATTGCTTTCTAGGAGGGCACTGACTTTGGAGATGAATTCCCATTTTCTTGAGGGGGTTATACTTTTGTCTCAGCGTTCTTTAGGAAATAATCACTTTGTATTTTAGGGGTGAGATCTGACAGTGGTAGTGACATAGGTTCTCCAAGGAATTTGCTTCTACCTGTGTGATTGTTTTGAGAGGGACAGGCTCTCAGTGCTTTTCTTTTGGCTCCTTCTACACTCTGGCACCCTTCAAGTACACATTGACAGTATTTTCTGCTCTGCCTATTGCCTGTCACTTACATCAGCCCAATGCATTCAACTGTGACAGTCCAGTCTTTCACTCAGGGCTGAAAAGGACTTTTAGGAAAAAAAAGGCTCACAAGTAAAGGATGTTGCAGCAATTCCTAGTCTGAGGCAACCTGGTTTTATAGGAGAAATTGATCAAGAGGAAAACCAGGAATCTGTCCCTAGAAGTTGGCCCTTATCGAAGAATGGGCTTATGACATTCAATTGAGCAGGTCAACTTCACTGAAAGAATGATAAAAAAAACGATTTTTGCATGTTGGTCAATTCATAACCAAGCATGTGAGAGCAGAGACCATTTTATAATGCAGGTTATTTTGATATTTCTGCAATAAAGAAGGATACAAAGAAGGAGGCATTTATAATTATTCTTATTTCTATGTCTTCAAGTGTTTCAGGAAGGAATGAAAAATGGTGGGGCTGACTCACTGGTATTGTCTATTGTGTCATTATAGAAGAGCTTTATGAGACAGCATAATCTCTGCCTTTATCTACTGTACTGACACTGATTTAATGCTACTGTGGGGAGGGCCTGTTTGTACACTATTTCTAATTATTTTTCTGTCTTCTTACCTATCACTACCTATCACTGCCTATCTTACCTTACACTAAAGAGGTTTCTATCTCAAGTCAAAAGAACAGAATGGTGCTCCTACATTATTTTTTCCTCTTCTCCATGCCCTCACATAATTCAGTTGAGCTGCTTTGATGAATGGAAGAGCCCCATTGCTTATATGCTATCAGGTAATCTCTTCTTAGCAGAATCACAAAGTTTGTTTCTGTTTTGGTGCACCACAACCAAAGTAATAAGAAAACCTTGGGCATTAATTCTGACATGCCTAGAGTTTATTTTAATTTTTTTTTAATTTAAAATTTGGCTTACTGGGAATCCATTTGTACTTAGTACATTCCCAGATTTCTCTAGCCTGTTCTGTAGATATGCTGATGTGAAGGCTTTCTTATCTGATTCGCAGCTTAATTTAATCTAATAATCTAAGTAGTCCACCCATTAAGTAAAAAAAAAAACCAATGAGTTTCTGCAACTCTTTCTTTTACCATTCCTTACGGTCTGTGAGCTCCCTTACCTGAATGGCCATTATTGATCAATGTAAACTGGTCAGTGGAAGGCAAGTTATAGCCTATGAATTCTAAAGGCAAGAGATTAGAATCATACTGGAGAATAGCTTTGTGGAAATCAATTGGTGATTGGAATACTCCTCCACAAAATGGGTATTTATTTGGCCAGGCCTTCTCTCCACCAGGACCTGTGTGAATAAACAGAGACACATAACAGAAACCCTTTACTATGCAGTTAACATAGAAAATCTCCTGTGT
Organism: Dicaeum eximium; assembly: GCA_013396995.1. Taxonomy (NCBI): domain Eukaryota; kingdom Metazoa; phylum Chordata; class Aves; order Passeriformes; family Dicaeidae; genus Dicaeum; species Dicaeum eximium. Next base: position 6,963 of record VWZP01010885.1, on the reverse strand, counting down.
CAGCCTTCAAACAAAATTTGGAAAAGAAGCCTTTTCTGAATTTTTAATTTTTTTTTTTGACCTCATTAAAACGGAGGTAATGAAGGATACGATCGTTTTTCTGAGGGTTTTGTGACATAGAGACTGGTTTGATTATATCAGACCCTCAGACTTTTCCTTACTGTACAAACTGTCTGGCACTGTCTTACAGGATTGCATAACCCATGCTGAAAAGCTAAATTGCAAAAATGGAAGGTGTTATGGTAATTTGACCTGCAATAACTTGCTCAAACTTTGGTGAAACTTTTCTTCATCACAGCATTTTGCCTGAGGTAAGATCTACAAAGAATAGATAATATCAAGAGAATCTTAATTGCGCTTTTGATTTAATTGCACATTAACAGCTAGCAGCTGTTTGCAGACGGTAAGATGAGATTATTTGGATTTAAATACCAGAAGAGGTACTTGCAATTTGTGTTTCTCCTTGTCTCTGAACATTCATAATGATTCCAAGGCAGGAAGGTCCTTAGGGATCACCCAGCCTGATCTGTGTGACACAGGACACTGGGCCTCCCTGGATGAGTTTCTACTTCTGTGAGGTCATTTTCTTCAGAAGGGAATAAACATCTACACCTTTATCTACTATGAAGATACTTCACAGTGTCCATTGGCACTGCCAGTGCCTTGGCAGCTTGCTTTCACTGTGAGCCTGCTGTTCCCATACTTTTGTTCCTCATAATATAGAGAATATAGTTTCTCACTTCTCTTAAACTATGTAGACCGAGTCCCTTGGATCTTTGATTAGAAGGCTTCTTTTCCAAAACTATAGTATTCCCAGTGGCTTCTTTGAAGATCAGGTCATCAGTGGCAAAGCCAGTTCAGATAATTTTCTGAAGGAAATGAACAGGCAGGAGGATACTATTAGCAGTTCACTTTATTTACATGAAAGACAATTGCCAAGTAAATGGATAGTGGGTGTGAATCTTACTTAAACATAGTGCATGTGACAGAATCAACAAGATCAGTTCTGGTCCTTAAAGACAGACTTACTTCCTTGGTAAAGCTGTTTAAGAGTATTCAAGACATAGGGTTAGCAGTTGACATGGTTTGCTGTGTAGATACTCAGACTCAATCAGTGCTTTTCAGTATAAACAGGCCTTACTGTTGATGTAACTTAATTTTTTTACTCCAGTTCACTGACAATCACATCAATTTCTTTCTTCTCCTATCTTTGTGATACTATCTTAAAGTTGCTGAAATTATTTTAAAAATCTAATAAATGTTATGCTGACCTTATAGAAGCCTCTCCTCTACCTATTTTTTGCAAATAACAAATACATCCATAAGAGCATAAATTCCATACTGTGGAATACATACTGAAGAATATTTCCCAGGAAAATATGCATTAGGATATACCAAGAAATGACAGTTTCTTAGGTTCAGGCTTGCTGTGCAAGAAAATGACACTGAAATGTAACACTTTACAAGGAGCTAAGATTACAACAATGTCAGAAAATTGGTGAGAAGCCTTTATTGTAAAAAGACTTCAGTAATTTTAAAAGGTTTGATAAGATAGTGAGTTTGCAAGAAGATTTTGATATCACATATCACAGCTTTGGAGACTTGATAATTAAATGGGTGATTGATGTATAAAATAGAAGTCTAGTCCCAGCCCGGGAGTCATGAAGTACCAATCATTTTTTCAGTACTGTGTTTGGGTGACTTAAATGTCTGGAAGAGTTGGAAGACAATACGGGAACTTCACACCTACGTCACCAGTTCAGAAGGAAAACTTTTGTCTTTGCTATAAAATGACACAGTTATCTCAGTCTTTATGTACCTTGACCCTTTTCATGACATAAATCTGCAACTCCACTCACAGGCCTTTAAACTACAGAATGTTTTGCTTGTTTCTCATTCCTGCTCAATTAGAAAAAAAAAACCAACAAAACCAAATAAGACCTCTTTTTTTGTAAAACCCAACTTTTATAGAAGTTCTGTCTTTTGTCACATAGTCTTTCTAATTTCAGAGCCCCAAAACTCCTGTTTCAAAGAGCTGCACTCACTGCAGCTTAGTTTTGCATAAGTGAAATTGAGATTTCCAAGGTAGATAAACCACACAGCTGGAAGGCATTTCTCAGTTAGGTCTGCTGAAAATGAATGATTTATTGTGAACCAGATTTTCCTTTTTCTGTGCCAGTACACCTCGGATAAATTCAATGGAAATTACATTGTGTTTACAAAGGCTTTGTCTGATCACTACTGAATAAAGAACAGCATAAGCATGTAAGATTGGCCTGTGCTACAAGTCCCAAAGGCTATCAACATAAGTATTGCAAAATTATTTTCAAAGTTAATTTCCTTTTTGTGTGATCCATTTGTGACCCGGGCATTTCGGAAGTGTTTGCTGATATGAGGATCTCACCAGGACTGTGTCAGCAGAGCACTAATTGTGCCATGGGCCTGTTCTACCCTCTCAACACCATAATTCAGCAGTTGGAGTGAGCATATCAAGGTAGGGAGCTGCTGCTGTCAGTGGAAGTAGGACCCTTCCTGCTACCACTGCTCCTATTGCTGTCAAGAGCACTCCCTGCCCTAGGGAGTGCAAACTCAGGCTGCTCAAATCCAGCTTGTGGACTGCTTTGCTTGACACAAGTTTGCAGACCATGTCCCCTTAACACACTGAAAATAGCCCTGAGCCTGACTGTGCCCTCACGGCTATTTCATAAAAGATATCTGTAAATAAAGCCAGAATAATTTTCTGGATTGTCTGGTTGCCCACAGCCTAGTGAGCTGAGTAAAACACCCTCAGCACCAAGGCTGCATGGTGCCATCTTATTTACAGTTTTGTGCTTTCCCGCCAGCCCCAGCAATGCTGTTGCTGCTGGGCAATGCAGGACTGATATTCCTTCATGAGCTGTGGTGTCTGCTCCCAGGATGTATACATTGGCCCATTTAAAATAAGGAGAAAACAGCCCTGTGAGACACCAGTGGTACCAACAGACTGTTGTTCTTATGACCAGTTGATATTTGTGTTGCTCCAGCTTCTCAGAGTCTATCCAAGTTCTCTTGATCTGAAGTAAAGTAATGTCATAAAATGCATTGGGTCAGTAACACAGGGAATGCCTGTGGTATTCTTGCAGCCAGGCAGAGCACTTTGCCCTGTTTTCAGCCAGCTGGAAGCTGTAAAGCTGAGGTTTTCCCAGGGCTGAGGTGGTTGTGAAGGCTGAGTCCAGGCTCCCTGTCATGGTGACATGATCATGTGGTTTCCATTTTGTTCAGTGCTCAGTAACACCATTCTGTGCACACAGAGCCAATATGTGTGTATCTTCCACACGTGTCCGGAGGGAAACTTGTGAGATAGAGGAATTGCCAAAGCCTGTATTTGTTGCTGTTACTGCATTCAAGTGCTGTATGAGAAATCTGGGGCATGTTCTGGTGTGTTCACTAAAGCTGGCATTTCTGAAGAGGAAGAGTCTTAGCACAGGTTCTCAGCACCTCACTGAATTGGAGTGTTTGGCAGCAGCAGAATAAAAGAGTTTTCAAGTACAATTAGCCAGATGTCTGTTACCAACAGTTCTTGTGTCTGCATTGCAGCATGAAGTTGTCTCTTCACATGCTAAAGTACGTTAATAATTCTGTTGGCACTATTACCTTAAATTTGTCTGCAAAGCTAGTTTTCTCCATTGTAGCTGCTTGTCCCCTCTGAAAGGATGATTCTGGTTCTCTGATTTCATTCCAACCCACTTACACTACAGAAACAGAGCCAGAATCCAAATAATTGAAGCCTAATATCCACTTCTACCTGTCGTGTTGATAATCTCTAAATTTCTGCAAGCTTGCTGGGTTTTTTCTCTCTCTAGGGAACTGAGGAAAGTTCTATAAACAACCTCTGTGTTCTCAAAATAACAGGTGGTGTTTACTACTCTGCTCCACGATGTGGAGATATGGGTCTCTCTCTCTATCTCTCTTTCAACCAATGATATAGAGAGTTGTTATCACTGAGCTCTAGGCATTCTTGTACTAGGCACGAAGAAGAAAGCATTGGACTAAGATGGTACTAAGCATTGTTGTTGTAAGAGCATTGCACCAGGGCGTTGTACAGAAGCATTGTATGAGGCATTAAGCCTCAGGCCTGGAACATGGAGCCGATCATAATAAAACTATCTTAAGCCTTCTGATACATAGAATCAAAGTCCTTATGCACGAGGGAAACAACCACCACAATTGGAAACCCCTCATGCAAGAACAACAACAATTGGCGCCCGACGTGAAAGAACCACAATATCTACCTTTTTTTTTTCTGGGGCAGACGTTAGCCTGCACCTCACAGCCACACAGCAGCATTGACAAAAGCTGCCTGCATATGCTGTCCTGAGATGTGGGGCATTGGAACCACTCTTCTAGCTCTTTAACAGAAAACACTTTCCTTATGATACACTCGATCTACTTTGTCCATCTTACAGAAGGTGGAGTTGTCCTTCAGAGAACACAAAACAAGTCTGTGTCACTGGGGGTGGAGAGCTCAGGCCTCACTGCTCTGTGGTGTTTCCTCCAGGCACTTCTTCTTGGTATGTGTACAAGGGTAGTGAAAACAGGAAGAACAAATAGCATTGCTGCAGTTTGGCTAAGGAGGAAGCAAACAGAGGAGAGGTTTAGCCTTTATATTTGATGTATCTAATGCAGTAGTTTCCATTGTAGGCAAGGCAAACTCTTATGTCTTTGGAAAGCCTGTGCTGAATAGGTAAGGGCTGATCACATGTGGTGGCATCTTGCTTTGCCACCATGGCCTGAGGTACTAACAGTGCATCAGCGTTCAGTTTTAGTTATTATAAAATATGTAAAATACTCAACAAATAGAAATCTCTGACAGTGCGCACTCAGATTTCTCCTCCACCCTTAATCTTGTACCTTGACCCTCCATCTTGACCTCAGTCTGCACTGTGGTTATAATGGCTTGATTTCCTTTCCATTCCTATTGTCTTAATTTCAGTGAGAGGCACTGCAAAGTGTTTCAGGGGCAAAGGTAAACAGTGGAAGATTTAGAATGCCATAAGGAACCAGGATCAGTAGAAGAATATGGAGGGGCTCTTTCCTGGCTTAGCACAGTCTCTCTAATAGCTGTTTTTCTCTGTGTGGGTCAATGCCCTACCTCTGCTTTTCTGTACTATCCTGTACAAGTTCCGTTGCCACTTCAGTTTTTTTGAAGTTGCTTTTATATATTTGCTTTTATATGTTTTTCTAGATATGTTTTGCAATCAGTAGTTGAAGGAAAAAGATAATCTGTTTTGTGAACCTTCTCCCTATCCTCCATACATTTAGAATGTTGAAATCAGACTGCAGTATGGAAGAGCTTAACAGGAATTTATGAAATTGGGCACTGAGAATAACACACTTTGAAATCAACACTGGTACCCAAATTCCTAGGAACGGAGAAGTAGCTAATTTAAACAAGGATTACCGTGGGAAGGAGGGCAAAACTTCTGCTTTCATGGTAGTAAAAAAAGTCTTGTTTTCTGTACTATCCAGCAGGGTTAGATTTATCTGATGGCTGCTGTCAAAGTGGAAAACCCAGGCTTTTGTTAAAGCTGTGTCAAGCTTTTTCCCTATTGGGAATGTGAGGTCTACATGTGGACACTGGCAGATAGACATGCAGCTCACAGTTTTTCTTCTGCTTATGTGAAGTGATCAGTAAACTGGATCAGAGCCAAACTGGAGCAGAGCCAAAAGAAGGAGTTCCTAGCAGCAAGTTCAGTCTCAGAGGTTCTTTGTGTTGTCTTGGAGCAGCACCAAGAGCTTAAGAACAAGGATTTTTTCTGAGATTCTTCATACTGCCTACCTCTGTGTGGCTATTTGGCATGTAAAATGCTACTCTGAATGAGGAAAATACCTAGCTAGAGGATTTGATCAATTAAAAGAAAAACACTAGATACTTCTTTTCCTGAGCAGCCACCAAACCCTTCTGAGTTAGTAGATGACTAAAAGGGTTAGTTACAAATTAACACTGCTTTCCTAAAGATGATTTATTCTTTTTTGTCACTGCTGGCTTCTTTGGGGACCTGAGCCTCCAATAACAGAATACAGGTGACTTGCTGAACTCTGATTCTAGTTGAAAAAGAAGACTTGTGGGTAGGGAGAGAATGCTTTTTGCAGAACTAGGCTGGAATGTGCTGCTGGCCTGTGACTACTGAGGAAACAGAGGGCTTCAGGGACTCTCTGCAGATGTAGGGCCAGCTTTAATCTGCTGAAATTCATGTCATTCCACAAGGAAATTTGGGATTCAGCAACTGATTCTCAGTCACCTAGGTATGAAACCTGATGGATGAATAACAGCTTTCAAGAAAATTGACTGGATTCAAACCTGGGTAAGGATTGTGACCAGAATACATTTGGCCGGTTGTCCTTAAAGTATGGAAGAAAGCCATAACTTTTTATGTATGAATTAGTACTTACCAATATAAGACCATTTTGACCCTGTTTAAAGACAAAAGAAATACTACTGTGAGTATTTGAAATTGATCTTACTCTGTAAAGAAACAAATTGCTACTTAAACCCATGTATTGAATGTTGCAATACTTTTGTCTATCTTTCTAGTCCCAGTTGTTGAGCAAAACATAGAAAAACATAGACACTTTCAAACTTTCTGACACTTGATGAACCTTTCTCAATCAAATTGTAATTATCATTATCCCTGTGATCCTGCCCATAGGGGTGAATTTCTTGTGGTCACTTAACACTTGGGGCAAGACTGCTCTCAGTACTTTTTTTTACAACTGTAATATCCACAGAGTGTCAGTAGGTACACCCCTGGGATTTTTTTTCTGGTTAGGAAGCAAAGGAATATAAGTGGAGTTTAACTACAATGAGCCACCTTGTTGAGGAGTTTGAAAAACCAGTGAATTGCCAGTTGCTACACTGAGAAATGATGGACAGAAATGAATAGATGGACTTTGAAAAAAGGGAGTGTCCTGGATTGTTAAAAT
>VWZP01010882.1:4334-44949 GCA_013396995.1 Dicaeum eximium | reverse complement strand
AGCCCCTGAAGGAGGCTGTGACCCCACGGGAAGCTCTTGAAGGGGGTTTGGCCCCAAGGGAAGCCCATGAAGGGGGTTTGGCCCCAAGAGAAGCCCCTGAAGGAACTGTGACCCCAAGGAAAGCCCCTGAAGGAGGTTTGGCCCCAAGGGGAGCCCCTGAAGGAGCTGTGACCCCACGGGAAGCCCACACTGGAGCAGGGGGAGAGTGTGAGACGTCCAACTCCTGAGGAGGAAGGAGTGGCAGAGACAATGTGTGAGGGACTGAGCACAGCCCCATTCCCTGTCCCCCTGCACCACTGGGGAGGAGGAGGGAGAGAATCAGGAGGGAAATTGATTCTGGGAAGAAAGGAGGGGTGGGGGGAAAAGTGATTTGAGTTTATTAAAGGAGGAGTGGGGGTAAAAGTGATTTGAGTTTATTTCTCATTTCCCTGCTCTGATTTGATTGGTAATGAATTAAAATGATTTCCTCAATCTCTTTTGCCCGTTTCAGTCTCGGTGGGTTCTGAGGGATCTCTCCCTGCCCTCTCCCCCAAATGGGATTTTTGTTGTATTTTCTCTCCATGCTCAGCTGAGGAGGGCAGTGAGAGCAGCTTTGGGGTCACCTGGTGCCCATCCAGGGTCCCCTCACCCCATGGAGGAGTTTTGGGGTCCCAGGCCCCCTCCCCACAGGGGACAGCTGGGTGTGGGGCCGGGCTGGCTCAGGGACAAAGTCACAGGAACATTCCCTGTCAGCTTCCATCTGCAAAGCCAGATTTGGAGAAAACTTGGTTTGGGCAGCAAAACTCCAGCTTGGAACAAGAATCCCAGGCAGCTCCTCGTGCAGGGATGGGAATTGTTCCTGTGCTGGAGCCAGGCACGGGGGCTCAGCAGGAATTGGGGCTTTACATCCTCTGCTTTCCCAGCTCCCAGCTGCTCTGGGCTGCCTTTCCCGGGATGGATCCCCTCTCTCAGGGCTCCAGCTCAGCACCCCGAGCCCAAAGGCACCAAACATTCCTTGCTGAGCCCTCCAGGGTTCCTGGGCCCCAGACAGGAGCTCCACAGGGCTCCATCCCTCCCTCCCATCCATGGAGGGAAAATAAACCGGGATTAGCGCTGAGGAAACTCTTCTGTGGGAGCAGCAGCCACTGACAGGGGCTTAAGGGGAGTTAATGTTCTTGAAGGAAAAGCTTGAATGGAGAGAGAAGAGGGAGCTGGGAAGGAAAAGGGCTGAGTGGGGAAAGGTGGGAGAGATGGGGCAAGAGGAGCTGTGGGAAGGGTCTAGGGTCAGTGCAAAGGTCACAGAGGAACATCAGAGCCCTTTCCTTTTTCCTTTCCTTTTTCCTTTCCTTTTTCCTTTCCTTTCCTTTCCTCTTTCCTCTTTCCTCCTTTTTTTGTGGGACTGGTTTTAATGACTTTTGGGTTTTGATTTTTGATTTTTTAATATTTTTTAAATTATTATTAGGTTTGGATGGGTTGTTTGGGTTTGTTAAGTTAAAGGGGTTTTTTTGTTAATTTTTTTATTAGTGTGTGTTTTACTTAGATGTGTGTTAGAAAGTTAGTAAGTACTTTTTGTTAGAGTTCTGCTGCCACATCCTGCCCTGCACAGGAATCCCTCTGAGCCAGCCAGCCCAACCATCCCCAGCACTGCCACCCCTGCCCCGTGTCCCCAAGTGCCACACTCACAAGGCTGTGAAATCCCTGCAGGGATGGGGACTCCAGCCCTGCCCTGGGCAGCTGGGCCAGTGCTGGGCAGCCCTTCCAGGAGGGAATTCCCAAAATCCCCCCTGACCCCCCCAGCTCCAATCCCAGCCCCACTCCCTGGATGCTCAGGGCACTACACAAGGCACACACGAGAAACCTGAAAGAATCCTGAACCCTCCTGTGCCCCACACCTGAGCCAGGAGCAGCATTTGGGGAGGAACTCAAGGTTCCTGCAGCATTCCCACTGCACAGCACTCAGGGACTGTCAGGGCAGGTGGAAAAGCTGCTGGAGGAGTTGGACACCCTCCTCCTCCTCCTCCTCCTCCTCCTCCTCCTGCTGCAGCAGACAAACAGAAATGTCACTCAGTGTCCAGGCGCCGTCAGCACAGACGCTGTTGTCAATGAATCAGAAGTGTCTAGGAACAGCTTGAACAACTTTTATTTTTTTTTAAAGTGCTTAAAACGTAAATAACAAGCTCTTTATAAACATTAGTTGCAACTCTTAAAACATGAGACACACAGAACGCACTTCCTGGGGACGTGAAGAACAGGGAAACCAACAACTCCAAAAACCCTGACGCTTCTCCCACCTGGGGATATTTTTCCAGGTTTTTAACCCCAAACACGGCAGTTCCTTCCCAGACAAGGCTGAGTCTACGTCACACTGGAGAATCTACATCCCTTCAGGTTTGTTCCAGTTTGAGGATAAACCTTGGTGGTTCTTCTGGCCCACACGTGGCCAGGAGGACCAGGCAAGGGGAAAAGAAATCATTGGTCAAAGTTCTTGGGAAGCAAAAACCCAACTGGGCTGGAAGCAGAGGCAGAGCACAGAACCCTGCTGCAGCCTCGTGGAACAGCTCCAGCCTGGAAAAACCAACTCCAGGAGAAAGGCAAAACCACAGGGATTGTTATGGCTGTGTTTCAAACAGAACAGGGAGAAGCTGCTGCTGGGCTCAGCAGAGAGGGACAGAGCTCAGGGCACAGCCAGGACACGGAGCAGGAACGCTGCTCCTGCCCCTGGGATCCCAAATAAATCACTAAATAGGAGATTCGGTCACTAAACACGGAGATAAATCCCAGATGGGCAACTTGAGAACATTTCCCCCATTCTCCTCCTCATCCCCTCCCTCTCTGAGGAAGCATTTAGGTCCTCAAAACCATTCCCTTGGGAACGTGGAGGTTTAACACCAACACTACAGACCCCACCCCAGTGCTGCTGTGCTGCTCTTGTGCACAGAACAAAAACTGTGAGCTGAGGGGGGAAACCCCAAATTTTCAGCACAGCAAGGTGGGGAAACAGAACAGAGACAGGAGCAGCTGTAAGACACCCTTCCCAAACACAGGGAGGTACCTGCTGAACACTGGAGCACAGACACAGAACATCCCCCACTGCTCCACTCTGCTCCAGCACCCAGGGGCCTGGGCACACCTTGGCTCCTGGAGCTGGGAGGGGCAGGGGGTGCTGCAAACAGGAGATGAGGGAGCAGGTACTGCTGGAAGGGCTGGAGATGAGGGAACAGAACAGCTATTGCTAGAAAGGCAAGAAATGTGGAAGCACCTATTGCTGGAAAGGCAGGAGATGAGGGAACAGGTATTGCTGAAAAGGCAGGAAATGAGGGAACAGGTATTGCTGGAAAGGCAGGAGATGGAAGGAGCAGGTATTGTTGGAAATGGGAGATATGGAAGCACCTATTGCTGGAAAGGCAGGAGATGAGGGAACAGAACAGGTATTGCTAGAAAGGCAAGAAATGTGGAAGCACCTATTGCTGGAAGGCAGGAAAGGAGGGAACGGGTATTGCTGGAAAGGCTGGAGATGAGGGAATAGAACAGGTATTGCTGGAAACAGGAGATGAGGGAATAGAACAGGTATTGCTGGAAACAGGAGATGAAATAGGAAGCACCTATTGCTGGCAGGGCTGCACACCTGGTACAACCTGCTGAGCTCTGAGAGTAACTTTTGATATTCAAGTGCAAAACATTGAGGCTTTTGGAGCAAAAGAAGGCAGAGCTGACTAAGGCAGAGGGGGCTGAGGGAGGCAGTGAGACACGACGGGAGAGGAGGGAGAGGCGGGAAGGAGGGGCCGTGGGATCCATATGAACATTGGCACTTGTGGGGAGCACCAGCACCCGTCCCTGCAGGGGCCAGGGCCAAGAACAGGACCTTTGTGGGGTGGGAGGCAGAGAGGGGCCCTGGCTCCCGCGGGAGATGTCAGCTCTGCACCTCCCCCGTTAATGCCCTCCCGAGGAATTCCTCTCCCTTTTCCCAGCGCTCTCCCGTGCCCTGCTGCATTCCCAGTGCCCACAGCTCCTCCCTGACTGCCTGCAGCTCACAGGGACACAGCTGGGCACCCACAGAGGCTGCCGGGCCCTGGCATCTGATCCTACAGGCACAGAGGTTCCTGGCACTTTTAGAAATGGGGGAAACCCTTCCCTTGGGCTCTCCCACCCCACCCCAGAAACACAGAGGGAGGAGAACAGAAATGCAGGAGGAGCAGCTGGAACAGTGCAGACCCTCAGGTATTTCCCAGAGGGGAGAGGCAGGAAGGAGTGGGAGGTTCATGGCTGCTGCTCGCCCAGGGCACAAATCCTCCTCCTCACGCAGTGGTTCAAGGACAGGACCAGAGCTCCTTCTCTCCTGACCCAGTTCTGTCTGTCTCCAGCTGTGTTTTAGCTTGGAACACTCGGCCTGCCCTTCCCTGTGTCAGCTCCTGACTCTGCCCCACTGCTCCTGAGCTGCTGTGCACAACTCCTGCAAGGCCCCGGGCACCTGCACAGGAGGGGAGGCTCTGCTGTCCGTGGGTGACAGTGAACTCCCTTTTCTTGGATGAGAAGGAAAACAGAGGAGGAACCTGCCCCAGGCAGGTCGTGTGGGACTGAGAATTGGATTCCAGAGCCTTTTTGGGGTAGGAAACTGCTACTGGCCAATGGCAAAAGGCACCATTCTTCAAAGTCATGCTCTGTATTGAAGCAAGAGAAGAGAAGAGCAGGGAGGCTTTAAAAGAACCCAGTAACAGAGGGAGAAGATGCCTTTCACATTGAAATCCCACTCCAACTGCCCCTCTGCCAAAATCCTGGCGGGATGAGGGAGGGAACAACATCCTTCCTATCTCCCTCCACAGCACCTCCAAATCCATCCTTCAGCCAGGTGAATCAGAGCCCTTGGGTGCTCACTCAGAGGTCAGCAGTGACAGAGCTGCCCCACGGCCCCTGAGGCTGGGCACTGCCCCACAGAGCTGATCCCAGTTTGGGGAGCAGGCTGGGCTCTGCCCCACAGAGCTGATCCCAGTTTGGGGAGCAGGCTGGGCTCTGCCCCACAGAGCTGATCCCAGTTTGGGGAGCAGGCACTGCCCAGAGGGCCCTGTGAGGATTTGGGAACTGTGGGCTGTGCCAGGAGTGTTTGGGGTGCCTGACCCCACAGGGGCCCTGCAGAAGGGTCAGACCCCCCCAGGCCTCGCTCTGGGGGTGTTTTCCTGCTCTGCTGGGACAGAGGAGGCAGAGGCAGGGCGGGGCAGCAATGAGCAGCCATTCCTGGGAATACTGAGTGGAAATTGGGTTGGATTCTGCACTCCTCAGTCCCTCCAGGGCACAGCAGCCCCTGCTGGGTGGGGCTCTCCTGCAGCACTCCTGGGGCACCATCCCGTGCTCCCTTTGCCGTGAGGGACCCAGGCAGTGTCACCCTGGCACCGGTGCTGTGACAGGGCCAGCGTGGCCCAGCCAGGCTCTGACACCACCCAGGCCTGGCACTGTCCCTTTGTGGAACATCTCCCTGTGGTCAGGGACTGGCACAAACTGGAATTGGCTCTTCAGCCTTCACTGGGGTAACTGGGGCAGGAGGGGAAGGGGCGTCCCACAGGCCTCACTGGGTCTGAGTGTCCCCAGTGTCACCCACCAGCCCAACACCATCCAGGGGAGGGGACAGCACCTCAGGGCAGGGGGGAGGAGGAGGAGTGTGGGCAGAGGAGCAGCAGCAGGGTGAAGTCACAGGGAGATGGTTTCCAGCTCTCAGATGTCCAGGGGTCACTTAAAGCTCTGGCAGGAGGAGTGCCCGGGAGGTGACACTGGGTCACAGCCACGGGAACCCAGGGAGGGCTCTGCTCCTCCCCATAGGGTGCTGGCAGCTCCACCCTACAGCTCCCTGGAGCCGAGCTGGGGCAAGCTGGGGCTGGGAAGGAGCAGAGAACCCTTCCTGCTAGCTCTGGGGAGGGAAGCCACTGCAGGCCCGGGGTGACAGGAGGGATGGGGGGGTGCTGGCAGCGTGGTTATGGGGCACAGCTCTGCTCAGGGGGCCTGGCCCCCCCCCAGGGGGATCTGCAGCAGCGTGGGGGACTGCTCCATGATGCGCACCAGCAGCTGGTCGATGTAGTTCTCCAGCTCCTGGATGTGCTCCTCCTTCCTGCTCAGCTCGCCCTCCTTCTGCAGCAGCAGCTGGATCAGCTCGTCGTGGGTCAGGTGGTAGTACCTGGCTGCCTGGTCCAGCTGGGCAGGGTCCTGTGGGAAGCAAGAGGGACATGCAGGGACTGGAGTTAAAACCTCTGCAGGATGCAGCGACAGCCACAGCACTCCTGCTTTCCCTGTCTGTCTTTCCAAAGTGGAGAGGCAGGAGCAGCAGAGGGGACCCACAGAGACCTCATGTGCTCACAAAGCACCAGCTGAACTCCCTGCAGCACCCACAGGATTCTGAGACCCACAGGGTTGTGCTCGTCCTTCACTCAGGTGAACCCCAGCAGCATTTTCCACGTGGCACTGGGGCAAAGGGAGTGGGAGTGGACAAAGGGATGGAGGAGTCACCCTCAGAACAGCCTCTGTGTCCTCAGGGGTACCACAGGTGCCTTGCTGGCCCCAGCACGCCAGTGTTTGGAGTATACCCAGGTCAGCAAAGCTCCAGGAAGGCCCTTTCCCCTGCCAGGATTAGGGACCCTTCGGAGCATCAGTCAGGCAGCTACTGCACCTTCCACACCTTGTGGAGACCAGGCTGGATGGGGCTTGCAGCAGCCTGGGGCAGTGGGAGGTGTCCCTGCCATGGCAGGGGTGGCACTGGGTGGGGTTTAAGGTCCCTTCCAACCCAAGCCTTTCCATGTTTCTACAAGCAGGGATTCAGTCCCACACTGCACACCAGCACCCCCAAACCAGGCAGGTGATGGGAGAACGATGGGGTCCCCGAGGAGGAGCAGAGCCCATGGGTTCATGGCAGAAGGGGGCACAGCAGCCCAAGGCAGGACCCTCACCCACCCCGTGGCAGGACCCTCCGTTCCTCCCCCACAGCAGCCCCCTGCCAGCAGCACACCTGGCGCAGGTGTGGCACAGCTCCTACCTTTAGCTCGGCTTTGTCCGGGTGGGAGGCCACGGCCACGGGCTGGACGCTGCTGGTGGCCACCTTCAGCCTCTCCAGGCCATTGCTCAGCGCCGAGCTCAGGCTGGCCCTGTGCTGCTGCTGCCTCCTCTCGCTGCAGCCCTCCTGCACAGCACTCAGGGGCTTCACGGGGTGGGGGCTGCGGGCAGCAAGGGGGGGACAGTCAGACCCCAGCCGGGTACAGGGTGGCACCACCACGGCAGCACCAGGAGGTGAGGAAGGGCTCAACTCCGGGTCTGTGCCACCCCAAGCTCTCCTGCTCCGAGGGGAGCCAGCAGGGCAGGCAGAGCCACGGAGCTGCTCCCACCCGGGCAGGAGATGAGGAGCCCCAGCACACAGGTCTGGCCGAGGGCCCTGCACTGCCCACCTTGCTGGGAGCGCTGAGGGTCACAACTCCCAGCTGCCAGGGGTTCAAAGGCAGCTCCAGTGTGATCAGAGGCTGCTGCACTCACTGCCCTGAGCAGCTTTTTGCTGCCCAGGGACCCCCAGGTTAGTCTGGGGTCACCACTGATGCTCCAGCCCAATGTCACCTGCCTGAAAGACACCACAGAATTTGTCCCCCTCCACGAGGCCAGAAGGAGGGTGAGGAGCCAGTTAAGGGGCAATTAGATTTTCATTATTTTTTTGCCTCACTATTCACCCAAAAGTTTCTTTCTGGACTTCAACAAAGTCCAGTTCCTTCTCAGTGTGATGGAAAGAGAAGTGACCTGATGCTCCCTCCCTGCAAGGAGCAGGCACAGCTGTGCACCATCCTTGGGATAGAAACATCCAAACATCCATCCTCGGGATGGAAACATCCAAACATCCATCCACTGGGATGGAAACATCCAAACATCCATCCATTGGGATGGAAACATCCAAACTTCCATCCACTGGGATGGAAACATCCAACATCCCACCTGGGAGCTCTGCAAAGCCTCTCAGGGGTGACAACCCCCCCAGCTGTGGGTCTCAGCAGTGCTGTGTCCTCGTGCCCATCCATGGTGATGGGATCAGGACATACCAAGGATGCAGAAATCCTCCTCAACCATGCTGATGCCTCCTGCTGTCCATGTGCTGGGAGGGGACAGCACTGGCAGCCACCAACCTGCTCCAACAAGCCAAAGGATCAGCTCCTCCTGAGGGGCAGCACAGGAGCAGCTCTGATCTCTGGAGACCAGGGACAGGGAGCAGCTGGAGCTGGGCCAGGGCAGGTTTAGGTTGGATTTAGGGAAAGGCTCTTCCCCAGAGGCTGCTGGCACTGCCAGGGAATGGGCACGGCCCTGAGGCTGCCAGAGCTCCAGGAGCCTTTGGGCAGCGCTCCAGGGATGGACAGGGGGGATTTTGGGGGGTCTGGGCAGGGACAGGGCCTGGATGGATGATCCTGGTGGGTCTCTCCCAGCTCAGGACACTCTGTGGTTCTCTGATCCCTTGGCAGAGCTGTCCAAGCACAAGGACAGACCCAGGATTCCTGGGCAGCTGGAAAGGATGGGGAGGGATCCCACAGCCCTAAGGGGGTCTCTGGCAGTGCCAGGGGCTGGAGGAGCTGCTGTCCTGCACATCAGGCTCCAGCACTGCCCACTGGGAATAAACCCTGACCAGGAGCTACAGCCACCAGGACCCTGCAGGACAGGGGTGAGGAGAGGGCTGGGGGAGGCACCAGGGCTGCTCACCACAGCCAGGCCTGAGCCCCAAATGTCACTGTCACCTTGTCATGCCCACAGCCAGCACAGAGGCTACAGCCAGAGCGTGGCTGGGAACCTCCCTGGCACCAAGCTGCCCTGGGAAGCAGTGGGAATGCTCGGATGTGTTTGAAAGCAGGGGGATATTCCCACCCAGGTGGGGTCACAGGCAGCTGCCAGCCCCATGGCCAGGGGGAGCAGTCACTGCTGCAGGGCTGGCAAAGGTACTTTTGAACAGAAATCATTATCCTGCTGCTCCCACAGAGGGTGGTGCGTGCAGGGCTTGGCTGAGCAGAGCAGAGCAGGGCTCTGCCTCCTCCGCTTGTCTCTGGGAGGATCCAAGAGCTGGAGACATTCCTCGAGCTGTGTTTGTCCTGGGAGGTGGCACCAGGTCCTTCCAGGGGAGCTTCACACCTCACAGCCAGGTCTGAAGTCCTGGTGGACCTGCTGGACCAGTTTCCTCTCCTGGTCCACGGACATCAACCCCAGCGTGGAATCAGCTGCTCACCGGCTCCTAATCCAGAACTGCATCCCAAGGGAATCTGAGTTGTGGTGGAGCTTAAGGCCAAGGTGGAACATCTCAGGGTGACACTGGCCCAGCCCTGTCCCCCTCTCTGAGCCAGCCTTGCCCTGTCCCAGCTTTCACTGGCGCTCCCAAGGTCACTGCAGAGCACAGGGAAAAACCGGGTGCATTTCCCTCAGCAAAGTCCCAAAGGGAGCCTTAAAATGCTCATCAAAATGCTCCTCACAGAGGAGAAATCCAAGGGAGTCCCTCTCCCATGGCCCAGCTGCTGTGCCTGGACCAGCTCTCCATGGAGCAGGGGTTGGAGGGGGAAGGGGAACGGCTGGGCTCGGGATCAGCTCTCCCAGGTCTGGCCCTGGCTGTGCCAAGCCCCGCTCCGAGGCCCAGGGGCTCCACGAGCATCACCAAGATGAGGTGACCTAACCTGGCACCTCATTTTCACCCCACAGTGATCCTCTGCACTCTTCACACCAGGGAGGCACAGCCTGTGCCACCACCTCAGTACCTGTGACACCCCCAGTCCTGTCACCTGCAAGGGCCACAGGATGCTGGGCCAGCCCCACATCCAAGGGATGGCAGGAGCTGCACAGCTGCTGGATCCCAAGGGATGGCCCAGGAGCTGCACAGCTGCTGGATCCCAAGGGATGGCCCAGGAGCTGCACAGCTGCTGGATCCCAAGGGATGGCCCAGGAGCTGCACAGCTGCTGGATCCCAAGGGATGGCAGGAGCTGCACAGCTGCTGGATCCCAGTAGAGGAGCAGGAGCTGCACAGCTGCTGGATCCCAAGGGATGGGCCAGGAGCTGCACAGCTGCTGGATCCCAGTAGAGGAGCAGGAGCTGCACAGCTGCTGGATCCCAAGGGATGGGCCAGGAGCTGCACAGCTGCTGGATCCCAAGGGATGGCCCAGGAGCTGCACAGCTGCTGGGCTCCTCCAGGCAGTGGAGCTCCCAAGGCACGGTCCCAGGCTGTCCTTGGGGTCCCTCCTGTCCCTGGGATATGACATGTCCCCATCCTGCCCTATCCTCCACACCCCTGGGAGCTGCAGCTGATGCTCCCTTGCCCCAGCAGCCACACAAGATGACCAAAGAGCCTCTGGCCACGTGGGAAGGGGCCATGGGACCCCACTCCCAGTTTTCAGCTCTCCTGAGGAGGCACTGAACCCCCTCACCCCAAACCCTCACCATCCCACAGCAGGCACCCTCTCCCCTTCACCTGCAGACACTTTTGTCCCAGCCAGGACATAACACCCATTCCAAGTCTGAAGTATTTCCTTTTTTCTTCCACCTCTCCCTCATCGAGGAGCCTCTGGCCATTCCAACAGGAGATGATCCTGGGAAGGGGAGCACAGCCATGGGGATTGGGAAAAGATCCCTCCCAGCCTTTCTCCCTCACCCTGGGACAGTTCTCACATCTCCCCAGTCCTTTAAAGCAGTTCAGAGCCTCAGAGCCTTCCCCAGAGGCCCCAGGAGCTCTTCAGAGGTCCTTCAGTCACAGCAAGTATCCAAAGTGTGCTGGAGGAACCTGAGCAGGAAGTTCCAGGAGCTCCTGGCCACGTGTCACGACAGAAGCCAGCACTGATATCCAGGATTTGCAGCTCTTGGATCCCAGCCCATTCCATGCCAGGAGCCAGCCAGGCCTGGAGGGATGCACAGGCAAGGCTGGGGATGCCCATGAGCAACACAGAGATTCCTGTACTACCTGTACTACTATTCCTGTACTACCAACACAGAGCTTCCTGTACCTCCCTCACTGCCTCACTTATCCCTTTGGGACTGCAGGACACTTCTCTTTCCATGAAACATAACAAAATCCACGTCTCTGTGCACCCCTGCACGTTTTGAAGAAGGCTATCTGGTGGTGGATGAATAATCCAGTTAAAAATGACTGGAGGATCTGGCCTAAATAAGAAGAAAAAGTATCATCTGACAGACCCAGCCAGATGCTGGTCTTTGCTCCTGAGACCACTTTGCACCTCATGCTCAAGCCAAGGAGGGATCCCCTTGTGGAAGGACCAGAGCTCAGTGAGTTCTGCTGGCCCCATCCTCCCTCCCTTCCTCTCCCCTGGGCCACAACCAATCTTGTTCTTGGGGCAGGTGGGATTTCACCATTTTGGTGCCCCCAGGAAGTTCCATTTCCCTCATGTTCAGTGAGGCTGGTCAATAAATCCCTGCTGGAGCTCGGTAAATCCCTTGGGCAGGCAGAGCCCAGGCAGACCAGGGGAAGGAGCACCAGGAAAATGAGATGAACTGAGGGACACAGAGCAAGACTCCATGCCCTGAACTCACCAGCTTTGCTTCATGGCATTTGTACAGACCCATGATTGAGCTGGGAGGAGGAACAGCCCCTTCCTTCCACCCTTCCCATTCCCATCAGCCTCAAGGCTAAATCCCACGTGCTTCATCACCAGCGGGCACCTCGGCACGAGGGAGGGGAGAAGGGCACTTTGCCCTGGTGAAAAAACTCTTTTTTTGGCTCTGGAGAGAAGGTTTTCAGTACCCCATGGGCACTTGAGAGGAAAGCAGCCAAAGCTGGATGGATGGCAGGGGCAGCAGCTGTGCACATGCCACGAGGGAGCTCAGGAGAGCAGAAACAGCCACAAGCTCTCCTGGCAGGCAAGGGGAAGGCATTTCTTCTGCAAGCACGGGGAGGATGATGGAGCCAAATCAGCACTGAGTGAAATATGGGTGCAGCTCTGAATTTCCAGCTGGGACAGGTCGTGGCTGCACAGAACCCTTTGCCATGGCCAGAGAACACACCTGACACCAGCAGCCACTTACCCCAGCACCCCAGAGAGCCAGGGCTGGCAGCAGCTGGGGCTGGGCACTCTGGGGCCGGGGCAAGGGGAGGGCACAGGAGCTGCAGCAGCGCGTGGAGCTCCTCGGGGCGAGCCCAGCTGGGCGCAGAGGGGCCAGGGCTCACCTCTCCCAAGCACACACGCCCTTCACCTCCCCACAGTGCTCACCTGGTCGTCTGCTGGCCAAGGGGCTTCTCAGCCGGCCGTGTCTCCCTGGGCAGAACCGGGAGCGCTGAAGCTCGTGCGTCCCGCGGGCAGGGCCGGGCGGCGGCGCGGCTGGCGGGGGGCCGGGGGCGGCCGCGCGGCTCGGGGTTAGTGGCAGCCGCCAGGAAAGGGGTGGAGGAGGCCAGGGGCTGGCTGGCATGCAGGGGGGTAGCGTTAGAGGGCTGCAAGCCGTGCCCCGGGGCTTCCTCCTGCAGGCTGAGGAAGCCCAAGCCGCCCTGCTCAAGCTTTTCGGGCAGCACAGCTCGGACAGGGAGAGGGGCCGGGGGCTTCTCCACAAAGGGGTTGCTGGGGGAACTGGGGCTCAGCGCCAGGGTAAAGGGATTTCTCAGGGCCGAAGCTCTGTGCGTGTGCCTCTCCTCTGCCCTATCTGGCTTCCAGAAATCGGCTTTCTTGAAGTCTGTCCTGCTCTCTGCCGAGTGCCCCGCGGGCTCCTCGCTGGACGGGGTCCTGCCCTGCTCTGCCTCCTCGGGAGGGGCACGGGGCTCGGGCTGCTCTCCTGCTCGCCCCTCGCCATCCTGGCACGCCAGCTCCAGCTGGGATGGACTCTCCCCACGTTCTGACCTTTGGGGCTGTGGGTGTGGGTGCCCAGCTGCCTCCTGCTCTTCCAGAGCTGCCCAGCTGGTCGGCTGACCCAGGTCTAGCTTGGAAGGTGGGTTTAGTCCTGAAATACTGAGCTCCTCAGGGAACAGCTCCTGTTTGGAGGCCGTTTCCCACTTGGCACTGTCTGTGGCCCCCTGAGGGGATAAACGGGGCTGGCTCCAGCTCTCCTCAGCACCCGACTGGCCCAGTCCATCCAGGGAGAACTTGGACGTGCAAGTCTCAAACTGCTCGGCCACGCCCGTCTCATTCATCTCTGCTGGGTGTTCCCCCACAGAGGTGTCCCCTGTCCCCAGCTCGCTGGCTCCTGCCTCCAAGCCAGCTGCTGAGTCCACAGCGGCAGCTCTGGCACCCTCGGGCGCTGGGAACTCGCTGCCGGCTTCAGCGGCGTCCGCTCCGGGAGTGGGCAGGCCGGGAGGGGCCGGCACCGAGGGCTCGCTGCTCCCACGGCTCCTGGGCAACTCCATCTCCGCTCTTGGGCCCTCTGACTCTTCCCACTGCTCCTGTTGGCCTTGCTGGGTGCCACCAGGCTCCCCCTCCTCGCCGTCCCCCACAGCGCCCGCGGCCGCGAACCGCCTGGGGGGTTTGGGGGGTGGCACGGCCGGGCCGGGCGCCGGCTCCTCGTGGCCCTGGGGCCCCGGCCACGGGGCCAGCAGCACGCGCCTCTCGCGGACGTCGGAGCTGAGCTTCAGGAGGCCGTCGCTGGCCTCGAGCCGCGTGCTGGNGGCCGCCACGGCGCCGCCGGGCACGGCCTCGGGGCCCGGCTCGGGGGGCAGGGAGCTCCCGGGGAACACACGGGACGAGCTCTGGGATTCAAAGGTGTCGCCCAGGAAGGGCGGGCGCGGGCCGAAGGCGCCCTCAGGAGCCGCGCGCTCCCGGGCCGCGCTCGGGGCGCTCTCGGAGGGGTCGGCGGCGGTTTCCGTGGCTATGGTCATCCAGCCGTTCGTCCCTGTGCCGCAGGACTCCTCCTCAGCACCGTCCCCTTCCTCCCCAGCAGCGTTCTCAGAGCTCGGCGCTGTCGATGCCTCTTTGTCCCCGGGGCTGCCCGAGGCAAACGCGGCTGCCCAGACCATGGGCGTGCTGCTTTTCCTCCTCCTGGCCATGGACCCCGCGGACACGGGGCTCAGCACATCCTCGATCACTGTGGCCTCCTGGGTGGTGCTCACCAGGTTGGCCCCCACATCTAAACTGGAGAAATTCGTCCAAGAGCGCAGAGCTGCAGGGATTTCAGCGCCCATGGGCGACTCGGCCTCGTCAAACCCTTTGGAGCCCTTCTGGCAGGGTGGCTCCGCCGGGCTCTCTGTCGGGCTGGCTCTGCCGGGGTCGTCGATGAAGGCCATGCCCTCTGCTGCCACCGAGGCAAAGAACTTCTCCTTGTTCCGCTCTGGTTTGAGCCTGCTGGTGGCAAAGGCATCGAAGGTATCGTCCCACTCCGAGGGCAGCGGGGGCGCGGCGGGGTCGCTGTCGGCAGGAGGGAGCTCTCCCGGCGCCGGGGGAGTTGTTTCTGGCACGGGGACACCAACGCTCTGGGCTGGAGACTCCCTCTCCCTCTCGGGGTCTGCCTGCCTTGGGGAGGCAGAGGGACTGCAATCCTCAGAGGAATTAAAGCTCCCAGCGACCTCTGGTGCAGCACACGGCCCAGGCGGGAAGCTAGAGAGAAAGTGAGTAGGTGAAGGAGAATTTAGTACCTGGTCAGCGAGGAGCTCCTCAAAGAAGGGATTGCTCTGCAGGGAGTTGAGGAATGGGTTGGTGGGGGACAAGCATCCGGCCTGTCTGTCTCCAGGAGAGGGAGGGAGGTTAGAGCTCGGCATGCCAGCGGGAAGGGCAGCAGGGCACGGGGCAGGGGAGCGGGGAGCAGAATGAGAAGGAGCATCTGAGCTGGTTTCTACCTGAGGAGACACTTCCAGGCTGTGGAGGGAAGACAGAACAGTCCTCCTGGTTAATGCTGTGACAGAGCTGGAAGCACACACCACACACACCACAGACTCTCTGCTCCAAGCAGCGCAATGACCAAACCCATGCCTGGCTCTTGTTAGGCAGAGCAATGATTATGGAGTCACGGCGTGGAAAGGGCATGCACGACACTCAGGAAGGGGCAGCCCTGCTCCCAGGACACTCCTCCACCTTCCCCTCTCTGCCTCAGCACGCCCAGGAGCCAGAGAGGTTTCCCCAAGGACTCGCTCCCCGGTGCTGGTGGCACCCAGGGCAGGGGGACCACGAGGAGCAGCCCGGGCTCTTGGATCAGGGTGACACTTGAGCCAGTCCGGGCACACAGAGCAGTCCTTCCCAGTTCACCCCAGTGCCTCCTCACTGGTTTGCCAGCAGGACCAGGACGGGAGCACACACAGAGCTCACGCTTGCACAGGACAGAGGGGCAGGGCTGAGGGAGGCCGAGGAACAGGAGCCCAGCAGGAAGGAGCAGGTGGCCAGGACAGGGCCCTGTCCCCACTCTGGACTCTGCTCTGCCTCCCACATGCCCCTTGTCACATCACTTCTGCCCGAGATCCCGAGATGCCTGAAACCCCACAGGGGATCCCAAGGAGGAAGGGATTCAGCACACCTGGAATTCAGAATTTCACCCCAAGTGAGGATAACAGCGCCCTGCTGCCTGTTCAAGCAGGACTGAGGGAACTTTCTTTGGGATTTCTTTGCTCTTCCTTTGTGAACAACTCCAGCAGTGTGGAGTCACCACCCTGAGGAGGCTCACCAGGCTCAGAGGTTTCCCCATCACAAGGGGGTGTGGTGTGGACACCCCACATCCATCAGGTGCTCTGACTGCCACGCTCCTTTCCCCTGGGCCCATCCCTTTGCCTCACCCTTGGGAGGAGCAATCCCATCCCCAGGACAGGGGGACCTGGCCCTGCCCCATAACAGATCCCATGGGATTGGTGCCTCCTGCACCAGCCACACTGCCAAGCTCCAGAGAGTTCCCCTCTTGGCTGGGGAGAAGGATGGGCATGGATCAGCCAGCTCTGGGCACAGCAAGGTTTAAGAGGAAGGAATAAATGAACTCGTTTCCCAAGGTGCCCGGGGTATGTCCAGCCCTGGGGCTGCACCCTGGGCCTTCCCTCCCCAGCTGCTGGGAGGGATTGCAGGTGGCACTGCAAGGTCACAGAATTGCTTGGACAACTATTTCCATGTTGCTGTGCATCCACCAAACACCTCAGACACATTTTCAAGCACAAAATGCCACCTTGAGGCAAAGGCTGACGCTGTGGTGGTGCAGCTTGGTCGGTCCCAAAGCAGGGAGGGCGTTGGGCTGGCAGCACCTCGGCCCAGGAGTGATGCCCCCACCATGGGGACCCCCTGCTCCCACTCCTGGCAGCTCCACAGCCCCTTGGGAAGGTGCCCATTGAAGCCACCCATGCCATCTAAGTCCCCCATGCCAGTTTGGGGACAGAGAACACTCCTGGCTCTGCTCCAGCACCCATGGGACACCACCCAGACACCACTGAAGAGACCTGGCAGCCCAGGGACAAAGAAAAAACTCGATCCCTCCATCCTCACTCAAAGCTGCAGCTCCCTTTGGGGCACACACAGCCCGTGGGTGCCTCTCCTGCTGTCACAGCAGCGTGGTGGCCGTGCCCAGCCTGGTCCCCACAGCTGCAGCCCAGCTCCTGCCACAGGCTGTGAGCTCTGGCTGAGCACAGAAGGTCTCCAGGAGTTTTGGGAGAAGCTGATGGACTCTGAGGCACAAACCACCCCGGACTGGCAGCCACTCTCTGCGTGGAGAGAAACCTCTCCTGGCATTCCCAGCCTGGAGATCAGCAGAGGGTTGGACCTTTTTCCCTAACCCCCCTGGAATTTAACCTCCCCACAAGAGCAGGACAGCTGCTCAGTATGTGACCCTTCAGCTGGATGAGTTCTCAATGCCCACAAATAGATTTTAACAGGGCAAACCACGGCAAATATCCCTTCCCAGCCGGAAAGGGAAGGTGACAAGGGAAGGTGACAAGGGAAGGTGACAAGGGAAGGTGACAAGGTCCAAGCACCACGATCTCAGGATGGCTGCAAGGGGCACACGGCCCTGCCCCACCTCTGCTTGTCCTGCTGGCACTGACTCCATGCTCTGCTCCAGACTGAGATCCACCCTTTGTGCTGAGTAAGAGCATCCAGGGCCAGATCCAGCTCTAAAGGCTGCAGAGAATTCATCAGCTGCAGGCTCCTAACGAGCCCTGGCTGCTAATGACCGTCCCAGCTGCCAGGAGCTGAGTGGGTGAAGTTCCCTCCTCAGGGGTGGCTGATGCCAGAGCAGCCCTGGCCCAGGCACCTGGAATTGCACCAATCCCCACCTGCACAGGTGCAGGAACAGCTTCAAGGCCTCCTCAAACCCCCAAGATGATCCTGTCTTCATTCCCCAAGTCATCGTGGAATGGTTTGGGCTGGAAGGGGCCTTAAGGATCATCCCATTCCACCCCAGCCATGGCAGGGACACCTCCCACTGTCCCAGGCTGCTCCAGCCCCAGAGTCCAGCCTGGCCTTGGGCACTGCCAGGGATCCAGGGGCAGCCACAGCTGCTCTGGGAATTCCACCCTGTGCCAGGGCCTGCCCACCCTGCCAGGGAACAATTCCTAATTCCCAATATCCCATCCATCCCTGCCCTCTGGCACTGGGAGCCATTCCCTGGGTCCTGTCCCTCCAGCCCTTGTAAGGTCCTGATGGGGCTCATGGGGTGCTGGACCTGCTGATATTGGCTAAATATATAAAGACAGAACTTGAATCCATCTTTGTAGGATTCTCGTTTTCCTCCTTCAGCTCCACTGAGGAAATTCCCCTTCTGCTTCTCAACCCCATTCCTGCTGGGACCCACGGGGGTTTGTTCAGGGGCTCTTGGCTGAAAATTCCAGGCAGAAGAATCATGGAATGTTTAGGTTGGAAAAGCCCTCTAAGACCATCAAGTCCAACCATTCCCAGCACTGCCAAGGCCACCACTAACCCATGTCCCCAGGTGTCACATCCGCACAGCTTTTAAAGCCCTCCTGGGATGGGAACTCCACCCCTGCCCTGGGCAGCCGTGCCAGGGCTGGACAAACCTTTACAGGAAGAAATTTTCCCAGTATCCAACCTGACCCTGCCCTGGCACAACCTGAGGCCATTTGAGAATCTGTGACTTTCCACTGGGATTTCAAATTGCAGCGTCACCGTTCAACCCCATTCCTTGGGATGAATTCCTTGGGATGAGCCCCCTGCTGTGGCCACCAGCCTGGGGCTGGCAGGAGCCTTGCTCTGCCCCCCAAAAGCCCCTTTCCCACTCCCCCTGAAGAAGGAAGCTCTCTCTGAGGAAGGATGCTGGAAGGTGAAAGCAGGAGCGGAGCTCGGCCGATTCCTCTAGAGGGAAACCTACACTTGCCTGATGGAAGCAGCTCTGTGCAGACTGAAACGCTGACTCACCCTCCTCCTCCTCCTGCTCCTCCTCCTCCTTCCCCTCCCATTCCCAGCACACAGCTCTGCCAGCCAAAATAAATCGCGGGTACCTCCCTGCCCTCATTTATTTGTTTGGCAGCACTTCACAGACGCCTTTGAGCCTCGCAGCAATTAAAAAAAAAAAAAAAAGGAAAAAAAAAAGGAAATAAAATATTGCTGAGCAACCCCCTGATAGAAGAAGTCTGTAGGAAGCAGCTTGTTCAGTGCAGGGAGATTTCTCCCCAGGGATCCCAGGCTGGATCTCAGGCTGGCTGCAGAAGGGTGGGGGGCTCTGCACCACCAGGAGCAAACAGCACATGCGCTGCAAAAGCAGGAGTTTGGCAAGGGCAGGGATGAACCCAGCCCTGCTGTGCTGAGGGAAGAGCTGTGCTGAAGCCCAAGTGGAAATCCCTGCTAGGAGGGCTGGGTCTGTGCACTGCCACTCCCAACCTGCTTTTGGCCCCATTTTCCCACAGATTGAGCTCCCTGGGGTGGAAAACCAGCAGGATCCAGGTGCTGGAGCATCCTGCAGCAGCTTCAGACCTGGCAGGGATCAGGAATTCCCTCCCACTGGCATAGCAGGGCTGGCACAGCAGGGATTGAGCAGGAAGGGGCTGGGAAGAGATGGGAACAGCAGCCCAGGACATTTTTGTACAGGGTGGGAGCACCAGAGGGAAGGAGTCAGGGAATGTGTTTTAAATAGAAATGCCAGAGGTGGAAGGACTGGATTTCCCTATAATAAATCACCTATAATAATCCATTAATTATCTATAACAATTATCTGTGCAATAGCCACTTTGCCCTTCCCTTGGGCCTCACCTGCCCATCATCCCCATTCAAATGGACAGATCTCCATTTACAGACATTTGCCCTAAAAACCACGGGAAATTAAAAAAACAGGAGAAATCTGGGCAGTAGGAACCCAGGGAGATGCAAACTTCAACCCCTAATTCCCACTTTTAGGAGTGGGAGTGGGGCTGTGCTTTTCCTGGATGGCTGCAAAGCACATCAGGGCTGAGCTGGTGCCAGCTCTGATCCAGCTCCTCATCCTGCATCCCTGGAAAACGCAGGCTCAGCAGCACAAAGAGCCATTTGCCAGCCTTGCAGGCTCCTGACACTGATCCCCCTCCATCCCTGGGGCTGCTCCAAGGCAGTGCTGCACTCCCCTGGATGCAATCCCTGTGCCAGAGCTGGGACCCTGGTGGCTCCCATGGACTCATCCCTGTTATCCACAACGCCCTGGTTTCACATCATGGCCTTCATCTCCCTCTTCCTCAAACTCTGCAGCTTCCCAGGCTCTGCTCTGGGGGTCCTGCTGGCTTTGGAGGGGCTGCCACAGCCTCCATGCTCCATCCCACCCCTGCCAGCCTGGCCAAGGACTGCTCCAACCATTCCCAGCACTTAGGAAAGGCACATGAGGAACAGGGAGGAACTGAGTCAATATTTGGCCTCACTGCTGGATCCAAGGGTATGGACTCTGGGAAGGGGCTTGAACCTGAAAATGGAACTGATGCCCCTGTTTTTATAGGACAGAGTACAATTTCCTTTTTCTCCTGTTGCCAGGCCCAAGATGCAGCCCCATTTTATCATCAGGATTCTCCACAGGAAGCAGGAGCTGCAGAGCTCTGATAACATTGGAGGAAACCCTGCAAACATTTAAAGGATTGTTTCAGCCCCAGGCTTTGCCTTAAATAAACCTGCTGAGCTTCTTCCTTACATACAACCCTTAACCACTGACACTCAAAACAACAACCCCCAACCAGGCTTTTATTCAGCCTCCAAAGAGCAAACACCATCTTCCTACTGCTCCCATCCCCTCCAGAATCAAAGCCTGGAGCTCCCAGGGATCAGCAAAGCCAGGGATGACAAGCAGAGGCTTTGGGACCTGCTTCCCTGAGAAGAACCAGGGAAAACAGGCTGTGAATAAGCGCTGAAGGCAGAAAAGCTCAGTTCTCTCCCCAGTGAGAGCACGGACAGGTTTGCAGAGCCAGCTCCCACACTGAGGGCTCAGCAAAAGCCACCCAGCACACAACAAAACCCTTTTTATAAAGCTCCAGTTAAACACAGCCCAAGGGCAGCAGCTCCTTATTTTGGGAAGGGTGTGTTTGGCAGAGCAAGTGGGTAAGGATGAGCTGTGCCAGGCTGGGCTTTGCTGCAGGCGAACTCAAACCATCCTTCTAATTACAGACCTTTTCACTAATTACAGGCTGAGCCTTCTGGGCTTGCAAAGTGACTGATTTTGATGCTTTCTCACCCCATTCAGCTCTGGGTTAAACTTGGCCTATCTGAGGTGGGCAAACAGGTGAGAAGGTGCTGCTGGCAGGAACCACAAAGCTGAAGTATCCAGAGTGAGGAGAGCAGGAGGGGAAAGGCCTTTCTGCAAATAAATCAAGACTTAAAACTGCTCAGTTCAGAGGCTGCTTCTCTCCAGAGCAAGGGTTAACCCAGCTCTAGAAGTGACACTGCTACTCAATGGCCACAGATGGACATCAGAGAACCCCCAGAGATCAGAGAATCTGGAATGGTTTGGGATGGAAGGGACCTTAAATCCCACCCAGTGCCACCCTCTGCCATGTTCAGTTCAGGGACACCTCCCACTGTCCCAGGCTGCTCCAGCCCCAGTGTCCAGCCTGGCCTTGGGCACTGCCAGGGATCCAGGGGCAGCCACAGCTGCTCTGGCAATTCCAGCCCAGCCCCTCCCCACCCTCCCAGCCAGCAATTCCTTCCCAAGACCCCATCTGACCCTGCTCTCTCTCACTTTGAAGCCACCAAGACCTAAAAGTCCTTGCACAGCTTTGACCTGAATCACCAGCTTGGCCCACGAGGTCGTTCAGTGTAAGGAAGCAAAATAAAACCAGAGAAGTCAGTTGTGTATAATTAAAATGAGTAATGATGTCCTAATGAAGGGCCAGGAAAGCTGAAGCACTGGGAAGACCAGGGCAGAGACAAACCCTGTCCCTGTGAGGATGGACAGGGCCTTTCTGCAGCAGATCAGACTCGGTCACCAAATGATTCTTGTAATGCTCCCCAAAAGTTCTCAACTATCCCAGTGCCAAATCCCTGGACACCAGGAGAGAGAAATCCCTTCCCAGGCAGGCAGCTCCAGCATTCCCCCATCCTCCAGGAGCCACTACTCCCAGTTCCTACTCTCAACCCCCCCAGCTCCAGTTTAAGCTCATTATTCCCCATTCTCAATTGCAAACTGCACTTAAAGCCCACTGGCTGTTCCTAAACTCCCCAAAAGGGGCTTCTGTGAATTCCTTCCCTGCAGCTCCTGCTGCTTGGGATCCATTCCTATTTTTGGGAGAGAAAATCCCAGCCAGAGGAGCTGCTGCCACACAGCTCATCCAAGTCTCTCCTCACAAGACAGACAAAGTCCTCAGCAAAGCAGCTCCAAGCAAAGCTCGGCTCTGGCTGAGCTTGAGATTAAACTGTGAGCACTGAAATGGATTTAAACAAACCCATGGAGTGCAAGCCCTCTGGGAAAGGAGCAAGGCTGGGAATGAGCCCAGGAAGGCAGGAGCTGTCAGAAACCAGCAGTGTTTAGGGGCACTCCTGGTGGTTATCCACGGGGTTGGATGGACAAGGAACTGAATTCCAGCCGGATCAGACACCCCTGCCTCGAAATCAGCATCCACAGAGGATCAGGGCCCTGCCTGCCTCCTTCCCAGCACTGCCAAGAGGGGAAAACTGCTGGCTTCTCACCCATTTCCCAAGGAAAAGGCCCCAGAGAGAAACGCTGAGGGCAGCTGCATCCCATCCCATCCCATCCCATCCGTGCTTCCCTGGCTGCCTCAGGCACTTGTGGAGTCACTGCCTGGATACAGCAGGATTTTTAAGCCTTGATTTTTTTATTCCAGGCCTTAACCAGCAGGTCTCTTATCCCAAAATGAGATAGAAAAATTAAAGGAACGATCTTGAGTGGGAATAGTCTGTCCTTGCTCACAGACCCGAGTCCTTCAGGCCCATGCACCAATCCTGCCCTGGGATGTGACACCAAAGCACTGCCAGGGCTTTGACTCTCCTGGGAATGACAGAGTCACAGCGTGGTGAGGCTTGGAAGGGCCCTTAAAGCCCATCCCATTCCACCCCTGCCATGGACAGGGACCTTCCACCACCCCAGGGTGCTCCAAACCCCATCCAGCCTGGCCTTGGGCAAGCCCAGGGATGGGGAATGGCAGGGCCATCCACAGGGATGGGGAATGCCAGGGCCATCCTCAGGGATGCACCAGAGCAGCCCCCAGACCCCACTCTTGTCTCTCCTGCTGCTGGAACAGCAGAGCTCCCACATCCTGCCTGCTCCTTCCCAAGGATGGACTTTGTGGGACTGAGCTCCAGGCCTGTGGGATGGGATATTCCTGATGTTCCTCACCCAGGGGAGCTGCTCCTGCCTGTCCCAGTGTCCCCAGCTCTGCTGTGCAGCCTCAAGGCCACCAGGAGCATGGCACCTTCCTGTGGAAAGGAGGAATTTTGGGGCTGGTGCTGGAGCCAGGCTGAGGGATGTGCTCATCCCTTGACAAGTTTAACCCATGTGGGAGCCAGGTTATGTGGAATAAACCAGGAGTGCCCTCTTCATTAAAGGAGGCTTAGACTGAACTCAAATCCTTCTGCTTAATAAATTAGGTTAAAGTCAGGCCAGATGAGAAAATCCCTCTAATAAACCAACCCTGCAGACTGAAGCAGCTCTGAGTGCTGGTTGTTTTCTCTGGCTGATTTTAACCCCATTTCCTGCCTCTCACTGACACCACCCTCGACCTCTGGACTGCCAGCCCAGCCCCAGGGCTCCAGGGGGGACAGGGCTGATAAATTCCTCACAGGAACAGCACAAACACCACAAAACCCAAGGATTTGGAGGGATGAATCATCACACAAAGCCAGAACAGTTAGAGATTCATAACTGGGAGAAGGGAAGGCTGGGTGGGATGGGAAGAGGAAAGAGCAGGGTTGGGATTAGTTACTTTGGGAAGATTAATGATATCTCATGTAACCAAAGTGCTGCACCCTGACCAGACCCTATAGGGGGGTGTGGGGTTCTTAACAAGAATGTGATTACCCACCCCAATATCCCACATTCCAGCCTGGCTGCCAGGGAAGCTTTCTTAGCTCATGAAAGGATAATGAATCTGTATTTTGAGGCCACAGAACCACTTGGTGTGACCACACTGAGCCTCACCTCTGCAGAGGGAAACCTCTCCGTGGAGGGGATCCCTCCCTTCCCTGAGAGGAAAACACATCCCACATCCAGCAGAGGTGGTTTCTGGCAGAAGCCAGGAGAGGATCCAGGACAATCCCCTTCCCTTTGAGACATTTAAGAACAAGGAAGCATTTTCCCTGCTCTGCCCTTGCCTGAGCACTCCCAGGAGCACCCAGGAGCTCTGAGAGACAGGAATTTGGGGCAGGGATCACCAGCCTGGACCTCCACACCCCCCTCCACTGACCTGGGTTTCTGAGGGGACTCTTTGGGCTCCTTGGTCCCAAACCAGCCGCTCTTACTCCTGTCATCCCCCGCGGCCGAGGCGTGCACGGGGGTCCCTCTGTCCCCCAGGCCTTTGCCCCCCACGTCGCTCCGGGCGCCTCCGTGGTGGAAGAAGCCTCCCTTGGCCTTCTTGTCCTCCTTGCCGGTGTCCTCGGGCGCTCTGTCCTGGGCTGGCTCCGTGCACAGGCCCAGAGGAGCCGCGGCCGGGCCGGCCTTGCTCTCCAGGCGACTGCTCTCCTCCATCCTGGCCCTGCCCAGGTGGTTGCTGAGGGTCACGGCCTTGGTGGACACCTTGAGCTCTTCCTGCAGGACCAGGCTGGGAGGGGACGGGATGAACCTGGGCTCGTCCCTCTGCTGGGCCCTGTCCAGGCTGCCCAGCCCCCAGGGCAGCTGCTGGGGGTCGGGGTGCAGGGGGGTGAAGCCGAGGGGCTCGTCCTGCCTGCGGGGCAGGGCCAGGGGCAGGGGGACAGGGCCCTCCCCGTACACGTGGCTGCCGTTGATGCACAGCGAGGAGTGGGACGCGGCGTCGCCCTTGGCCTTCGGGCTCTGCGGGGCTCTGGGCTCCGGCACGGCGCCGGCCCGGGACACGTCATCGCTGAACGCTCTCTTGTGGGTCAGCCTGGGAGAGGCCAGCACGTCCTTGGCTGTGGGGAGCAAACACACAACAGGTGAGGGCACGGGTACAGCATCGTATCTTCCACCTGGAAACACCAACAGGAGCTGGGAAATCACCCCCAGCCTTCTCCTTCTCCCTGCCACGGGTACAGCATCGTAACTTCCACCTGGAAACACCAAAGGGAGCTGGGACATCACCCCCACCTTCTCCTTCTCCCTGCCATGGGTACAGCACCTGTATCTTCCACCTGGAAACACCAACAGGAGCTGGGAAATCACCCCCAGCCTTCTCCTTCTCCCTGCCACGGGTACAGCATCGTAACTTCCACCTGGAAACACCAAAGGGAGCTGGGACATCACCCCCACCTTCTCCTTCTCCCTGCCATGGGTACAGCACCTGTATCTTCCACCTGGAAACACCAACAGGAGCTGGGAAATCACCCCCAGCCTTCTCCTTCTCCCTGCCACGGGTACAGCATCGTAACTTCCACCTGGAAACACCAAAGGGAGCTGGGACATCACCCCCACCTTCTCCTTCTCCCTGCCATGGGTACAGCACCTGTATCTTCCACCTGGAAACACCAACAGGAGCTGGGAAATCACCCCCAGCCTTCTCCTTCTCCCTGCCACGGGATCATGATTAAATCCTTGGAAATGCAAGGCACAGCTCACAGTGTGTGCCCACACGGGAGACACAAAACTGTCCCTGAGCACAGCAGGGGAGGACCCCGGGAGGAGGCTCTGTAAGATGACAAAGCCATTGTCTGAGAGGATCTGAGCTGGATAATAAATGCAAGGAACTCCTCAGAAGCTCCTTAAAGGGTTTGAAAGCTTCCATGGGACTTACAAGTTTGCACTCAACTATAGATGATGGGGCCACGAGCTCCAGGCCACTGCTTGGTGTGACGAGTCAGGAGGGTCCAGTGCCTGCATCTCCCTCCCACTGCCTCCAGGGTTGGACTTGATCATCTTAAAAATCTTTTCCAACCTTAACAATTCTGTGATTCTATGACCCTGTGGCTACTGCCAATTTTGGGGGGTAAAAGTCATGGAGACCCCAAGGAAAACAGCTGACACAGCTGCTCGCCCCTCCCAGCTGGAGATGCTTCCTTCACAGAAACAGGGAATGGTTTGGGCTGGAAGTGACCTTAAAGATCACCCAGTTCCAACCCCCTGCCATGGGAAGGGAAGCTCCCAGTAGCTGGAAGGCTCATCCCAAGGATGATGGAACCAGCACGGGACTGTCACCAGCAGAAGCCACACGGCCTCCCTGGGGACTCCCACCCGACCTGGCAATGTGATGTCTGCAGCCAATTGAACCATTTAATGATGTATTTGTTTCCAAGGGAGAATTCATTCCCTACAAGGGCCTTTTGTGTTTGTAAATCACTGCTCTGGGAGTGCCAAGAGCTCAGATTGTTTTAATCACCGGAGCTGAGCCGTTTGGGCTTTGCCTGCAAGCCGGAGGCGGCTCATTAGAGAGAGCAGTGACCCAGGGCAGGGCCAGCAGCTGCCCAGCCCAGCCCAGCCCAGCCCAGCCCTTCCTGGCAGGGACTGCTCCGAGGGGCTGAGAAGGAGCAGCCCTGAAGAACCCTCACATGCTGGGAGCTCGTGGTGCAGGCATGGAAAAGGAATCTGGGATGTTCCTCCCGTTCTGGCAAACACCTCAGTGCCAGCACACAGAAGGTCTGGGGGGTTTGTGCAGGATGTCAGCCCTTAGTGACATCCTGGAGCAAAGGAGGCTCAGGGGGACCTTGTGGCTCTGCACAGCTCCTGCCAGGAGGGGACAGCCGGGGGGGTCGGGCTCTGCTCCCAGGGAACAGGGACAGGAGGAGAGGGAACGGCCCCAGGCTGGTCCAGGGGGGATTTTGGGGAAATCCCCCATCCCTGGAGGGATTTCAAAGCCCTGTGAATGTGGCACTTGGGGACATGGGGCAGTGCTGGCCTTGGCTGGGGGAACTCCATGATCCTTGAGGGCTTTTCCAACCTAACCAATTCCACAATTCCCTGATTCTGTGGCTGGGTAAGCAATCAGTTAACAGAGTTGCAAGAAAGTCTCAACAGTCCCTAGCAAAGAAAGGAAGGGGGAAAACTGGTGGGGATTATCCCTGATCCTCTTACCAGAGTGCTCTGCAGACAGGCTGCCATGTCTGCTGGGGGATTTGGTGCCCTCAGGGGCTGCCAGGCTCAGGCTGGCAGAGGAGATGGTGCTGTCAGAGCCCAGGGAGGTGCTGGACTGCGTCAGGGACGACTTGCGCAGTTTGCCCTTCAGGAAGAAGCCCTTGAGTTTGGACTTCTTGCCCCCCAGCTCCAAGTCATCCTCCATGTCCAGGGCTGCCATGCTGCTGGGGATGATGGCAGAGGCTGACTCCAGCTCGTATTTCTTCTTGCCAGTCACCTTGTCCTTCAGCTTGCCGAAGGGCGAGCGCGGCTTGTCCTTCATGGACAGGTCGAACATGCTGGCAGTGAGGCTGCTCCGCGTGAACTGGATGCTCACCAGGATCTCGCCCCGCTCCTTCTCCTTCTTCCCAGCCTTGGAGTGCAGCTTGTGCCACCTGCAGCCACAGGGGACGCAAAAGGAGAGGGCTCTCTGTCATCTCCCAGAGTGTCTGGGGTGACTCTGTGATACTCCCATCCCCATCCCTCTGTTTAGCTCAAAAATCAGTTTTGTGCCTTAAAGACTGGTTCTGAGAGTGAAGCAGGGAGAAGAAGAAGCACACGGTTTGTTTTCAGAAGCTACACTCATTCCTCCACATTCCTGCTTATAAAACATATAAAATTTTAAAAAACCCTCAAATTTACAAGTTTCCCCAAACAACTACTATTTGTAGAAAATAAAAGCCACCAGAGAACTACTTTTTTCCTTATGGAGAAGTCTCCGTAACATTAACAACAGGACTTCTCTCCCTAAGCAAACTAAAGAAAGACTGTTCCAGTAGTAGTAAACTGACTGAAATTTTAGGTTTTGTTTCTTTGTGTTACCAGTGATAAAAAAAGTGTTGTGAGAGAAGAAGATGTGTTCTGACGGTTTGTTCTAATTCTTATTACCTTTTCTTTTAGTTACTGTTAATAAGTATTTCTTTATACCTTTTAAAGTTTTAAGCCTACTTTACTTTCTCCTATCTCACAACAAAAAAGAAATACATTAGTAATTATCCAACACTAAAACCCACCACACTCATTAGCACATTAACTAAAATATCTCAAAATTAGAGAAATCTCAAAGTAACAAACCACTACACAGAGCCACAAGCCAGAAGAACTTTGGAGGAGGTGCTGCTGGCTGGGAGAAAGCACCAGGGGTATCTAGCACGAGTTTCTCCAGGGAAATGCTTGGAAAATGTTGGAACTGCCCAGGGAGGTTTGGAGTTCCCATCCCTGGAGGTGTCCAAGGAATGACTGGATGTGGCACAGGTTGGACTGGATGATCCAGGAGGGTTTTCCAGCCTCAGTGATGCTGGGATTCTATACCCCCAGTGTCCCAGGTGTCACCTAAAGCCCAAGTCAGAGACACAAACACCACACACGAAGTGGCACACGGCACTGACCCCTCCCTGATGCACCTGCAGCTCCATCTCCGAACCTGTCCTTCCCCAAAGGCTGCCCTGCCACTGAATAACCTGGAAAAGAGCACCTGGCTGCCCCTGTCAGACAGCACTGTGATTTTCCAGGCAGAGCTGGGAGCTGTGTTTGGAAGGGGACAAAGCAAAGCCGCCAGCGCTCTGTGCTCGTGATTTAAATCAGAGCCGGTGACTCAGGGATCCTCTGAGCAGAGACTGACCCAGAATGGCAAAGAACTCAGCAGCACCCACTAAATCAGCTTTCTGCCACACCTGCTGTGTCTCACCCCAACAAAGATGCTCAGGTTTGCCTGGAAGTGTCCTTGGATCAAGCATTTAAAGGGTGATGCATCCCAGGAGTTCTCTGGGGAAGCAGCAGCTCCTGAGCAGCTCCAGCCCCACCTTCCCAGGCTGCTGATCCCAATTCCCACTGCAGGTTCGTGGGGACAGCTCCACAAGGAGCTATTGGCCATTTCCAGCACAAAGCTCCCACTGATTCCAGAGGATTCCTGGGAATGCTTCCCGCTGTCCCACCCCACACAAAACCCATACCCCAGACTTTGCTCCACAGCTGCCCGTGGAAATGGGTGAACATTGGAAAAGCCTCCAAACCATTCACTGCACAAGGCAAAAATACCCCCAGGCTCCCTTTAGGTGCTGATGCTTCCTCAGGGAATGGCCTGGGAGCTGGCAGGGCTTGGAGCAGCCTCTGGAGTGGGATGGGAGAGGATTGGGATGGATTTCTGCCAGCAGGGAGGAATGGTGGCACTGGGGACACCAAAGCAAAGACACCCAGAGCCACCCTCTGGTTCTCCATTCCCAGCCACAGCCCTGATCCCACCCAGACCCAAGTATTAAATTAATTTCTGATTAAAATTGCCCTTAACAAGGCACAAGGAAAGGTGCAGGCTCAGGACAGATCCTATTTCTCCATATTGTGCTTCCTGGGAGCAATGGGAGATGACATTTCTGATATGCATTAACAATTTCCTAGAAAATAAAAATCCCAGTGGTGTCTTACATCCACTTGGAGAGTGAAGTTACCACAAAGAAAAAAAATAGGGAAGGAAAATAGGATGGAGGCAGGTGTGACCATGCTGGCATCACCAGGGTGAGGAAAAAACCAGAATTGTGTCCTCCAGGAGCTCCTGAATTTCTGCCAGGGAAGTTATCACAGCCTGGATGAAGGGAGGAGCTGGGAAGGCTGGGAATGCTACACCACACCCTGGAAGTGTCCCAGGCCAGGCTGGACAGGGCTTGGAGGAGCTGGGACAGTGGGAGCTGTCCCTGCCTGTGGGACTGGATGCATTTTAAGGTCCCTTCCAACCCAAAGCAGGCTGGGATCCTATGAAGGGGGCACAAAATCCTCTCATTCCCTGATAAATATCCCAGGAGCACAGCTGGAAGCACCCAGGTCCTTCACCACACAAAGTGCAGGAGGGACAGTGCCTGGGACTTTGGGCACAGACACAGAATTAAATCCCAGTGAATCTACTCCTATTCCCACCATTCACTTATCCCACCCCATCCAATGCCCACTGCAAAATTTTCAGTGCTCAGGTTGCCAGCTTGAAAATATCCAGGCAGGGGTAAAAAAAATCCATGGAAAAAGGCAGCATTAACCCCTTGGAGCAAGGCACCAGCAACAAAAGCGGCCCAGAAGAGGCTGAGGCAGTGCCAGGGAGCAGCAGCAGGTGCCTCAGGAGGGCACTTCCCAAAGGATGGGAGGGGAAAAGGCTGCCTGGAACATCCCCCAGTGCCTTGTTCACAGGGAAGGGCTGCAGCAGCCTGGGGAGGGAGAAACTGGGGGGCTGAATCACTGCACAGGAAAAAGAAACAACTCCTGAAAGGAGTTTTTGTAGCTTACATCATCCCATGGAAAACCCAGGGAGAACCTGGGTGGATTAACACAAGGGAAGGCAGGAGGAGGGGGAACAGCCTGGAGTGCCCCCAGCATCTCCCACCCCCTCACTCCCCACCCTGTGAGCATCCAAGGGAATTCTGCTGGGCCTGAGCTGCTCCAAAGAGCAGCTGCTCAAGGCGAAAGCTCTGCTCGAGCTGGATTCAGGAGCTATTTGTGGTTCCCAAGACCTCATCAGCAGTCAGGGCTACACCTCCAACAGGCAACGGGGCTGTTTTTAGGCTGACTCTCAGCTCGTGGCACAGCACGAGGCCCTGGGAGGATTCAGCTGCTCCATGTCCTGTGCTTGGGGTTTTTATGAATCAGCCCCGGTGGAAAGAGGAGGTGCAAACTCCTGGGATGCAGCAGGAGAACGGGATCTGGGAGGGATCAGGTCCCAAACAGCAACACACCAGCTCCCACAGCAGCTCTGCACCATGAACCCCAGCCCACAGCCCTCAGTTCCCAAATTTCCTCCAGGAGCTGCCCTCGGGGGCATCCTGGGAGGGGTTTTGGACTGGGGCCCCCAAGGTCACATCTTGGAGAGGAACATGATGTTTCTTGTGGGAATAGACAACACACCTGGAAAACAAACATAAAAGCCCTTTTCCAGGTCTGAAGGAGCAGAACTGGGTTCCATCAGTCACACTCTGGAGCAGGGGGATGGAGAGAGCCGTGCCAAGCACATCCAGCCCCAGGGATGCACAAGGATCTGCTTCCTGGGGGTGTTCTGGAGGCCACAGCTGGGATCCAGCTCCTCGCTGCACAGGACACCCAGGACATCCCTGCTCTGAGGGATCCTACCGAGGTCTGGCGGGGTCCCAGCCCCACACAGCCTCTGCTGGTTACAAAATTTAAATTAAAATCAAGTTAAACTCTGTGCCACAGCCAGAGCTGGTGGGGACCAGGAGCAGGATTGCTCCCAGCTAAGGATACGTGCACAGTCTGTGCTCCTTCCCTTGCTCCCTACAGCTGGAATGTGCTTCCCAAAGGATGGAACCTCCTGGATCAGCATCCTCTGCTCCCTGGGGAGCTGCTCCTTTTGTCCCAGCTCCTGTCCCCTGCCCTGCCAGGTGATGTCCTGCTGACACCTCAGGGTGACACATCCATGGGACACCTGCAGGGTGACACACCCAGGGAATGGAGAGCCCAGGGACACTGCAGGGTGACACACCCAGGGAATGGACAGCCCAGGGACACTGCAGGGTGACACACACAGGGAATGGACAGCCCGGGGACACCCCAGGGTGACATACCCAGGGAATGGAGAGCCCAGGGACACCCCAGGGTGACACACCCAGGGAATGGACAGCCCAGGGACACTGCAGGGTGACACACACAGGGAATGGACAGCCCAGGGACACCCCAGGGTGACATACCCAGGGAATGGAGAGCCCAGGGACACCCCAGGGTGACACACCCAGGGAATGGACAGCCCAGGGACACTCCAGGGTGACACACCCAGGGAATGGAGAGCCCAGGGACACCCCAGGGTGACACACCCAGGGAATGGAGAGCCCAGGGACACCCCAGGGTGACACACCCAGGGAATGGACAGCCCAGGGACACTGCAGGGTGACACACCCAGGGGATGGAGAGCCCAGGGACACCCCAGGGTGGCACACCCAGGGAGAGCAGCTCCAGCCAGATGGAAGGCACAAGCACAGGCTGGGGAAATTGGCTTTTGCTAACCAATGTGTGCTGCTCCCTGTGACACTGCAGGGATCCAGCACTGCTGGGGTGCATCCCCAAAGTGAGGGACCCCAGAGCTGCTATCCATGCAGGAAGGGCCTGCAGAGCAGCCTTGGAGAGTGGCTGAAGGGAAGGAAGCAGCGACTCAGCCCAGCTGGCAGAGAGGAACCCTCAAGCAGAGCTGCCTGGCAGGGGGAAGCTGCTGCAGCCCTGAGAGCCTCGGGGAGGCTCCCAGGAAGCAGCCCAGGGCTGTGAGGGCTCTGCAGCTCCTTTGCTGGGCTGTCCCGTGGGGCAGAGGCTCCCAGCCCCCACCGTGGGGCTGTGCACACTCATTTAGGTCACTGTGGTTAATGAGCACAGCAGCTCTCGCAGACACCCTGTGAATCCCTCCCCTCTGTCCCAGAGGCAGCTCGGGGAGATGCACACGGGTCTATTTTTACATTTGCTGTTGCCAGGATCACGGGGAGCAGACACAGAGCTGCTGGAGCTCCAGGCTCCCAAAAACAGCTGCCCTTGTCCTCCTGCAGCATCCCGGGCCAGACAGGCTGAGCCAAGGGAAACGGGCACGGGAATGTGGTGAAGGGGGAAAAGCGACCCCAAAAGCGACCCCACGGAGGATGAGGACGGGATGGATTTGCTCAGGACAAACACCTTCCCTTCTCCTCTGTGCTTTGTCCTCCCCTGGGCAGCAGAGGACAGTCCCTGCCCCAAGAAACATTCCCGTGGGTCTCGGAGCCACAGGGCAATGCTTGGGCTCTGTTCACCCCCCTCAGTGAGAAACCCCTCTGGCTTTGGGAGCACTGGGCTGGCCAGCACCCAGGATGGGATGTGCAGGACACAGAGCCAGCCCCACAGGAAGGCAACACCAATCCCCAGCCGAGGTTTCCCTTCCACATCCACTCCGAGCCACCAACTCCTTCAGCCAAAGCCTCCACCCCACGGCAGCTTCCCAGAGCCCTGGGGTGATCCAAGCTCAGCCCACTGGTTTGGGATTACCAATGGACACTGGGATGAGAACAGCAGAGCAAGGCAGCACGACTCAGAGCTGCCAGGGACGCCACCCTGCCCCACTCCCACAGAAAACATGGGTTATTCCAGGGAGAACATGGGTTATTCCAGGGAGAACATGGGTTATTCCAGGGAGGACATGGGTTATTCCAGGGAGGACATGGGTTATTCCAGGGAGAACATGGGTTATTCTGATGCCTCTGCCTTTAGCTTTTCTATTTTCAGATTCTGTGCTGCTTTAGTCTGTGGGTCTGAGTTTCATATCAGGGCATGGTGAGCTCTGTGCACAGAGCAGGGAGACAAAACAATTCCTTCTCCAGCTGGGGACCAAGGACAAATGATCCAAACCTCAGGCCCAGGAGCACAAACAACGTGGGCTGAAGAGAGCAAACCAGGAGGATGGGATTTCACAACCTAAAGCTGGAATTGGACAATGAACTCCAAGATGCAAATGGAGCAGAACTGATCAAAGTGCCAGAGCCGTGCCCGGTGTCCATTTTGTGCCCATTTTGGTTCCTCTTGGGTGCAGCCCTGGCTGGGCTCTTGTGCTGCCCAAGGTGACAGCACAAGGTTCCCTTTTAACAAATCTCTACTTTATTCTGTAAGTTTGTCCAGCCTCTGTTCCAGGGCAGCCTGCACAAGGTATCAGCTCCAGGCAGCACCACCTTGGCCCTCCCATGGCTCTGGCTGGAGTCACCCAAGGATTCCCCTCCAATCTCCCTCTCAGCTCCTGTGCCCACCAGCCCTGCTCACCACACCCTGGGCACCAGGGCCTCCAGGTTCCCTCTCGCACTGTCCCAGGGCTTTTCCAGCAGGGAGTTCAAGGGAGTTTCCTCAGGGAGTGCAGTCCCTTGGTGACTCCAGGGATGACCAGGGAAGGAGGAGGCACAGCTGGAGCATTTCCAGGGCCCTTCCCCTTCGGGTGCTTCCCCAAAGGCTCCCAAAAGCACAGAGCACAGTCAGGGCGGGCGAGGCTCACCCTAAAGCAGCAGAGATTGCCTGCCCTGCACAGCTCAGAGCTGCAGCAGACACAGACACATCCCAGCCTGCTCCAGGCTGGCATTTCCTGCTGATTCATCCCTGCAGCAAGGTCAGCCTGGCTGGGCAGAAGAGCCCAAGCCTTAAATCAAGGATCCCCTGGGCTGCTACAGTGACAGAGCAGGGCAGGGCATGGAGAAGCCAATGCAGGGCAAACAGTGGGGCCAGCTGCTCCTGGCACAGCCCCTCCTGAGAGCCCAGCACAGGGACCTTTCCCTGAGCCTGCAGCCGAGGCAGCTGGGCCAGGAGGAAGCTCACCTACCCACGAGGGGAAGCACAGGGTGGAAAACAACCCAGCCCCAGGGAATTTTGTGCTTTTCAGTCTGGCTCCTGCCCCAGCTTCCCCCGCCAGTGCCAGGAAGTTTTTCTGCAGTGCTGGTTCCAGTGTTGGTTTTGGATGGCTGACCCTGCCAGGTGATCCCTGCGAGCTGCTAACAGCACAGATGGAAAATAAACACAGGCTGATTCCCCTGCGGATGGAGCAGCTGAGGTGGGAAGTTCATCCTTCCAAATGTTCTTCCGAGAAGGGCTCACAAACAAGGCTGGAAGAACCAACCCCCAGCTCCTTACACAGCAAAACAGCCCAGCCCTGCTCCTCTCAGGGCTCCAGCTCTGGCAGGCCAGCTCCACAGGGCCTGCACTGATGCCTCTGCCTTTAGCTTTTCTATTTTCAGGTTCTGTGCTGCTTTAGTCTGTGGGTCTGGGCTCATATCAGGGCATGGTGAGCTCTGTGCACAGAGCAGAGACACAAAACAATTCCTTCTCCAGCTGGGGACCAAGGACAAATGATCCAAACCTCAGGCTCAAGAGCACAAACAACGTGGGCTGAAGAGAGGAAAACAAGAAGGATGGGACTGGATGGGCTAAAGCTGGAATTGGACAATGAACTCCAAGATGCAAATGGAGCAGAACTGATCAAAGTGCCAGAGCCCGTGCCCGGTGTCCATTTTGTGCCCATTTTGGTTCATCTTGGGTGCAGCCCTGGCTGGGCTCTTGTGCTGCCCAAGGTGGATCCATGGAGGAAATGCTTTTCATAAATCCCTGTGACTCTGTGACTCTGTCTGGTCTCAGTTCTAGCTCAGCCTTCACAAGGCATCAGCACAGCAGCAGAGAGGAGCAGGAGCTGTGTGGAAGGGCAGGAAGCCCAGGGCATGGTGCTCCACTGGGACAGCCAGGAACCCAGGGGAGAAAATCCCAGCAAGGACTGGCACCTGCTGAAGGCTCATGCCAGGACTCACAGCCAGGAGCAGAGCTACTGTCACTCCATGGGACTCAATGGCACAACTGCCTGAAAACCAGGGAACAGCCAGCCCTGCTCTGCCCCAGGGGTGGGACAAGGCCCATCCTGGCAAGCTCAGAGGCAAGCAGGGGGATGGCACAGAGGGGGACAGCTTTTGGGCCAGGACAGACACCAGGGATGGAAAAGAGCTCGGAGTCACCAGGATGGTGCTGGCACAGGAGCACGGGCAGCAGCTTCATCCCAAATCACTCTGGGCTAAAGAAATCCAAGGCTTTTCTCTAGCACAGCATGGACAGGTGGGAAGAGGGAAGGAGGGAAGATTTAGGGAGCTGTAAAATAGCATGGAACATTTACAGCTGGGGACAGCAGAGCAGGAGTCAGGACGTGATCCCCTCGGCTGGGTTTATCTGGTGCTCCCCAGCACCCACGGTTTGTGTCCTCCCAGCTGCAATAAATCACCCTCGTGGTCACCCAGTGACCTCAGCTGCCCAGACACCACAGCACAGGGGACAAGGTCCCTGTGTGACACTGGCAGTGCTGCTGCTCCCCTGCCCTGTGGGAGAATCCAAAGTTAAACCAGCACAAGCCCTGAGCTGACTCTGTGAGCTTGCAGAGCCCCCGGAGCTGCTGCTCCTGGCAGCCCCTCTGGGCACAGGGAGCTCAGGGGAAACACCCTGTGCTGGGAGAAGCACCATGGCAGGGCTGGCACACAGAACCAGCACCCAGAGGCTTGGGA
The DNA here is from genome assembly GCA_013396995.1 of Dicaeum eximium. Lineage (NCBI taxonomy): Eukaryota > Metazoa > Chordata > Aves > Passeriformes > Dicaeidae > Dicaeum > Dicaeum eximium. The sequence continues at coordinate 9,450 of VWZP01010882.1, read as the reverse complement.
ATGTCTGTTCTCCGAGGGACACCAGCCCCAGGGAAGGGACACAGCCTAAAACACCGGCTCCACCGCTCTGGGAACAGGTCACACGTGGATTGCTCATCCCTCACATCAACCCATGCTCAGGAGTGAGTCAAACATGAAGAAAGGGGAAAAGGGAATGAATCCTGAGCCCAGCAGCAGGTCCCACTCCTTTATCCTGGGTGATTTGTCAGGGAACAGACGCCCTGGGAATGCAGAGCTGGAGGAGCCCCGGGATGCTGCTCCAGGGACAGAGCTCCCAAACCCCCACGCTGGGCTGGGAAGCCAAACCCCAGTCCCAGCCAGGCTTCTGATGGAGCAGGAGAATTCCAGAGCAGGTCTGAGCACACCTCAGCCAGGCCCTGGGACAGAGAGGGGCACAGCAGTGGCTCAAAGCCATTTCCACCTGGCACCGAGGGGATGCCAGCTTTTCCTTGGGCTCCTCACCGTGGAGCAGATCCTCCAGGAACCACAAAGAGCATCCCCAAAAGCTCTCTGTCCCTGGGGAGCAGAGCCCACCAAAGGCTGCCAGGAAGGACTTGGGCTTGGAGGGACAGGAGGAGTCACCCAGGAGGCTGCTGGAGCAGGGACTGAGCACAGCTGAACTCAGCACCAGCTCCCCCCACGCCTGCAGCTCTGTACCAACAGGATTGAGGGGTTTGCCCAGCTGCTGCAGATTTTTCTGCAGCTGGAGGCAATCAGGGCCCTGAAAATCCATGTGAAACAGGGAGAAGCCTGAGTCTGCAGCTTTTTGGGTTGTAAGACGATGGAGGGTGATGGGCTCTCAGCCACCCAGACACCAGACCTACATGCCAGATCTGCAAAGCTGGGATCAGACCGCTCAAATACCTTAAAAAACAAGAAAAGCAGAGTTTTCCTGCAGGAGAGCAGAGCAAGGGCCTTAAACTCCTTAAACCAGCAAGGGTAACTGGGTGAAAATGGGGTTAACTGGGCAGGTAGGAGTGCAAAAGCTTGCCTGGGGGGGTCAGCTGGCCACCACGGGTGTTATCTCACCCATCCTGGTCACCACAGATGCCACCCCAGCCCCAGAGCAGAGCATCCTGACCCGGTTTTTGGCAGCACCAACCCCTCCCCCGCTGCAGCATTTCCACACTCAGGGCGTTTCCTGCCTCAGAGCTGCATTTTCAGCCCCCAACAATCCCAGCTCAGGGCATCCAAGGAGCTCCCTGGTGCTCCTGGCAACCTCACAGACTCTCACCACCTTGCTGGGCACCCTGACCACAGGGAAAAAAAAAGGGCTCTCTGCCCTTGGATGCAAACCTCCCACCCCAAATTTACCCCAGAGCAGTAATTTCCCCCCTGCTCCAGTGCGAGGTCTCTCCCTCTCCTCAGCCTAGGGACAGAGCTGCAGGGATTTGGCCTCAGGGAGCGGAGTGAGCTCGGGCTGGGTCTGAGAATCTCCCCTGGCACAAGCAGCCAAGGCCACACTGGGAATGAAAAGGAGCACCAGGTCCCAGGGAGATGCCACAGCCTCATTCCACTGCTAAGGATAAATGAGGGATGGAGGTACCACAGGCACAGCACGGGCTGGCAGAGGTCCAGAGGGGCTGCAGGAGGAGACGAGAGCGGGTCCATCCCAGGGGGAACACGAGGACAGTGCCAGGAAAGCATCTGCCACAGCAAGGAAGGGACTGGGTGGGTCCCACCAGTGAGGGGAAGGGACGAGTGCCTGGGTTGGGGCTCAGTGAGGGAGCCCTGGCAGGGGTTTGGGACCATCCTTGGCTCTGAGGGAGCTTCTCAGCCCTGCAAGGTCCCAACACACTGAGCAGCACCCACTACCAGGCAGGCTGGGCCCCTCTGGATCAGCCCTTTCCTTCTCCAGCCTCCCTGCCAGTGCTGGGCTCAGCCCTCCTTCCCTGCTCTCTCTGGCCCCACAGCAGCTCCCCCCAAAGCCCAGGCACCCCTGTCCCTTCCCCACTGAGCCTCGCCCCACAGCAGCTCCCCCCAAAGCCCAGGCACCCCTGTCCCTTCCCCACTGAGCCTCGCCCCACAGCAGCTCCTCCATCACCACACGGAGCAGAGAAGCCCTGGTGGCCTCAAGGACTTTGGCTGGCAAGGTTTGGTGGCCAAAGGGAAGGGGGAGAGGGAGGAGAGCCCCACTCTGCCAGGGAGGGGGGGCTGCAGCCCCACAGAAACCCCGAGCCCCCCCAGCAGCAGGTGCCCCCACAGCTGGGCAGGAAGGGGAACAAGAAGAGGGAAGTGCAGCACGGAAGGGCTTTGGGGAAGTCTGAGCTGAGCTAATTCTGCACAGGGAACAACTCCCCAGAGGAGTTCCCTGTTGGGAGCACCTGCAAGTCACTGCAGGAACAGCAGAGCCAGGAACCCTGATCCCTGCTGCCCCCACTGCCCCTCAGACACCCCAGTGCCCCTCAGACACCCCCCAGTGCCTCTCAGACACCCCCCAGAGCTGCTGGGGCCTGGCAGGTCTGTGTGGCACCTCCAACCCTCCCCATGCCCACGGGAGACCTTTGGGTCACAAGGCAAATGGAAATGGTACTTCAGAGAGGGAGGGACCAGGGAATGGCAACTAAGGGCTAGCTTTAGCCAGCCCAGGAATCTGGGACCTTTGCTGCTTCCTCCCACCACCAGCCTCACCCTCACACGGCAAAATCAAGGATGTTCTGGGTTCCCAGGCAGGGAGATCCAAGGTCCAGTCCTGCAGTGTTCCCAGGCACCTCCTGTCCCCCCTCAGTGTCCCCTCCCGTGCTGCTCACCCAAGGGATGCTGCACCTTGGCCAAGGGAAAGGTCCCCAAGTCCACTGGAGAGGGGCTGGGGACAAGGCCTGCAGGGACAGGACACAGGGAATGGCTCCCACTGGGAAAGGGGAGATTGGGCTGGGATCTTGGGAAGGAATTCCTGGCTGGGAGGGTGGGGAGGGGCTGGGCTGGAATTGCCAGAGCAGCTGTGGCTGCCCCTGGATCCCTGGCAGTGCCCAAGGCCAGGCTGGACACTGGGGCTGGAGCAGCCTGGGACAGTGGGAGGTGTCCCTGCCATGGATGGGGTGGCACTGGGTGGGATTTAAGGTCCCTTCCAACCCAAAGCACTCTGGGATTCTCTGATCCCATGCAAAGCCAGCCTGGTGTGCAGGGGACAGTCCCTGGTTCGCTGCCACCCCACAGGATGAGCCCCAAGGGCATTTCCTGGATGTTGGGAAGCAGAGGCAACAGCTGCTTTGTGAGTTCCCAAAAATCCCTCTGTTCCTGGGCTGGATCCTGGCTTAGCAGGGACTGAGCACAGGACAGGGAACTGCAGGATCAGGTCAGGGCAGAGAGGTGAGGACCAGGAGATCCTGCCCAGAGTTCTTTGGATGCACAGAGGCTCAAATGCAAAGGGGGAATTAATGCTCAGAGCTTGCCTTGCCCGCCAAGCCCAATCCCTGCAGCTGCCTGAGCGTGGGACAATCCCTGGGATGCCCCAGAAGGCCATGAGAGCTCTCAGGCTGCTCTCGTGCAAGTGCAGGAGTTGATTTTCTCCTGGCAAAGCAGTGAAATGAGCCAGGCTGAGCCACACGAGGCAGCTCATAAACACCCCCGGCAGCTCCTTCCCGGACAGGAGTCCAAGTCTGACGGAACATTTTCCACCGAGCCCACAGCAAGGATAACAATTATCACCAGTGAAGTCTCTGTGCCATAGCAGCCAGCAGGGAAATGAGAGCAAGGTCACCCCAGTGCCAAGGGATGCTGTGCTGGAGCAGGCTGCAGCTGGCAGCAGGGCAGGACGGGATCCCAGAGCCGGCCAGGGGCAGGGCTCAGCCCCACAGCCCCCTTATCTCCCCAGCACAGGCTGGCTGGGCTCAGCAGGGCCGGCCCCCAGGGTGGGAGCCTCTGGTTGTTTTGCTTTTTTTCATCTGGGACTCAAAGTTTCCTCCTGAACAAAGTTGTTTCCAGACGTCGGAGCCGGCTGGAAGCTCCCAAAGAGCCAGAACCCCCTGAGCTCCCCACAATCCTCCTCCCACCTGGCTGGACAAGCTCCAGCCCCTGGCATTCTCCTCCAAGAAACGGTGTGGCCCCTGCAGGCTGCAGAGCTGCCACCCACCCGGGGGACACTGCCAGCTCAGGGCACAGGGTGAGAGCTTCCCTCGTGTTTTCCGTGCTGGCTTCCATCCTCGGGGAGCCACGGGTGAAAATGCAGAGTTTGAAAAGCTCCTGTGATCCTGAATGTCACAAGGGGAAGTGAATTTTCCTTATGCAAGCAAAGCTACAGGAAGGGAGGGAGACAGACAGCAAATGAGAGAATCATGGAATGGGTTGGGCTGGAAGGGACCTCAAAGCTCATCCCATCCCATCCCATCCCATCCCTCCCACTGTCCCAGGCTGCTCCAGCCTGGCCTTGGGCACTGCCAGGGATCCAGGGGCAGCCACAGCTGCTCTGGCAATTCCAGCCCAGCCCCTCCCCACCCTCCCAGCCAGCAATTCCTTCCCAAGATCCCAGCCCAATCTCCCCTTTCCCAGTGGGAGCCATTCCCTGTGTCCTGTCCCTGCAGGCCTTGTCCCCAGTCCCTCTCCAGCTCTCCTGGAGCCCCTTTAGACACTGGAAGATGCTGGAAGGTCTCCCTGAATCCAGCCCCACAGCATGGATCCCCCCTGGCTGCAGGAGCAGTGTCACAGGGTCACAGGGTGTCACAGGGTGACACAGGCTGGACATTGCCCCCATGGGATTAACGGCCCCTGACGAGACCTTTGAGATGCCGGGAGCGAGGGCCAGGCCTTGGCAGGGCTCCTGCTCCGCTCAGCTCCACCAGAACCGCCCCCCAAGGCCCTGCCCCACTCGGCCCCCAGACNAGTCCCTCTCCAGCTCTCCTGGAGCCCCTTTAGACACTGGAAGATGCTGGAAGGTCTCCCTGAATCCAGCCCCACAGCATGGATCCCCCCTGGCTGCAGGAGCAGTGTCACAGGGTCACAGGGTGTCACAGGGTGACACAGGCTGGACATTGCCCCCATGGGATTAACGGCCCCTGACGAGACCTTTGAGATGCCGGGAGCGAGGGCCAGGCCTTGGCAGGGCTCCTGCTCCGCTCAGCTCCACCAGAACCGCCCCCCAAGGCCCTGCCCCACTCGGCCCCCAGACTCAGAGCTGTCC